>VZTG01000763.1:13455-234358 GCA_013397845.1 Melanocharis versteri | reverse complement strand
TGGCGGAGGAAGCCCGGACGTGCTCGTCTCGTCCCCTCTTTTGTGCTTTTCCTTACAGATTGTGCAAAATGGCATGATCAGACACACAACTGCGGGCACCGGGGCTGCGCCGAGCGGGGCGACCCGGGTGGGGGCTGGGGCCGCCCGCACAATACCCGGCCCTCCTGCCAGCCCCGGGATGGGGGGGCGCCGGGGACCCCCCCTTCCCCCTAATTTAACGTTTTGCAGACTTTTGCCGCGGATATTTATTATAGCCGGGGAAACAAAGCGACGGTCTTTTCCCATTCTTACAGGATTGTCTTTGTCTAGCTGCTTGTTTTGATGGGTGTAAAACAAATAAGATTAGACTGAGCAGCCGAACTGAAAGCGATAGCTGGGAGGAAAAGCCAATGAAAGGTTGCCGGGGAAACGAGCATAGGGGAAGCTGAGTGGGGGAGCAGGTGGCAATCATGTGGGAATACTGCAAACAGTGTAAAAAAAAAAAATCTAAAAAAAAAAAGAAGCAGGGGCTACCTCGATTATCTCTGCTGTTCTTTGTGGCAGTCACAACTTTAATTATTCTTTATAAATAGGTGTTAATTACATTTCTGGCTCAGGCTTACAGTGATTTCTAGAAATCTGGTTTTAAGCATCTGTTCTTTCTCCTTTGCAAAAGAGGGTTATATTTTTTTTTTTCTTTCCCCCTCCCTGCTGTGAAATTGTACGTGCAAAAAATTGCAAGGAATCCTGTGAGGCAGTATAAAAAAAAAATGTAAATTATATTGAATGAAGTTGACAGAGGTATAATAGTGAACTCCCACAGCTGATAGCTTCTGCAAATCATTTCTTAGAATTTTCCAGCAAATGTCCCTATGAGAACAGTAGGTAGAATGAATTTACCCTAAGCAGTGATTTTGTGTTAAGTGATATTGGTATTTTTACGAAATCAGATGGTTATATGGCAGAATAATCAGTTCAGGGGAGTTCACCATATTTTAGGGTTTAGGCACTGAGCGGAATTTACAAAAAAACCTGAAATTATTCTTCTCTTCATCTCCGGCCCCACCTTTAGCCACAGTCTATTCTATATCTGCTGGAGCAATATCCACTTCCAATGTCGGGCTCCTTGTGGCAACTCTACTTTTTAAACCACGGCTGAATATTTTGTTAATTGTGATGGTCTCTTAATTGTAGTGGCAAACAATAATGGGAAATAGCTGGTGGTGCTAGAAGTGTTAAAAAAGCGTAGTAGACTAGTAAGTGATAGACAGTAGCGTAAAAGATATAAAAATGTGGTTGCCCAGAAAATGTTCATCTATCACACATCAGGAGGCATAAGAAGCAAAGCAAGAATATAGAACACGCCTTTCTTTCTGTCTTCGGATTTGCAGATATTTTTACTTTATTCCTTTCTCTGGTGCAGGGTTACTTTGAATGCAAATTCAGGCAGGAATGGTAGTGCTTAGTTTAAATAGGAATAAAAAATTTAAATCCCCCTTTTAATTTGCTTTGTTTTAAGTATTGCTTCTGCTGCAGTCCTTTCTGTGAAAAAGTGATTGAATGGCCCTCTGAAAACTGCACTGCCTTACAATGTAGAGGGGGAGAAAAAAAATCTTGAGGGGGTGTGTGCGTGTGTAAAATTCCGTATTTTGCAGCCTGTGCATGTGCAGAGATGCATTCTGACATGCATTGTAGTTGTACGTGAGAGTAAAATAATTTTTCTTCTGTCCAAAACAGAGATACTGTGTTCTAAATGTGTTAACTTAGTCATGACAATAAATAAGGGTGCCTTTTATTATACACAGCTGCATTGTTCGTTTTAAGAGTCATCAGCTAGTAGTTACATTTTCATTTTCTGTTCAATTTGGTGTTTCCACAAAGATTTAAAAATAATGTAATCCTTGTTTTGTGGTGCACGTGTTCCTGCCCCGATCTTCCTCTTCTCTTTGTTTTAAGATTATATTAATGAATACAGCCTGCATGTACATAGTGGCATTTTCTTTTTGCATGTAAAAGATTGCATTGTAAATCTTCCTATAGAAAAATAGCTATTAAATTAGTAAAATAGAATTAAGATTGCTACTAATAGGAAAAGATGAAAATGTAAAACCTCTTGTCTGTTGAGACAAAAAGGTACAGAAAATGTAGTTGTCTTTAGACATTACATTTTTCTTTTTTTAAAAACTGTTGTCTTGGTGTACTAGTCAGAAAGGAGGAAATCTTACAATTGGGTATTGGTGCAATGTGAATACCAGCCATCAGTTTAAAATCCTGTCCCCGTGTACTCTGCTAATCAAGTTCCCGTGTTAGATACAGGGATGCCTCTCCACTGGTGACTGGCTTGGTTGCCTCCTTTGCTTTCTTCCTCTTTATTAATTTTACCTTTTTGAGCTCTCTCAAAGTGAGCCCGAGCTGTTGTGACAAAGGATGGTTACAATGAGCTGGAAGGGGTATACTTAAAAATCCCATTTGAATGGGTTTGAAATAGTCTTCATCATCTTTATTTGGTCCTGTTAAATATTGTGACTCTATTGAAAGAAAATCTGGTTGCATTAATCTTACATATATTTAATGGATTAATTTTTTTAAAATAATATCTTCTAAGTTACAGGGAATTTTTTTTTCCTCAGCCTTCCTACTTGCTATGCTGGGAGTGTACTAATTAAATGCAGGTTATTTTCTGTGAGTAGTTGTCATACTGTTGGTACATAACCTAGAGCCACTCCACACCCTGAGGTTTTTCAAAAGAAATAAGGTATGATTGCGTCCCATATTCTGGCAGGGGAATTTGGTGTCTTCTTTGGGAACTTGGACTTTGAAAATAATTTCAGCAAACAGCCCAGGCAAGAAATGGGCTGTGGCAGAGAATATTATGGTAAGAGGGAGAGAGGTGCAGATAACTTGACAAATCCACTTGTCCGTTTTGGCAGTCTGTGTCCTCTGGACACCTCGTTTACATGCCTGGACACATTAAAATGTGCATTTGTTTGTCTGTGGGACAGCTAACTGGATACACTCCGATGCACTGGCAAATACTGCAATGCAGTATTTTTTCAATGTCATTGGGGTTTTGGGGGAGAAGTGGGCACAAACGGTTTTCTCGCAAGTGAGGTGATGTGAAAAAGCATGGTACCTCTGTAAGGGATAGGCCAGATTTTGCAAAATTCGCTAATCTGTGATGGAAAGTCACCCCTCCCCCTTGCACTCCTCTCCTTCTTTTGCTCTTTTCCTTTCCGTATAGGATGGAGGAAGAGATGGGTATGTGTGCATTTTTGTGTGTGTGTGTGTTCGTGTGTGTACCATCCCTTCCCATCTGAATGGATGTTAAGGAAAATGCTGGGATTTGGATGAGGAGGGAACGGGCGTTTGTGTAATGTAACACTTCCCAATCGTTTCTGTTAATGTCCAGTTACCAGCAGTGTAGGACTTAGAGCAACTTTAAAAGAAGGCAGATTTTTGATTTTCTAAGGAACTTTGTTGTAAAGAGGAAGGCAGTGTTCCAGTTCAACAAGTACAACAGATTTAATCCTAATAAAACATGTTTAAAGGGTTACCTGTACCTCGCCTTAGCCTTTGGGTATGTTTAATCATTTGAGATAATGTAAAGGGAAGATGTTGCAGAAACAGATCTTAGAGACTGCTTGCTTGCTTTTTCCCCTCAAATGATCAGTCTTTACTTTTTTAAATACTAGAATATTTTAGGTGCAGGGGGCTTTTGTAGGTCACTAGCTTTACAGCAAGAAGAAAGGAGGGAGAAAAGGTCTCAATGTGTCAGAGGCAGTAATTGTATAAAATTAGCCATCTAGAAAAGGCAGGAAAGGCTTGGAGGAAAGAAGGAGGCACTAATATGTGAAACAGCACTGTGCTAGTCGGGGAGATAATGAGTGATAAATTTGAACTGGTGCAGTGGTGTGATGCCCATTAATTTCTCAGAACCTTGACTTTGCAGGTTTGTTACTCTGTTGTTCACACCTTTAATTATAACTAGTTTTGGATGATAGCTTGGGGCACTGAAGATGAGACCTTTTGTTTGTTGTTTACTCATTTAAATATTTAGAGTTTGCAGTAGCGTTGGAACATCAGTGTTAGAAATTAAATACTCTCAGATGAGATTATAATAAGAATGCAGTTAATTCGTGGAACTACCTAACATTGTCTTATTTGTAGCATTTACGTTGCTTGCATGAATTCATTAAGAATTAGCTGAGCAGTGTTAGGTTGAGCTTTATTTTCTGTAGTGAAAATCTATGTTCCCTAATGGAGCTCCTGGTGCATTATTGCTTCTTTAGAGCCCCAAAAATAGGGAGGCAGCGGAGAGCCTGTCTTACCTATTGTTCTACCCTTGACAGTGTCTTACATGAGGACTTTCACCTCAATGGCTAAGAAAATCTGTACAAGTCAGGAAATGCTGAGAACTAGTGAGGAATCATTAATTAAATGGGGAGCAAAGACAGAATATTAAGAAAAATAATTAATTAAAATAAAGGATGGCTAAACCTGTGTGTCCTCTCTCGAAATGAGATGTAGTTGCACAGTAAGATACAAACCTGGCTTTGACAATATTTAGAGGCGTGATGTATATAAAATGCTGTAGTACGCCTTCGTTGCTAAGGCACGCGCAATTGCGTCAGCAGTGCTGTTGTGATGGGAAATTATTTGTCCTTGAATTCTGGGGTGAAAAAAAAGCTTTCGTTTATTTTATTCTTTTAAAATTAAACTTCTCTAATTGCTATAAAATTCCGTATACGTTGCTGCTGGTAGTTTTCCCAGTCTGGAGACGTGCGCCAGCATTTTTCGGAGTCAGGGCGGTGGCATTTGGTGGCTTCGGAGCGTTCGGAACCCTTGGAGGTGAAGGCGGCGCGATAACGTGTGTTTGTTTCAAAGCAGACGCCAGTGACTATGGGAGGTGGCTCTCGCTTGCCGTGCTTCGAGAAGGTTCCACGCGTAACGCGTCTGTGCCCACGTAAGTGATGCTGGCGTTGGCAGAGGGCAGCGATGCCACTGGAGCCTTTCCAGTAGCGCGAGTCCTTCAGATCCAGCCGCTCCGCCGCGCGCCCGGCGGCGCTCACCGAGCCGCGGAAGGAAACCCAAACCGCTTCCC
Source organism: Melanocharis versteri (assembly GCA_013397845.1). NCBI lineage: Eukaryota > Metazoa > Chordata > Aves > Passeriformes > Melanocharitidae > Melanocharis > Melanocharis versteri. The sequence goes on along the minus strand of VZTG01000763.1, from coordinate 229,278 downwards.
CGGGTTCTCGCTTCCTGAGGGACGCTTGGTGAGGAGGTCCCACCTGATCTCCATGTAGAGGCCCCAAAAGGTTGCTGCTGGAGCAGGTAACTGTGCCCCGGTCCTACCTGTTGGCCTGTAATTGCATGCGCTCCCCTTTGGAGAGGGTGAGTGGTTTCCTGAGCACTGCCAAGTATTTTCTCCCAGGTGGAGTGCTGTTGAAAAGCCGTTGTAGGAACATGAGGGATGAAGGACGTGTGTCCTTCTTGCTTTTCTTCCTTTTAAGAATCTCTCATGGTTGCATTCTGGAAAACTAGCGAAGACGGCAATTTACTCACAATTCATAATTTAAGGTAGAACTGCCTCCTCTTGTAATGTTATGTCTAATTGCCTGGTAAGGACGTGGAATTTCAGATCCTGACTCTGCTCCTGCTGGTCAGGGCAGTTACCAGAAGTCCGCGTTCCCTCCTGCTCTTAACAGGAAAACTGATACTTGTGAGTTTGAGAATTATTATTGCTAGACTGAACTTCATTGGAAGGTTTGACATTGGGGATTTTTTTGTTCGATACATGGATTAATTAAGACTCTTGATGTCTATGAAGTGCTTGGTGTGTATGGAAGTCAACCTGGTTTTAGTAGTTCTCGTTAGAGAGGGTCATAAAAAACTACATGGGTAAAATACTAACAAACCTTTTTAATGAGTTGAATGCTAATCTGGAGGGGAGGCCAGGCCTTTGCTCAGTCCCCTTCAGCTGATACATAGACTCCCGTAGTCAGCAGCAGTTTAATGTTAGATAATATGAAATTCATGACTCAACGGCATGAAATAACCCATATTTAAGTCACTACACTGTGGTGGAGTGTTAACGCATTCTGCTTTGGGGATCAGAGGTATTTGGCTTTTGTGTCTGCTTAAAGGGTTTATAAATGTGACTGTTAATTGCAGTACTTGTATTCGTCTTCTGTTGGTCCTCCTTGATCTTTGAATGGTGGTCAGTGACTTTCTGCTTTACTATGTGCGGAAGAACTTGTGGGCAAAGATGTTATTTCTGTAAAGCAGAAGGCACAGTCACGACTCCGTAGAAGTAATAATGTATGTAAATAAATGCTGCTTAAACAAAAATAGTTCTAATATATCTTTGTTCCATATGAAGTTACTGGCAGTAGATGAGTAGGGGGAAGTTGATTTTTAGCAGAAAGCATGAATGCTGGAAATTCTTCCTAATATGCCTGTGCCAGCTATACTGTGACAATGTTGCTGTCGATTCCCTTCCTGTGAGAGCAGCTGTTCAGGGAATTAAACTCTTTGCTTGATGCAGAGGGTCCTGAAAAATTCAGTGTGCAGCTACGGTGGTGGCTGTGGCCATTTTTAGTGTGGCCGTTGATAGGATCTAACTCCATGATCCAGCACAGTAGCATATTGTTCTTTAGACTAACTGGGCCAGGACAAAATTATCATTCTGTATTTCGTGTGCTCTGTGAGAGATTCCGGAGAGCACTTCAGAATTTGACATTGTGTTTGATAATTTATAGAGCACAGTTTATATTTAACTGTAGACACACTAATCCAGGGAAAAAGAGTAGTATATTTTTAGAATCCTTTTTTTATTGTCTGCTCTTGTCATCACCCAACTGCTGAAAGAAGCGCTTGCAAATGTAAATGCTTGGATAGAAATTGAGTTTAATTTCCATCGTTAGTCTTTGCTAAGTGCAAAAGTGAATATTATTTGTGTGATGTTCTTTGTGGTGATCAAGGAGCTTTGCAGCCGTACGTAGCCAATGCGGCTGCTGGAGGAGCCACGTTCTCCTCCAGCATTTCAGCACCAGGCTGGACCAGGACGCTTGGGCTAAGTGCCTCTGTGGCCAGGGTGTTTAGGTGAGGTCGTAGTTTCAATAATGGCAGTGTCACTTTTGTCACCAACTTATTTGAGGTGAAATGGATGGAAGTGGATCCAGCTCCAGGTTTAAAGCGCCTGCCTGTGGCTGCTGTGTGTCATCAGGAAAGCGTAGCCAATAAAAGACAGTTAACTTGGTTGATTTGACTTTTCTGATACTCAAGCATTAGTTTGTATATGTTTAGGCTCTTAGGACGTTTCTCCTTGCTGGTCTCTCATAGTGGCTGTTGTATCTCCAGTTGCCTTTTGACATGTAAGTGAAATGTGACGTGTGGGGTTTGGAGTCAGGACAGCTGGGATGGTCTGGGTTCCCCTGTCCCCAAGCACCTGTACCTGAACAGGGGCTGAGCTTGGCAGGGCTCCTGTTGGGTGCTTGAGCAGAACTGTGTTGTAACCAGGGGATTGCAATCCATGAGGTCTGCTCACCTTTTTAAGAGGAATTATGGTACATTTTAAATTTCTTGCTGTTCAGGGTATGTTTATTTACCTGTATTACGGAAGGTGTTTGGTTTGGCCTGCGGCATGCTTCTCTTTTGTAGTACAGAGATTAATAGTTTGTCTAGGTTAAACCAGTAGGATCTGTTAGCCTGACCTGTGACAGATCAAGTACGTACTTGATATTTTGTCCTTTATTGATGAATAATATATTACTAATCCATAATAACAGGTCTTTGAGCTTAGCATAGATGCTTTCATGCATGAGATTGTTTGAATTTAAGCATTACTGAGATATTTATCCCATGCAGTACTTTAAAACTTAGACTCATTTAAGCGATTTTGTAGGTAGTTACTGTGAGACCATCAGAGTAAACAGCTGCCTCTGCTTACTCAAAGGTGATTTCTGATTATTTTGCTCCCAGAAATTTCTTAAGTTTACAATTCTATTATCTGCTCACTATCATTAAGATGGTGATGGCAGTGTTATTTTCAGTAATTCATTGTAACTTTGTCTACCATAGGTGTGTTACAGAAGTGAGAATGCCTGTGTTTCATGAGAAGGTTATTTCCATAAGCAATATTAGTGTGGTACGGAGCTGTAGACTAACAGGTGAATTGTGGAAGAGATGTAAACTTATTTTTTTTATTACTAATCCAGTTAAGTTTTAAGAGAAATACTGATAGCTTGCAGCAGGCGAACATTTCTAATGATGGAGATAGGACCTAGCTGAACATCATAGTTTCTATTTTGGGGTCTGTCTCGCTTAGACCTGCAAGCTGCAGTATCCATAGAGATGCTGTTGCCAGCAGTTGAGATGTACACATGTTGATTAGTGTTTCCTAATTGTATTTAGCAGTGTGTCTTCATTAATGTCCTGTTGAGGACAGAGCCTTAAAACATCTTGGTCGGGGTGTGTGTTTTGCTAAGCCATCCATTCCTGCCTAATATAAGCCTGTCTTTGCATGAAAAATATATGGGCAGCATTTTCAGAAGAGCTTATGGCTTAGGAGCCGAAATCCTATTGCAGTGAACGTTAATGAATCCTAAATCGCTTAAGGGCTTCTAAAAATTGTAGCTTTTTGTTTCTAGAACTTCAGTAGAAATAACAGCGGTGGGGGGGTTGGATGTTCCTAGGCTTCACAGAGAGCCCGTGCTGTCCTTGCTTTGCTTTGCCTTCTGGTAAGTAGATGTTTTTAGGTTTCAGTATGGCTCGTAACACAGGTTTCACTGCCTAAACTCCCGGGTTGCAAATGATTCTGGATTATTTTCTTAAAGGGAAAAAACATCAAGTGGAATTGTGACAGGTCTACAGCAGCTGAAGACTTGCAGCTGTCTGCTTCTTACATGAACATGTACGTCCCCGTGGGAATCTGTGCGTCAGTAACAGTGCTACATGCATATTCCCAAGTCAGTAATAGAATTCAGTTACAGATTAGCAATATATAACTCAGTAATAGAGTCAGTAAACCAAACAAGTAAGTAGTGATTAGGAAACAAAATTGAGCTAAAAATAAAATTCAGAAAGTAACCAGAAATATAAAAAGAGTCTCTCAATTTCCTTTGCTTTCACTCCAGTGTATTTTTAGGCTGCATGTCCTTTAGACTGAGAATCTATCTTAAATGTTGATCTCAACCATGCTCTTATTGTCTAGGATGTAGGCTTTTGAGAGACCCTCTTCAGTCTTTTAGAGTTTTCCTCCTGTACTTAATGTTTTTTGTGGTATATCTGGTTTTTTTATCACCCTGTTAACACATATTTCAAATATGGTTTCTGTTAGTCACAGTCTCTTTTTTCAAGAGGGACAACGCAGTCACTGGGAGACCTCTTGGCTTTGTGGTGTCTAATAAACTGCAGCCCATGGAGAAAGAGGGTGTTTTCATTAAATTTTGGCTTGGAGTGTCAATCAAAGAAAGATCTCTTTTTCCTGAGATTTGTTTTTTTGGACTCCTTTAGTCTTCATATGCATCTTGAGAGAAGAAGTAGTAGCCTCAGTGAAAAGCCAGGAGGGAATAAGAAGCAATCTGGAATGATGAAATAACTAAACTAAAAGCCCTTGTAGAATTTTAGGCACCAGGGTTGCCTGGTATGGATTTGGCAGAAGCAGAAGTGCGATTGAAGAAGAAATAGATGTTCCTTCAGAACTGAAAGCCTGACCGTGTTGCCTTTATTTCAGTTCAAAAATAGTGCAGGCTTTTGAGCAGAGGCGGCGGGTGACCCCCAGAGGCGCGGGTGGGCAGGAGCCATTGATGGCCGTGTCCCAGGACAGAAGTAGGGCACCTCCCTGCCACCAGCCTCTGTTGCAGCCCGTGGCCTGTGGGATAGAAGTGGTTGTGAGGTTTTTACCCCGAGCTGGTTGGGTAACCCGCCTAACAGACAGGACACATCCATTTTCATCTCCTGGTGTTTCCGGTGATGGCTTTCTCCAAAGCTGTGTTCCAGAGTGGTGTTTGAATGCTGTGAAATCAAGGCTGTTTTCCCATCTCTTCATGTGTGAATTGTGTTTAATGGTAGAATTTACCATATATTGTGGTGAAGCCATTCTAAATAAGAAAGGGATAACTGGCTGTCATTCAAAAAGTCAGTCTGTCCTAATGAAAAGGACAACCCTGATCCAGGGACAGAAGGAAACTTCTGTGCCCATCACCTATTGCACCAGTTTCTTCCTCACCATTTCCCAAGTGTTGTTGCTGTGGACTTTAAGATACTGGGAGAACTCTGAAGAATGGAGCCAATCACCTCTGAGGTTTCCAACAGGCATAGTTTCTTTATAGTCTTTGCATCTTGCAAAGAAAAAGCTGGAAATAGTTGAAAGTAAAGCTCAGTAGAAGTTGTTAAAGAATCTCACGTTTTGTGAGTTGAGGTAATACACAGCACAGAGCTGTAACTGTATTCTGCTTCTGGACAAACGTTGTCCTTACAAATGTGCCATGCTTCCCAGAAACTGCTGTGCATGGAGTGCTTGTCTGTGCAGCTGCTCCCCAGCCCTGTGCTTCCTCTGAGCTTTGCAGAGTGCTGAGCTGTATGAATGATAATTGTAGTTCTCCTCCTCCAATTTCTTACCCCCAGAGTACCTGCAGGAAGAGTAAGAGATTATGCAAAGTGCGTGATATGGTGCCTTTGTTCCTATCTTTAGTGTAGTTATTGGATGTGTAGTTCCAAGAGTGTTTTCCCCTAGTGTTATTGATGTTGAAATAATTGCAACTTATTTTGGTGTCTACTTTTTTCCCCTTCTCATTCCTTTTTGTCCTTAAAATCAAATGCAAAACTGTAGAGTCTATACTTCATGGGAACAGAAGACATTTATCTGAAACTCTCAAAAAAAATGCAGTTTGGTGCATCATGATACTATCATCATTATACATTATACATTTTGACAGGGTTGTTAGGAGTTGTACCTTATCATTGGGCTGTGTTTGAGGGTAGGGTGGTGCGTTATGGGGCTGTCACAGTTTACTGTGTAACTTCAGCAGTTTGCCTAGATACTTTCATCTGGTTTGATTTTTTTTTTCACTTCTGCGAAATCTGGAATAAAAAATAACAGGTTTTGCCTTTCTGCTTTTTGTCACTGTGTTGGTAGAGCAGCAGCCCCTGCCTCTGCCCATTCGTACAGCACAACTTGGTGCTGCAGTGGGTTATGTCCTTCAGGCACTGCTGTGAAAACAAGTAATACTGCTACTAAACTTTGCATTCATTTCACTGCAGATGGGGGACAGAATATTTTGGTTTAGCATAATTGTGCAAAAGCTTATAATGGACTGGTTCAGGATAAATTTAGATATTAAAGAAAATAATTTTCTCCTTTATTTGAACTGAGGCTTGTGTCTTAAAATGAATGCATTTGTTGTCTTCTCCATTTGGATCATTTGTGTGCTCTGTACAATTATTGTGGCACCCATAAATGTGAATTTGCTGAAAATGTTTGAATGCCATTTCAACCTGAGTGCAGCACACTCTGAAAGCAAGTTAAGACAGCTATGTCTGTGCCGTGAGAGCCAGAGATTGCTATGCTAGTTTTCTGAGCTGAGACTTTCAGCTATGTCTATATTTAAAATATTAAATACGACTTTTACTCCAAGGAAGGTAAAGATGTAGCATGTAGAAGTGCATATGAGTGGGGAACATGTCAAAATACTGAGGGTTAGATAATGATTTGTTTCTGGGGTATTGAATTTGCCTCCAGGCAGATAGACTAAAAAGCTTCATTTTCCTCCTTTATTTCATGTTCATGATGTATTTATTAGGTAAATAATAGCAAAGTCTAGTTGTGCAGTACATAAGCTTTAATAGAAATGTAATTGACAGTGGAGTTTGACAGTTGTTACAGTTAAGAGAATCTGTAATTGAGCTGCACACAGAGCCTTGTTTGCCTCTCCTGAGGTCACTTTAGGAAGAAGCCACGTGAGGTTCAGGTGCACCTGCTTCTTGGTCTGGCTGCAGTTGTGGTTTTGAACCAAGGAAGGCTTAAAATCACTTTGTTCTTTTCCTTTGGCGCTCCTATGGGAAGATGGCACGATGTGTCCTGAACATTTTGTGATCCAGTGCCTCATTCTGCAAAAATGTGCTAAATCCCCACGGAGCGAGTAGCAGTGGGTACAGTTTAAAGTGGGGTGGGGTTGGGCAGTGCTGGAACAGGGCAGGGGGCCCTGGGTGTGTTTGTGTGTTCCACTCCATACCCATGGACCAGCCTCCTGGCTCTGGCATGGCTGTTCATGGCTCAGCAGATGGCAAGGCTGGGGATGGATTGGTCAGGCAGCTCCTGTAAATGGGGTTTTTCTCACCTGCAGAAAAGTTCTAAGGGAACAGAGACTTGTACTGTGCTGACTCCCATTCAAAAGAGCAGATATGCAGGGAGTTAAAGCCTGTTTCTCATTGTATGAGGGAAACCTTTGTGAATCTACATTTATTTTCTTTGAGAGGTTTTGTTTGTTTCTTCTTTTGTCATCGTTTTTCACGAGATGGCTGTGGGACCTCTGCCATGGCACCATTTGTTTTCACTTGTAAAAGCAAACAACTTGCAATGCTAATTAAAGAGCTTTTTTAGATAAAGTAAGAGCTTTGCATTATTTATCTAAACTCTTTTTTATGGGAGAATGTTCTGAGTTTGTTCATTAATGAACACTTAGAAATAATATAAAATTAGACCTCATGAATTCTTCATGAGGTGTAATTTGCCATGATCATTTTTCTTGGCATTTAGGTGCTGTGAACAGTTCATTATTCATAGCTAACTTTTTTGACTTCTGAGTCCTCAAAATGGATATGTCTGCATGAATTTTCTGTGGTTTAGAATTTTTTTCAGATTTTGATTTTAGGAAAAGATTGTTTGTGGTATGTTTAAAAACACTTCTTTTTAGTGCCTATAAATAACACTTATTCTTAAGATTCTTAATAGTGACTTTTTTTATACATACCAAATCAGTTTATTGTGGAATATGGTCAATGGAGTATACATAATTCAGATAGCAAGAACGGGTGCTGATTATTTGCTGAATACAAGCTCCTTTCAATGTACATATGTGGCAGCCTCAGTTCAACGTGCAGACCTTCTTTTAGACTGCTGAGAACAAATCTTGTAAATATAAAAAATGTATATTTACATTTATCGAGCTATTGGCTATTGCTTATGCATGCAATAGGGAGATAAGGCTGTCTTAGTCTGTGGGTAGTTTTCCAAATGATTCATTAGCTGTGCTTTGTAGTGGTAGATGGATGTCACACATTTACTGTAATAAACGAAGATTAGTGTCAGTTACTGCGGCTTGTAATAGTTTGTAATTGTAATAGTTGTGTTTATACATACAGGTATTTTTTGCGTTATTGTTGGAGCTAATATTTTAGCAGGAATAAATTGAAATTGATTGAATTAATTGAAAAAAACAATGAAGATGTGATGGAAGTATTTCTGAAACATTAGTAATGTAGGAGTTGCTCTAATGGGTATTTGTGGCAGATACTCTGTGGGAGTGGTTTATACCAAGCCTTTTGGTAAGCAGTGTTTTTCAAAACACTGGCAAAGCTTATGTTGTCTTCCCCAAAGCATTTCTTTGTGAAATGTGTCAAACTAAAATACCTCGTACTTTGCTGATACATTACCATAGTGAGAAAAGTAGTACACCAGGAAATCGTCATTTTTAAAAGCAGCAGTCTGATGAAATACATGCACAATTTGAAACATGTAACTTACAAAATCAGTCTTGAAATTCTGTCGCAGATCATGTTTGTCAATGTTAGAATATTCAGATTTTTGGTGGCTAATTGATCAAATGTCTATTAGCAATAGCTGCAGTTGATTCTTCTTTAAAGATACTATTACCCTATATATAGGGTATTATATTGCAGTATTGGGAGTCTGGCAAGTTACTGCCCCCAAAAAATAAAATGCCTCTTTATCCCAGTAGCATGTGAATGTCATCACACATGACATTTGCACTGTAATATTTCAGGACCGGTAGTAACTGCCTAAATTGGGTCAGAAAAGGTCTACAAAGAGAGATGTTGCTCAGAGCACAGATATTGCTAATTTTACTTGCTTATGGAGGTTTAAGAATACCTTCCAGGATAACAATATATTTTGTTTTTAAAAAATTAACATTGGGGTTAAGTCACTCCTGAATTTTCAACATTTATTTTGCCAATATCCAGTTAAGCCCTTGATGAGTTAGGCAGACTTAGTGCCTTCTTTGATATTTTGATAGAATTGAATTGCAGCCCAATACTTTCCTGTATTTAAAAAAGTTATTACCAGTAATTAAAACGCAGTAAGTTAGCTGTGTGCCTTGGAAACTGGAGTATTGATTTTAAAAATGTTCATATTTTGATACAGGTATTGAATTAAAAATTTAAATCTTAGTGTTTAAATATTTCCCCTCTTGTGGATAGAGGGGAAAAAAAGCCATAAAGCGACTGTCATGTTGAAATCTATTTGAATAAATAACGTTCCTCTTATGTAATGTGCTGACTGATGTGGAATCAGCAGCTACTTAATATTAAAAACAGTGCTTGACAATAAACATCCCAGTGCATCCACACTGAACTCTGCCCGGGGTTTGAGCTCCAGGCATGTCGGGGACAGGACCGAATGTCTGGGAAGGAGAGCTAGGGCTCACCTTTTTGTTACCATTAATAATGTAAGTCTTTGTTCATCACGGGAGTCAGTATGCACACCTAAAGTGAGTGTTATTCCTTTGTGCCTGTGAGAACTTCGAGTGCAAGCTCTGCTACAGAACTGCTTTTGCACAGAAATCACTCTGTAAATGGAGACTAAAAATTATGCGGTAAAAAAAAAAATCTGGAATCCTTTATCAGAAATGCTTTTAATAATTCTTGAACATTTCTCTCTATCCATTATTTGTTTATATATATATAATGGATTTTCAGTAACCTATGACTTGGCAATAATTTGAACAGAAATAAGTGCCTTGGTTTTCCTTTCTACTATTAAAAATATCAGGAAAACCTAATTGGAGTTGAGAGCAGCTAGGAAGAAAACCTGGCACCTGGTGCAAAATTAGTTTATGCCAAGATACTTTGAAGTATATGAGGAAATGTACTTGTTCAGGAACAGATTTTTACCGAGCAGCTTACTCTTAATGTTCTGAATGTGTTAAATGTCTTGGGTTGAATTCTGTTCCTTTGCTTGGTGGGGAAGGTATGCATGCTGAAAATGTAGCTAAAAAGCATTTGCAAAATGCCTAAGTAGGACACCAACCAGTTTGGAATTTTGTTTTCTTTCACAGATTTTAAAAGATCCAGGGTTATTGTCTACCGCAGGGAACTATAGATAGCTTTTGAGTCTGTTGCTAATAATAGATGATGTACCTTCCTCGGTGTGTTGTGCTGAAGTCCTGCTTCTGCTGAAACTGAAACCAGTGGTGTGGTATTCCTGCCGGCTCCAGAGGGGCAGGATCCGTCCCTAAAACTGCAGCTCATCTTGTGGGGCTTTATGCCGGGAAGAGTATGGTCCGGTGATGTAAAGGCACACGGGAAGCTGCCGTTACCCATGTCAGCTGCTTCACTCATCCTCTGACTGTGCGTTAGCGTCGGGACCGGGCTTTTTTCCCCCAATTTCAGTCGAGTGGATGTGGATGCAGCCTGTAGGAGCAGGCTGTGCTGAGCTGGAGCGCGGCCGCCTTGGGGTGCGAACCCCGGCCCTGTAGCAGCTGCTGGCGGAGCTCAGAGCCCGCGTCTGCCGTGGGGTCGCGGAGGTGCGGGGATCAAAGGATGATCTTCCAGCTGGAATCCCGAGCTAAACAGATTTAGCAGCATCTGAAGCGTTTAAGTAGTACGTGTGAGTAAATACATGGATGGAATTAGACTGGAGAAGGGAAGGAAGTATGGCCGATGCCGGGTGGAAGGGGGAATCTTGAAGGAAGAGTGTGTGGGGCTGGCACAGCTTGGCCAAGGATGCCAGCAGTACTTGGTGCCACGTGGCTGGTAAAATTGGCAGGGGGATTCTGGTTTGGATGTGCCCATGTCTTTCAAGAAGTGACTATTTTTGTGCAGTTTATTTTCAAAATGATTCTGCTGTGTGGTTTTAAGGCATTTCTGTTAAGCACAATGTGGCAAGGCTTCTTTTTATTTAAAAGCTGTTAAACCAAGTAGCTATTCCTGGGCTTGATAATAAAAATAATGGTAATTCAAAACTTATTTCCATTGATAAAAAAGAGGGTTATTTCCTAAATGAGGCATTAAACTAACACTGGAGCATTTCAATTAAAAAAAAAAGACATGACCAGAATATAACCTATTTAGACTCTGAGCCACCCTCATGCAGTTAATTTTAGAATAGACACCCTTTTTTCGGTGTGTGTGTGTGTCCCCATCCTCCTGAATTACAGGCCTAATTTGTCACAACATGTACCTCCCTGGATTTAAAAAAGAAAGCAAATTAAGTCTTGAGTAATTATAATAATTACAGGATCGGAAGAATACCAGGTTCAGAGTGTGTGGTGCCTTAGCCCTCTGTTCCCCTGTGTTTGTCACTGTCCCTGGGCAGTGGAATCTCCTGCCTGGGGCAGCAGTTTGCATCATTGACTGTCTGGTGGAGGGAGGCTGAGCCCATCCGGGGGATGATCTTTGATACCAGTGAAGCTACACATCACCAACTTCACAGCAGGCGGCAAAAGCCACCATTTGCATTGCTTTAATTTATCCAGATTTGAGACTAAGATGATGCCCTTCCTTTGTCAGCACTGGTGACAGTGAGGACGGGCTAGAAGCCACAGTAGAGGCAAATTATATAGCAAAAGCTTGAAGTACCCAGGTTTTTCTGCTTCCGTTGTCTGCCTGTGCAGTTTTGGGATGCAAACTTGTGTTCTGCAGATAAACATGCAGGCAGCTTTGCTCATGTGACGGGTGACACTGGTGACAATGAGGCTACTGTCCTGCAGCGCACTTTGCTAAGCTAGATTCTTATTTGTCGTTTTTTGGAAAGGTCTGTTTGAGTCTCTTCTGTGAAAACTGGAGTTTCATGTTTCAAGATAGATGTGTTTGCTATAAATTCCAGCCTTCACTTGTGCCTGATAAGCCTTTCTCTGATTAAACCTTTTTGATTCCAGTAAATATCTGAAGACCTTTGTATCTGTGAAGATTGCAAATCCAGGGCTTTATTATTTAAAGAGGTGTCAGTTCATTAGTGAAAAATACAGGTGGAGAATATAGGTCATCACTGGAACCAGTAAATGGTATGTCTTGGGACACCAAGTTTATTAATTGAAGACAAGCTGAGTGACGACACAGTGCAGATTGATTGTGCCTGGTTAATGTTGTTGTCATTGCACTCTGTGATACAGTTATTAAATAGGTAAAATATTTTACCTTTTCATATAGAGCCATACACTTACTTCATCTGATTTAATGGAACTATAATTTTAATTATGATTATTACCTTAAATTATAATTAAATTTATGTGGTTTAAATTTACATTTGTGAAAATGGCTGCGTGATGAAAGCAGAAATCAGCTTCGCATTAACAAAAAAAGAAGGTTTTTTAACTGCATCTTAGTATATGCTCACAGCCAAAGACTAGCATGACCTACTTTGCAACAATAACAGAGGAATCAAGCCGGGTTTTTTTGTTGAAGTATCTAAATTGGCCACGAATGCTACCTACTCATTCGTTTGTGAGTATCTTTAAAAATAGCTATTGTATCTATGAAACTTAAGGGTGGTTTTTTTTCTCCCCTTTCTCTTATTTTGCTGTAGATAATTAGCACCATGGAGCCTCAGGTGTCGAATGGCCCTACTTCCAATACAACCAATGGACCCTCCAGCAACAGTAGAAACTGCCCTTCCCCCATGCAGACAGGGGCTGCTACAGATGACAGCAAAACCAACCTCATAGTCAACTATTTACCCCAGAACATGACCCAGGAGGAGTTCAGGAGTCTCTTCGGGAGCATTGGTGAAATCGAATCCTGCAAGCTCGTGAGAGACAAAATCACAGGTAAGTGCTTCATGTTGTGGATTCTGCCTGCGTTAGGGTCAGCTTGTGTTTGGGGTCAGCAGAACCTTGGTGCCCATATTGCAAGTGCTAGCACAGGGGATGCAGCAGATGCAGTGGTAAACTTCAGGGGGAGCCTTTAGTTTTCAGTGCTGCACACTGGATCTAGAACAGCTGAGCAGCCCCTCGTCTCAGCCTCCACAAGTCTGGGGGAGAAGTCTGAGCATTGCCAGTCTACATGTGTGTTACACGCTGTGCAGCTTCTTGCAGGAAAGCTTAGAGGGTGGCCTTCCTTTCCTGGTCATTCTCATTTTTATTTAACATGGACTTGTCTGAATGGCTTGAGCCAACTGGCAGTTCCTAATTCTGACTCTGCCGTTTGAGCTTCACCAGACCTTTGTTAGATTTCTGCCTAAGAACACTGAAAGGTGAGGTGGGTCCACATGTCCATCACAGCTTATTGACCACGGTGTTCTGAAACAGCAGTGGGCTCTGGTTGAGACACGCTGCTCTGCATTTCATTCAGACATCTGTAGATAATAGTTAATTAAGTCTGGTCCCCAAGAACATTTTAGTTTGCAGCAATCCTTTTTTGTAATAAGTGGCACCCGTTGGTAGGTGCCTTCCAAATAAAAGCCTCCCATGGCAGATGCTGCCTCAACAAGGAGGTGTCTGCCCTGTCACTAGAGGAGGTGTGGGTGGGTGCAGATGCACCTGGCCTCATCCACATCCTTGCTGCCACAGCCAGGAATCCACTGGTGCATGTGATGGGATGAACAATCAGCATTTATAGCTTGCTTTATAGGTTAGTTTTATAGGTTGTGTGTCTACTCACACCGTAGGTGGGAGCAGCTGAAATTTCACTGCTGTTCGGTGCATCACCAGTGCTGTTATGTTTAGCACAGAGAGCAGCAGCCTTGGGAGGGAAAGGGTTCCAGAACAGGAGTCAGCTCCCCTCAGAGGCTCTCCTGGCAACTTGGGTGTGTGCTCTGTGGGAAGAGGCACCATGGGAAGATGAGGAATTAAAATGCAAATCTTCGTACCTGCTTCCATAACATCCTGGCAGCCATTGTGTTGGCAGCATTAGGATGATCTGCTTAGTGCTTTTCAGCATGCAATGCTTCTTTTTTGTTTACTTCCTGACACACAGCAATGCTCTGGTTGAACACAAGGCACATAACAAATGGCAGTAGCTGCAGGGCAGCTTGAGTCCTCACAAGTGTAGTCCAGCAGAGCTTTCTTTAGCACGTTGACCATGATGTATCTATTGCAATAAATCTTCTGATTTGGCCACAGCTTCGGGTGTTTTAAAAAGAAGATTGAAAAATGGAATTGACTTTTATTTACTCTTTTTTTTTTTCCTACAGACCTTTGTTTTTCTTCTAGTCTGAAAATAATCTGAAAAATTTAACTGCAGGTTAGTTCAGTTATTTCAGGCAGCAGTGAATACTTAACCCTCATCTACAGGAGTCTAGGGTGCCTAGCTTGAATTTTGATCGTGTGTTTCATGAGCTTGTACTGCTTACTCCATCCCTCAAATTCATGGGTGATGTCCTTACAATATATTTTCAAGACTTTAGATATTCGGTGGTGTTTTCGTAGGGAATGGGCTGTCTTTGGACAGAGAGCCATTACTTCATCAGCTAGGAACAGTGTTCTTTTTGTTTCATTCCATCTCCAGGCTTTTGTCTTTCTGTTTGAAGATGTGAGAAATTTGCTATATGATCTTCTGACATATTCTTCGGTAGTTTTTTTGCCTGTGCTTTTTCTTTCCGTACAAAGTGCATAAATCTTTGATCGCTAAAATACTTTAAAGGAACCATTTTTTAAAAAAACTTACACAGATGCCTTGAGGACATCACCCCTACATGTTGTTTTAAGTGGTGATACAAGTACAAAAGAGCCAAATTTGAAAAAAGTTGTTCTCCAAATTATCTGTGCCATTTTTGAAAACAGAATTTCATCTGCCAATTTTTTCAGGCCTGTTATCAAGGCATTGTGCAACATTACTGAATTTGAGGATGCGTGTTCATTCCTCACATTGAATTCAGAGTTAGTAAATCAAATGCAGTCCTCTGCCAGAAGCAGTTCATGTTTTTAAGGTTCTTAGTACATGGAGAGTAACAAAATGGAAATGCACTGAGGTCATACCCAGCTCATCTTTCTGGATAATCATGAAAGCGTGTTGTTCATTAGGCCCCTGGATTGGTTTTTTGGGATGGGAAGGGTGGAAGTATGCCAGTAGGCTGATAGAGGAATGACTGGCTTTTCAGGGGTTCTTTGCTTTTTCCGTATTAAAAATCAATAGAAGTATTTTTTCTGACAGTGGAAGCTGTAGTGCAAAAAAACCCAGTGAATTCTTAAGCTATTGCTGAAGCAGTGAAGATGTGAAACAGTTTAGATTTTGTCTGCTTTTGGGTTTTTCATTGTTTCTGTTGAAAATTTTGTGGCTTTAATAAATCTAACCTAAGCATGCTCTGTTTTGTTATGCCTTTAAACAAATGTGCTGTTCTATCTGTTAAAAGTCTGATTTGTCTTCATATATTGTAAGTTTGCTTCCTTCTTGCTGGGCTGAATTATCAGGCAAATCAAAAAAAATCAGAATAAAAAGCTGTAGGGAGAGCTTGCTTCAAGAAAAATAGAAAAGGTCATAAACCAAATCATGATTAAATAGTTATCCTGGCAAAACCGTAGTAGAAAATCTCAAATGTATTTCTGAAGCTAGGTAGCATTGAATTGGCTCATGTAGAAGATTGTTTCCCCTCTCAAGGAGCTGCAAAGTTGGGGTTTTTTTAATAATGTTGAGTCTTCTGAAATGGTTTTTTCAAGGAGTTAAAAGGTAGAGGAAGTCTGTTTAAACATACTGGATCTCTCCGATAAAATTCATGACCTGAACTCTTTTATTAATTTTAAATTTGGTTAAACAATGTATGACAGGAATAGTCATCTGCTCCAAGTCTTTTTGCAGTCTTAGAACAGTAGTAGGAGTTTTTAATAAAATTGGTTTGTGATGTTGCCCCCTCGCTTTGGAAAGGCACATGTTAAAACAAGCATATTCCTTTACTAAAAAACTATGCTAATTTGGTAGTACACCGCACTGAGTTGAATAGGAATGACAGCTTCTAAGACAGCCTTTAATTTGGTATTCAAAACCAAAATCGTAAACTTGGGTTTTGTTTGGTAGCTTCTCAGAACAGGCAGGATATACAGTAGCATTTTTTTAAAGATGCTAATGACTTGAGAGAGGAGATGGAAGTCAGGCATACATTTTAATTATGGGGGAGGGGTTGCAATAGCAAAAATGGTTTGGGTTTTTTTTTTCACTGCAGAGATTTTAAGGGAATGAGACAAGGAAAAACAGACTGAAGATAGTTGCCTTCATTTGGCAGGGGTGTTTAATAAAAGCAGAACTTGTGGTTGTAAAGTGTGCTTATTAAATTCTTCATTTACACTACCTAATTAATTCTAGCATTTTAAATTAACAGTGAAACTGGTCCCTGCTGTACCATTTCATAGCTACAGCATATTTCGTCCAACAACCCAGTTGTTCAGGTTTAATCAGCTGCACTCAAAAAATGAGAAGGAACTTGGGGTAAAAAAAAAACCAGCTAAGTGGCATAAACATTCTAGAGCAGCGTTAGATGAAGGGAGGTGACTTCAGGGAGGAAACCTATGGCTTCAAATGGATGTGAGTGAGGCTCAGCACTAACCAGAGATGCTAAGCTAGAGAGTGTTGCAGACGTTCTTTATTCTTATTTTGTCTGAAGAAAACCAGTGACAAGTATCTTCATGGCTTGAGGGAGAGGGCTTGAATTCATGAGGATTTTCAGAGAAGAAATGCTGAACTTGTTTTGCCCTGTGTTTGCAAACAAAAGATCCAGTCAGTGTAGTGTCCGTCAGACACTGTAAGTGCTGCTGGCCCAGCGAGCTGTCCTTGTTGACATAGTTTGTGTGTGGGAGAAGGGCGTGTTTGTTACTATTTTTTTTATTGATTTTAAGATTCATTTTTTTGTTTCTCTGTAACCTACCCAGGAACTTACATCTCTGAATCTTCAGATGATCGGTATCCAAAAATCTTTGGTTTGCAAATCTTTTGCATCTTCAAATGATCCAGGAATGCTGTAAAGCAGAATACTTACTGGTACAAGATTTCTGTGCATCCCTTAAGTTGTGACAGGGTTTGCATAATTCTGCTGTGTGGTCCAATTTTATGTTCTTTGCATGTATAATCGGGAACTTTGTTGATCCTCTGCCCAAAATGTAACTGTTGGTTTTGGGTTTTTTTAATAATTCCTTTTTGAATTTGCAGTTCCTCTAAGATTATGAACAAAGACTGAAGTCTTTTACTTTAGTTTCGGGTAACTATGATAGTGCTGATGCAGGTGTAGATTAAAACTGCAGTTCAGAAATAATCATGACATTGTAAGCGTAATTTAAATACCAATGATCCCAGTTAAATGGAGAGAAAGGAATACTGCCTGCTTTACCTGTAGTCTTCTCTAGAAGTTTTGGATTGTCCACTCCTTACTCCTTGGAATTTCAAGCATAGGATCCAAGAACCAAAACCTGCTAAAATGTCAGAATCAGAAATCATGCCGCATTGAGAGTACAGGAAGGTATTTTTCACATGAGAAGTGTGCAGAGCTCGTTCCTCTGTGCAAACCAGTAAATGGTTGACCTGGGAGGGTTGTTCTGCTCCTTCAACTCAGAAGTTTGTCCACGCTGAGTTTTTTTGGTATCATACACCCTCTAGAAAAAATTTTTTCCAACTTCCCTATAAATGAGAAGAACGTACTGCTGCTGTAAAAAGCAAAGACCCAGATTTTATTTAACCGAGTGTGTTCAGCAAGTGATGGGGAACTAGTGTGTTTCTATCTAGAACATGCTGTTCAGAGCTGTGTGTTTGCAGTGTGCCGAAATTTGGAGCTTAATTAAGCAGCCTTAATTTCAGCATCTGGATTTGGTGACTGCTTTGAAAGCAAGGGATGGAGGAGGTCTGTATCCTCAGGAGCAGAAGCCATTAGTTGCACACTGGTGGTGCCCAGGGAGGCAGGAGAGAAGGCAGGCAGGCAGGAAATGGCCATGTTCTCCAGGAGGAAAGCTCTGGGGTCTGGTGGCAGATGTGCAGTAGCAGGAAAACACTCCCTAAGCTTTCTTTGGTAAGCAGACATCACCCAGTATTGGCCCAGTGTTTGCAGCAGGCAGCAGCCAAGTTTTATGTGTTTTAATCGGAGGTTTTGATGCATGATAGAGTAGATAACCAGGATGTCACATTGTCCATCTGGGTTGGAGTCAAAGGAGGACTGTGGAAGCTCGTCATTATGATAAGACACAAAGCAAAATGGGTTTAATGGCTAAATTTAATTATAGGGAACAGACCTTTGGTAATACAGTTCATGACGATCAGTACCCATTGCATGGTTAAGTCTGCAGGTGAAACATTTAGGCTGGAAATTGCAGAGATACTGGTAAAATTGTGCTGCTTTGTCAAGGGGAGAAAAGATTTATTTTTATTTAAGGGAAATAGTTCATAGCTATTTATGCTGAGAAGCTGCAGATAGAACATGTATTCACTGAAAAATTCCCGTACAAAGGCTGCTAGTGTTTTGTCTATCTTTTCTTTAAGAATTTTGTAAAATGGTGTGCCAAAAGTGTCCTGTGGGAAGGAAAAAAAAAAGATCCATATGCAGATAAATATAGCTTACAGTGAAACCCAGCATTAGGGTACCTGATCCGAGATGACTGAAAGTCTAATCTGAGCATAAACTACTTCTGCATTTGATGTCCAATTCACTGATTGTGCTTTGAAAGTGCCTTCCATTTTGAGATACTACTGGTTCCAGCGGTTTTCCCCACTTAAAATACATTAAACAGATAGGATTATAGAATGCAGGGATTATGTTAGATAAGACTTATAAACTCTTTAGAAAGTATGTAAACACTCATGCCTCATGGCATAAGCCCACCTAATAACAGGGTTTAGGAGAAAAATACCTTGTAGAGGTAGTTTATTCCCTTGTTGACTTGGAAGGGGTTTTTAGTAATTCTCTGTAAAGCAGTTGGTTACCAGTCACTGATCTCTGATCATTTATTTGGCACAGATCTTGTTGCCCTGGACTGAGTGTTACCAGCAATTTCGTTGCTCTGGTAGAAGAGGAGAATTAATACAATCTTTCAGGACAGGAAAAAAAAAGCTTTTGTACTGTGGTGTTCACCATAAATTGAATATATATATTTCTGGCATTTGGCTTGATTACATTTAAAGGCTATATTTAGTAGTGCCCCTCAAATTGCCTGTATAGGGAATCTCTGTAAGAAGCAGTGGAGTTCTTGCATTTGACTTCCTTGAAAGCAAAAGACTTGGTATTTGCTGAAATAGGAAAAATATTTATGCAGCAGAGTACTCAGCTAGGGTTCTTTTGTCTGAAAAAATAATACCAAATTAAGTGAATTGCCTTAGGTTTTTCAGGAAGTGACTGTACGTTGGCCTCACTGTATTTATTAGGTAAAGGAGATTTGTATGGAAGTTCCTTCTTTGTGTTGAATGCATAGACAAATGCAGTGAGGAAAGAGTGGTCAGATAATAGTATTACTGCAGCTGAAGGTCAACTGCCCAGAGAAGCAGAAGTCTAAAATGATGTAGTTTGGAACTGAAAAGAAAAAATTCTTTCTGCTAATCAGATGGAATACAGAGTATGCTTTTTCATTTTATGCAGAGAATAAAATATTAAAAGATACAGAAAACCAGACATGTTTCAGAGTCTTTTAAATTTGAAATCTAGAATTATTTTTAAAGGACTAAATTTATGGCTCTGAATGTTATTAAAGACCTTTGATAAATTGATCTTAATTTCATAGCCTAGTTATTTTTATAGCTTATTTCCTGAAGTATATTCTGTTCTTGAGCAGAGATAAACGTAATTTCCATGTTGCACATCCTATTTTAAGGGCTGCAGATTCAAGACAATCCCCAAATATTGATTATTTTAATGAACATTTGCATTAAGTATCTGAACTCAGCACTGTGGGGGAGGAGACACGGAAATGGTAGCGAGTGTCTCGGTGCTGGATCTCTAAAATGTTTTTTGTGTGGTTTGATGTGTGTGCTGAACGCTGAGGAAAATGGTCAAATTAGCATCCATCATTTTCTTTATCACTTCTCTGCAGTCGCCTGGTGCAGACTCTGTGCCGGCGAACAAAAGAATTTTGATTTCTTGATTATTGGAAAAAAGCAATTGAAATGGGTGTTGGGGAAAATAGGCAGAAAGCAAGCAGGCGTGACCCTTGTGCTGCAGAAGAGCTTTCTAATTAACTTCACCAGTTTCAATCCTGAGCTGCTTCTGAAGTGTATTAAATGCCTCTAATGCATATTTAGAGTATTCTTCAGTTTTTGCTGCTTGGTTTGAGTAAATACCATCACCTTCCCATCAAGCCCAGTGTGGAAGGATTAGCAGTGTGATTTTCCTCAACAGCACAAGCACGCCTACACCTCTGAAATCATGACTTCCCGATACAAGGTTATTTATGAGGCTTTGCAGTGTGTCTGCTGACCTTCTCCTCTGAGCCTTTTTTTCCATCCCTCGTATCACCTGCGTTGAAGATAGCTGGCTACCAGGGAGCAGCCAGCAAAATGGCTCTGGTGCAACTCTCTATTGATGGCATTCCACCTTTCACTTTGTGTGTTCTCTCTCTTTTTTGGCTCATTCTGCCCTCTCCTCAAGAAGCCCAGGCCCCGTGCTTCAGAACTTGTGCACAGCTGCTTCTCTGTAACCCTTTTTCTTTTCTCTTTTTTTTAGCCCAAGGAGAAAGGGGAAGAAAGGAATGCAAGTGCCAGGAAAGCTCTGAGAGACTGTCACCAGCTGGCAAGGCACTCCCAGTTGAGGCAGGGTCCTTTGGGGCAGCAGTAGACAGCACACCCAGGTATCTGTCAGGGCTCCAAGGCTGACTTGTCCCAGCATTTCTTCATTCCCTGCTGCTCAAGGAGTTCTGCCTTTCAGCCACACCCATGAGCATCACAGCTGTGCTGTGGCTGTCACCTCTGCCTGTCTCCCCTGTGCTCCTGCTACACAACTTGTCCAGGAACAGAAGTGACCTGTGGAAAACCAGTTCAAATGCTTTGGAAAGTGATCTGCCTCCTGCTCTCCCTTTTCACAAGGCTAATTTTCACCAACGCTGCCTTTGGAGGTGGTTCTTGACTTTCAGATGGTATTCAGTAAACTCCTGACTGGGGTTACTTGACCTGCATCTCTGAATCAGTGAGCCAGGGAGTCCTTGCCCCTTCTGTCTTGCAGAGCTGATCCATCATCCTCCCTAGCAAGCAGTTTTTCTCTACAGCCAAAAAAGTTCTGCCAAGGTGTGATCTTCACCTTGGCTTCTGGGAATGGTCAGCCTGAGACCTTCAGACCAGTATTGGGATCTGCTGCTCCTGGGAGTGTGAATGTCCTCAGCATTCCTGCCTCTCCTCTGTTTTCTGCTACCTCAGTTTATGTGCAGTCCCTAAACTGATAAAAATCATTAAGGTCCATCCATTTAAGAGCACATCCTTCAGATTCTTGCTTTTGGAGTTACTCTGTGACTTGAGCAAGGATCCATTTGCATGATCAAGCCAATCTATTTTCTTTCTATTTGTCAAGTGAGATGCCATTTGTAGAGGGCAAAGTTCCTTTTGGGATATTTACTGCATGGAGGTCTTGCCTGGCCTTAAATCCTTTTTTTTTTTTCTCCTTTGCTCTCAGAAAACTTCAAAGGTTCAATCTCACTGCTTGGAAACTTAGGCCATCATTTTAAATTGACTTACAGTTAAAGCTTCTTAACTTCTAATTTTGCTGTTACACGCAAGGATATATGGATGGGTGTTTTCTACACCCTTAACACTGCTCACCACCTCTTCTTTTTTCCTGCTTAAAGCACAGTTTCTCTTGCTGCCTGAATTGAGAGTCCAGCAGCCTTTGTGTGCAGCTCACTGGCAGTCCCGTGCTTAGAGTCAGCACAGATAAGCATCTCGGGAATCTGGGCTATTGGAAGTTGCTCTGATGCACAGTCTTTGCCAGCAAATCTCTGGATTTCATCAGCATTCTCTTCATGTCCTTTGCTTCATTCCTGGAACAGTCATCGGTAGGGTACTGCAGCCTCTGACTTTTCAAACCATTTGTGATACAGCCTGGGTTTTGTTTGGGCCCTTCTGCATCTCTCCATGTCTATTAAGACAGGTTTTGCTCGGGTGCCATGTTTCCCACTTCTGTAGTGCCGCGATCTTGCGGTCACTCTCATCCCTCTGAAATCCTGATTCTGTGAGGAGAGAAGGGAAAGAGGGAAAGAAAGCACCATGGCCCTGAAGTCCAAGTCCATTTCTTCGGCTTTGCTCGCTGGCTCTGCTGTGGCTGACTCACTGCTGCGCACTGTTGGATGTAGCTGCTGTTTTCTGTTGTTCCTGTGCAGAATCCATCGCTGACTTTGCAGATGTTGCTGCTTGCCCCTGCTAGGAATTCTAGTGCAAGTTACTGACTTGCAGGTGCTGCTGGAGACCGGATATTGGACCAGGCAGACCTCTGCTCTGACACAGTACTGCTGTTCTTATGACTCTCTCAGCATCTGTTTAATCAGTGGAATATATCAGCTTGAGGGGGAAAAAAGACTGAGCACTTATTTTTATTCACGAGAGCCCAAACTGCCTTTTTTTCCCAGTTGTGGTTTCTGAGGGGTATTGCAAAAGCAGATGGACAAAAAGCTGCGTCATACTCACCTGCAAGCAGACAAATGGCAGCATTGCCAGTGTGATTAATTGTTGCTGTACTAGTGGGGCTGCTGTTCCTTGCAGTACAAGCTTTAATCTCCCTGCTGCCCTATTCAGATAATCGTGCTCACAATCATTTGGAAGCACCTTAAGTTAGGTATCAACAGGCTTCCTTCCTCTTGCTGCAGAATTCTAGGACCCAAAAAATGAGGCTGCCTCCTTCTTCCCTGGGAAGCTGTTGGCTGGATGGAGGGGGTGTATTGACTTTCCTTGCTGTGAGGATGGTAGGTAGGGCATGAGAAGATAGGACATGTAACAAGAAGTATTCTCCAGCAGTTCCTTTTTTAGACTGCTCTGTTCTCCTACTTGCTGTATCTGTGTCGTTTCTATTTACCAGTGCATATCTTTGCCCAGTTCTGTTTCTTTAAACATTTTCCTGCTCTGGAAGCCCCTTTGTCTTAACCAAAAAAATAAAACCAAAAACCCAGCCCCAGACATGAATAGCTTGGGAGCTTGACTGGTAACATATTTTTCCCTTATGCTTTCTGCGGCATTGGAATAGCTGCTCTGGTACCTTGATTTTGGTTGTTGGTAGTATTGTGGTACTCACTTGCTCCAGGTTAGGTATTTTGCCAAACTGGAAACAAAAGGAAAAATGTTTATTTACCTTTTCTTCTGTTTACCACCTACCTGTTCAATATTGTGAAAAGCCTTTTACAAGGGTTGTGTATCACAGAAATTGCCCTGTTTTTAGCGATGGTCAGCAGGCAGTGGCATCAGTGTATGGTACATGCAGTGCCATATGTGTGGATAATGTCATAAGGGAAGGTGTTAGCTCATATAGATGAAATCTGCCACCTTAGAAAGAACAGGATTTTTATGCTGGAGAAAATTTACTGAGGAGCATATTCGTGCTAATATTCTTTTCAAGAAAATTATCAAGATTAAGTGATAGAACTAAGTAGTATGTGCACACGAAGTCATAATATTTTCTCCTTGAAGTGGTTTTCATTACTTTTGTTACTTGCAGGTACCTAAAAGGAATATCATAAACATTCGAAACTATACTTAAATTCCTGTTCTTGCTTTAAAATTCTTGGAAGTTCTGTCTTAAAGCTGAAACAAATCTGTAGTGAAGCTCCCTGCAGTCTGTATATCAGTGCATAGCAAAATTTTTATAGGTAGCATGTTTTGGAATATGATAAAGTAGCTTTACCTTTCTCAGCATCTTTCCAGATGCTGTGTAAAGTAATCTACGTAAATCTAACTGTTACAGATTAACCTTCTTAGCTGTCAGGTTGCAGCTTTTATTTGTGTTTCTGCTGATCAGATTAAAAATGCTGCAGTCACGAGTTGTGTCGTTAATATTAAATTTTGTATTCCAGTCTGTAATAAATTACTCTCCTCTGTGCATTGGAAAAAGTGGTTAGTAGAGCTCAGAGTTTAATTAGTAGGCTGTTGATGAGACAAAACAGGTATTGAGAGTCATTGTTCTGAATTACTGTGAAATTTGTTAGTATTGTTGTGGCTTTTGTTTTTTTGTTGTTTGACAGAGGCTGAGGTACAAAACCTTAAATGTTGCTGAATTAAATCATTTAATGACAAAATTACCAGGGCTTTTTGAATTTGTAGTCAAACAGGTTTCAGATATTGATGCTGCAGTAAAATGTTATGTCCCACTTAATATTCTTGTTTTGCAAAACATACTCTTGTTTTTCTCCAGTTTTATGTTGCTCTGCCATTTCCTTTAGACTGGAAGCATTGCTACCACCATTTCCACATGAAATGATTCCAAGTTTGAGGATTTTTCAGATCTTAGCTGTGTCTTTCCCATGTCCTCTGCTTGCTTCCTTCTTACTGACAGATTATGTTCTCAGCCTTTTAATAAAAATCTCTAGCCTATGAACCAAGATTTTTGTTGAGCCAGGATTCTTTCCACTCTGCAGTTCTCTGACACTTCATGAAGATGGGAACCTTGGTCCGTGTGCAGGCCTGGTTCTGTCTTTCTGCCTTTCTTCTACCCCTCACTGCCATCATTTTCTAGGGAGTTTCTCATAAGCTTTGACTCAGGGTGTCTGGCATTGCCCTTTTTCATACAAGTTTGGTACTTTTGCACTAAAACTGTGCGTGTGGTACGGCGTGGGCTCGCTGTGATCTGCACTTACTGTGCCTTTGGTTGAAGCCTGACCAGTGAATAATCACTCTGTTTCTTTTGGTTTGCCTTAAGCTTCAGCTCCGTTGTTCAGTATTAAATTTTTAGTTGCATTCTACTTTCATCTAAATTTCAGAAGTGCCAGCATTTAGGACGATATGCAGGGGGGAAGATACCTCTGCTGTAATGAAGCATGTACCTCTTCTGTGACCTGCTGGCTCATGCTCTTGGAGTGCCTTTTCTCTTTGGTTCCAGACTCTGATTCTTTCTACTGTCCTCTAATTTCATCTTTTTTTATGAGTAACAGTATTAAAAGTAGCACGCTTCTAATATTTCATCTCAAATCATAGTCTTTACACATTTGAAATAACTATAGGCTTTTGTATTTCACTTCAGTCAAATTTCATCAAAGGATACCATATTTTAGTGTTTTAACACTGGACACTTTGACACACTTCTAAGCTTGTATTTTAAGTCGCTCTTGAGCCTTAGGTCTTATTTTAAAAACCTGGTGACTGAAGAAATTTTCTTTCAGTTTGTTGCCTGCCTTGTTTCTGGTACATACATTCCTTGTTAGAGCTGTGTGGTCTTTACCATTCTTTCTGTACTGCTTGTCCAGTGATGCTGTGTCCTTTCTCCCCAGTATGACATCCCCTGTTTGGGATGAGAACTGCTTCCCACAGTGTATTGCATGCTTAATATAATGCAGTGACTTCTTTAATTCCTGTTGCAGATTTTTTTTCCACACTGCTAATAACCATTTTTATGTGCTGATACATCTTTCAGGGTTTTTTTTTTTCTGGTTCTATTTGTTTTCACTTTTTCTTACTGAATCTTGTTTTCCCTTAGCCTGTTTGTTTCTAATGTCTGCATTCTTGTGTTTAAGTCGTCTCTTCAGCATTGAATTTACTGTTCAGGATAGACAAGTCATGGCTGTTTCTTGTCCATTCATGCCTGTCCCCAGAACACTGGATTTTTATAGTACAGTCCCTGTTCTGTTCTGGGACAAAGCGGGGAGGAGTGCAGCCTTGCTCTTCTCGGAACAGCTGCTAATTCAGAGGCTGTGTGCTCCTTGAAGGAAGGGGGAGGAGAAGATGAAAAGAAGGAAAGCAAGAGATGTCAACTGAGGGGAGCAAAATCCAAATATTTGTTCAGAAATGGAGCTCACTTGTCTTGTGTATGTCAGGAGCAGCAGCTTTTCAAAACCTACTTAATCAGTTGCTTGCAGTAGTACGAACACACCCATGCTGAAAATCCAGTTTTGCATTTAAAGAAACTTGATGAAAGCAAGCAAACAAGAAAGAAAAGGGAGGATAATATATTCTACAGAGCATGAAATGTGTGTGTTGTTTACAAGATATCTCTAGCCCAGCACAGCTCTCAATGGGCTGATGATAAGGTTCCAGTCTTAGAGTGGGGAAGCTGCAGTTTTAGCTCCCTGTTTTAGTGACTGCGTTACTCTGTCCAAGTTCACCCTGGAAATTGTGATGCCTTTCAGTTTTTCTTCCCCGTAATGGGAATAAAAGTGCTTTCCTCAGTGGTGTTTGTGAGGAAAGGTGTGTTTCAGTGATAAAATGCTTCTGTGCTATGGTAATGTGAACCACAGAAGGCTCCAGCCAAGTCAGCAGCATCTGTCTCAAATTGCCACTTAAGCTTTGAATGCAGATTAATCCATGTCCTCAAGCACAGCAGTGGCACAGCTGACTTGGTTGAACTCTAGTACGCAGGTAAGAGCAGAGCCTTGTTTCAGGTGGGATGCAGAACATCCAAAATGATAGAAGCCTAGGAGGCTGTAAGGCATGATTTTCAGGAGCAGGTATGTCTTTGCTGGTGTGGTCAAGTATAAAATGGAGAAGTTCCATGATTTTGGAAGTCCTCTTGAAGTTTCTGTGGGAGTAGGATTTTTGGAAGGATCTGGTGGTGCTGGGCAGCAGCAGGCTGTCAAAGTGTGCTCCATCTTGTTCTGTGTTGTGAGTGGATATAAGGGGCCATTCTAAAGTGAAAATAATTACTGCATCTGATTTTGAGAAATAGCAGTTACTGTCAATTGGTATTTAATTTACACAAGAACTGCTACTGCTTTGGCATCTCTGAAAATCAAGACATTAAATTACACCGTCTTGCATTAAAAGATTTGTCAAAACTACGGAAGAGGACAAAACTCATGTGATCTCCTCTGGCACTGCCTGGCAAAATCAAGCTTTCTAGCTCAAGGTGCTGGATGAATGGTGTTTCTTTCTGTTGTGGGGAGCTTGCAGATGGGTTTGGGGAGTCTTGCTTTGATTTTGAGGTCACAATGTCCAGGTCCTGCTGGTTCCCTTCCAAAGACATGTGGAGGTCCAGGGCTTGCAATTACCTCACCAGCACTAATCATTTGCTTTAGCTACATTTATAGGATTTGCTTCACATTTTGGGCAACGCTTCTTTTTATTCCCCTTTTATTTTTCTAGGCTTGTTGTCATGGTATCTGGCACTTCCCATTCAGATATTAAAATTGAGTGAGTGGTGTCTGTATGTCTGGTTCATTTTCCCTCTCTTATCCTCTCCCCGAGGGAGAGTTTTACGTGGGATGTAGCACACTGTTTGCAAGGGCTTCCTTTGGGGGATTTTTTAATCACGTAGCAGCGTCTCTCTTGGAGAAGGCCTGGTGCGAAGAAGCCCCTTCCACTTGGGCTGGAGTTTATTAAATCCTGTGTGCGTAGGGCTCCCGTGGGACCTCATTGTGCAACTCGTGTCTCCCCTCGAGCTCCCCCAAGAAGGCCTGTCTCCTGCATGAATGAGCTTTCATCTGAGTCTCTCTGGCATTAAGGCAGTAATAGGAATTTTCTCCGTGCAGATACCTGATGGGGAGGGCCATTGCTATTTGGGTATCAGGGTTCTCATGCCTTGAGAGGAGAGTTTGCTTGAGGGATCTTGTCCCACCTGAGGAGCTTTGTGTCATTATGTAGCCTCTGCAGGTGCTCTAGCTGTGGAACGTACAGAGGATTTTTCCGAGAGGTTTGGGGTTAGCTTTACTCTTTTTGTGAAACTATAAGCATGTTTCTTAGGAGGGGATCTGTTGCAAGTGCATTTCACTGTCAGTCTGGAATGTGGCTTTCTTCTCCAGTAGTATTTTAAGAAGGATCTACTGAACTTAGATAATGCTGATGGCTGTTTTTAGCCAAGGACAAGTTATGTTTCTTAATTGTAGGTGGACTGTAGCATCACACCATATTTGGGGCTCTAGGTTGGATTGCTTTTAAATACAGCTGACCTTTCCTAATGTAGAAGTGGGATCTTCTCAAAAGAACTAAGGATAATCCAAATACAGTAATTTGATGGAAGGTTCCAAAACAAAGCTTTTACCCAGTCACCTTCCTGCAAAAGGCAAAAAACAAGTGATTTATCCCTCATGGTTGTCTAGTTTTTGCTTTGAGAAACATTGTGCTTTTTTCCCTAAATTCTTGCAGAAGTGAGAGTTAATAGGGGGAGAATGCTTTCTTGCTCTTCATGGACGGCATATATTAGATAGATCCTAGTTCGTACAAACATAAGGAGTCTGTATTGTAAATAAGCTATAGACTAAATGGGTGCTGTGATAGAGCTGCACTAAGCACAGAACAAGTTACCCTTCATAGATGGGTTGCAGTGAATTGTGACAGTGACAGCCTTGGCTTAATTGTTTGGTCCTAGGAGCACTGTGTGCAGAAGATGCTTCCCTCCTGGTTTGCTTCTCCTGAGACTGCAGTGTGCATTGCTGGGGTGACAGCAGGTGATTCTCCTTGGTAAAGAGGTGGAGGATGAATGAGACTGACATTACTGGTATAAAAAAGCATCAGACAAGGAGCAGGTTTTGAACTGGTCTTATGATCAGATCTTATTTTCCCTTGATCTGAATTTTCTCTCTATAGCTTACTTCCCTTTTTTAGGTGAACAGCTCTATTTGTTGGTAACTGTTGTCCCTACAACAAGAAAAAAAAAGGAAGTCGTTTCACTTGACCCTCTTTGTATATTATGAATATATCTTCTCAAGGGTATTTATGTAACCTTCTCCAAAAGCCTCTACTTAATACAGCTTTTCATATGAGTTGCAGTCATTCCTTTTCATCCCAGGAATGTGTTTAAAACACTTCTGAGTTGGTTTGAAGGCTCACAGGATGGTGTTCTGAAATGGGCCTGGCAGCTGGAGCAGGGATTGCCTTGAATGTCAGAATTCTCTTTGGTTACACTTGCTTAAAAGACAGAAAGCAATCTCCCTGCCAGCCATCCATAGGTGCTATTTATTACAAACGTCTCAAGCCTGAGAAACACTGGGAAAAGTGGACAAATACGTGCAGGTTTGCTTGGAAGAGCCACAGGTGGACAGCAAGTTGCGCTGAGATTCTGCAAGAGAGAGAAGCTCACCCCATGGCCAGTTTCTTCCCTAAATCTCACTGAGGCTTGAACAGGCAAAGATGGAGATGTGGAGAATTCATGGTGAGCATTGTTTATCTTTTGGTCCCAAAGGCAGAGTGACTGAGGGCTGTTGCTGTCTGAGGGCTCCTGCCTGGCTGATGCGAGAGGAGCTGTCAGACGTGCCCTACTTCCGAGGGGAGGGATTGTGTCAGGGGAGCGTCGGCGCTCGCGCTACGGCTGTCAGGAGGGCAGCTTTAATTAGGTTTTACATTTGGGCAGGGGACAACAAAACCACCATTTAAGGCAGTTCAGATTGCTGCTGTCCCATTCCGTGCTTGTTCTCATGAGTGACTGCTTATAGTAGGGACCATAGTCCTTTAATGTCATGTATTCCACAGTAACTTATTTCCAAATAAAAAGGATGTTTCTAACCATTTTTTTAGCTTACCTGATCACAGGTGGGCAATTAAAAGTTGTACTCATCTTGAAGTTGCTCTTAGAATAGTTTCCTGCACTAGGAAGGCTTCAGACTTTCTGGGAAAGTAGTTTGCTTCTGCTTTGCTTGTGGCAATGATTGTTCTTCATAGAACCTACAGTGTATTTGTAGAGCTTCAGAGTAGAAGAGATTATAGAGCACTTAACGCATCTTGCCAAAACGTTCCTTGGGTTAATTTCTGCTTGAGCTAGAGCATAACTTTCATAAAAAAAAAGAAATGAAGCTTTGAGGATTTCCAGTGGTAGAACTGACAAAATGGTAGGTGGGTACTTAAATTCATGTTACCCTGAATGTCAAAAACAGAGTAAATGGCCTCCACAGGAAAACTGCATTTGCTGTATTGTTTCTGGTCTGGTTTCACTTTCCAAGCAATGGGACTTGGCATACGTAACTCCACGGACAGACATTAGTAAGAAAAAAAATTTGTACTTCAGGTGAATACTAATGTAGTGGTGCTCAGGTTCAGCTTCAACTTTTTTGATCAGGTAGGCAGATTTGACCCCCTTATCTCAACAGAAGGAGTTCTTGTGCTGTAGTCAGTTCTCATGGCACCATCACCAAGGTGTCAGTGTCTTACCCAGAGCACATGTGCCAGGGCTGGGCTCTTCCTCAGCAAAGCACAGGCAGATCAGAAGCAGCAATTTTTCTCTCCCTTTCTGATTGTGCGACTTCTATGGCAAGAATAGTTTCAACTCTTTTATCAATGTTGCAGGCTTCATGTGGCCTGTGGCAGTCTTTCATTTCAGCATTCCTAAAGTTAACTTGGTTTGTCAGGATGTAATCTTTGTGCTATCTAAATGTGTGTATTTGTGGTTTACTGAGGAACTTAAATTGCTTTGTTCCTTCCCTCTGTTCTCTTTGTACTTATCCTTTCCTCCTCCTGTCTTTCTGCAGTCAATTTTCATGAGCAAGGAGTTTGGGTTTTTTCCACTCACCGGTGGAAATAAAGAATTTAGGGCCAAGATCTGTTTCCTGAGATAGACCTGTAGGAAAGCATCTTTCTCGTGATTTCCTGTTCACAATTCCCAGTAAGAGATCTGTTGGCTTTTTTAATCCATTTAATATGTGCCATGTTAATTTTGTTTTAGTCAATTAATAAGCAGTACCAAATCAAGTCCTTTAGAGAAGACCAAGTATATCAATGTTGATTTAATGGCATTCTTAAAATTTATAGGTCAAACTTGTAATCTCATCAAGAAGGTTGTCAGTTTAGTTTGACAGAATCTATTTTCCATAGACTTAATTTGATTGACATTGATTTTATTACCCCTCACTAATTCTTTATTATTAGAGCCCAGTATTGAATATTCTTTAATTTTGCCTTGCTTGCCATTAGACTGCTGGACCTGTAATTACTTGGGTCATCCAGTCCTCCCTTTCTGAGTTTCATTGCAAAAATTTTTTCGTCCAGCCTCCTGGAATTTGTTGATCACAAGAGAGCCATTAGCCCCTTTTTTTTGGAGTCTGTTCTCTGCAAGTAATCCAGATCATTTCATTTAAGTACATATAATTTTAGGAGCTCCTGCTTAGTGTTCACTGGGGTTGCTAGTTATATCTTCACATACTTCTTCAGGTGTACATAATGCCTGTTGTCTCTGTACTGTTACTATTAGTATCTCCTGGTGAGTCAGGATGAGTGTTAAGGGATCTTTTTTCTGTAACCTAAAAAAAATAAATTCTTTTGTTATTCCAACCTTTACTAGCCAGAAGGGTTTTATGCGCTTTTTTTTCCTGTTTTCTATGACGTGTTCTAACTTACAGGGTTTTTTCTGTGTGTTTTCCCTTTACCTCTTAATATCAATATGGAATTGGCCAAAGCAGACTGGCTTACAGAGGAAGTAAAGGAAGGAAGGTGTGGGTCTTTGACATTGCCTTTTTCCCAGTTGCAGGTTTTTGGATGGTATGGATAAATGGTACAGAGTAAATTGATTTTTTTTTCCATCTTCTTGCCCATGACTTGTTTTAAGCATAATTTTCAGCTCTGAAATGGAACTTTCTCAAATGCAAAACATGTACATTACCAGCTTGGGCTTGGCTTTGCCTGTGGTTTTTTTTTTTTTTTCTTTTAAGACTGTCAAGTCCTTGATAACTTCTTACCCTGTTACTGCTTGCTTTTTAGACCTATTCCTTACCAGGTTCTAGGAGGTCCACTCTGCATTTTCTGCTGCTAGATAAAACATTCGGAAAGAGCAGTGGGAATAGCGAGATAACAAGGTGTTGTTTTAGGATCATCTAGAAATATCTCTTGCCTGACCTACTGAATCACAGCGTGTGATGAACTATTGGATTCCAAATCGCAGAAAATATTTACTATTTACGGTGCTGTTCCTGGGAAGTGTAGCATGGGAATGAACTACAGTGTCTGTGTGGGATCCCACTGAGAGGTCCAGCTGCTTGCTTTGTGCTGCCAGATTGTGTCCAAAGAAGTGTTACCCTTTTGGAGTGCATGCAGTTAAGAGCACATGATGAAGAAAATAGGGGAGTTCATACTGTTTACTGTATTCTGGAACAAATCCTTTCCTTTCTTTACCTGTAACAGTTTTTAGTTTTCATACCTAGACTCTGTTTTCTCTGACATAAGGTACGTTGCTCTTGAGAGGAATTCGAAACTCACGTTTTTAGCTGCACGTATAAATTTTTTTGACTTCTTAATTGAAATGTTTAGCACAGTAAAACTTCATGGTGTTTGCCACAGTCATCATAAGGCTTTTCACAGACAAAAAACTAGTCTGAGTTTTTCTTTTCAGTTTTTTTAGACTGGGGTGTTTGTGTCAATCTTCAAACACATGATAATATTTAGGAGAGATGGTTGAAAATACAAAGTAACCAAACAAAATATGCCCCTGAAGTGGAAAGCTCTTGAATAGGAAGATTTTCTCCCTTCAGCTTCACTGATGCAGTGAGGTCTATGCCAGAAAGCAGCATTTGCTGATGGAAACAACTGTACCAAGATTTCAATGGGCTGTGAAGGGTGCGGAGTTTGAGAGTTTTTAAGATAAAAGGGGTATTCATTGAATTAACAGAGATTCAGTGCTCAAAATTCTGAGCATTCACCCTTTTTTTGTGAGACTATAGTACAGCTAATATGGCAGTTAGTGGGATATGAATTCATAACCAATAGCTTCTCAGTAACAGGCCTGCAGTCCTGTTACAAATTTCATATATTTCTTGATGTTTAGGAGTATATACACTAACAAGAAGAAATTGTGTTTCTGCAGACCTGTTATTTGAAAGAAAAATGGTGTGACAGTGTAATAGTTTTCATTAAGCCAGGTTCTGCAGTCCTGCATGCAGACAAGACCAGCTTTATTCGTGTTGGTATTTGTTATCCTTCGCCTTGGAGAAAATATATTTATCCATTGCCAGTTGGTAGTGAGCATGAGAGATGATGGTATCTAAATAAGAGAATGTTACTGAATGTTAACTAAATAATTGAATGTTACTGGGGGACTAAAAAAAAAAAGGTTTTGTGTAATTGTGATCTCATTCTTTTCTTGTATTGCCATTTATTTCCCTTCCCTACTGCTAGTGCTGTCTGTGGGTTTGCTGTCCATGGTCTCTCCTGTGCGAGTGCTTACAGAAGGGAGAATGTTTCTGTGGGAGATTGTTGAGAAACAGTGTATGCATTGTAGAGTTTGGTCAGTCCACGTGCCTTGAGAATAGCAGTGGCTGGACATGGAAGCCCAGGGTCAGATATTGGACATAAATCCCAAGGACTCATATCAGCTACTCCTGCTCTCCGTGTACCCCTGAAGTCCAGAGATGATTAAGGGGAAAAGAAAGGATACAAACACAGGTTATCCAAACTCTTATCCTTGAGTCTCCTTCCCTGCTAAAAAGAGGTTTGCTTCCTAGAGAATGGCTTTCTTTTCCCTAGGATTGTTTAGGATTAAATGCATTAAAGATTTGATATGTTCAGAGGCACAGGGATTGGGGCTCTGTAAAATACCTCAGGTAGGCAAGGAGGGGAAGGCATGGCAGGGAAAGTATCTTTACAGTATTTCTGCTCCAGGCTTTGTGCTCAGCCAAAGAGATCAGGTCATCCTTGGTTAATGTCATGTAACTTGGGTAAGAATATTTTTGTTAAGATTAGTTCAGCTCTCCAGGAAGACTGAGTATGTTTTTACACTTTTTTCTGAAGTTAAATTGATGGGATGGAATTGCTCCCTGGCTGTATTGTATGTTAAAACAGCCATTTCTTATCCTTACGCCTGCATGTGGGCATTTCAGGCATGAACTGCAGTGTTTCCATGGATTTTTAAAGTCTTCCATTGCATAGTTAGCAGCTTTTAGGGCTTTGATCTGATTTCGTAAGACAGAAGTGCTCCCTGTATTTGTGTTAGAGCAAACGCTGTATTTTTGGTGGCGTCTGACTTTGAGAAACACACAGATGCTTTTTTGTAG
Source organism: Melanocharis versteri (assembly GCA_013397845.1). Classification (NCBI taxonomy): domain Eukaryota; kingdom Metazoa; phylum Chordata; class Aves; order Passeriformes; family Melanocharitidae; genus Melanocharis; species Melanocharis versteri. The sequence goes on along the minus strand of VZTG01000763.1, from coordinate 195,362 downwards.
TCCAGGAGACAAAGAAACAAAGCTTTGTGCTGGGAGGCAGGATCTGTGCCTCCAGGGGACATCAAGGCACTTGGTGTGCAGCTGCCTTCCCAACCTCCCCTTCCTCCTGGTGAGCAGGAGCTGGGTTGCTGCTTGCTGCTCCCGTGGCTGGAAATCTCCACAAATGCCGTTCCTCTCCTTGGGAGGGATTTTCACATGTTTCCTTTCTCACTGCCTGTGGGCAGGAGCATTTTGATCCCCTGCACATCAGCGCCGAGGGACAGGTGGTTTTTTGGCTCACTGTGCTCCGGATACACAGAAGTGTTGTATGAGAGGGAGTGTGGTTGGACTGCAAGACCATTCACCTGCCTGCTTGGGCTCGCTGATTCTTGAAATGTGATTGTCTGTGTGTGTTTCCAAGTTCATGTGCCTTAACAAAAAAAAGCCAGAAACCAAAAACAAAACAAACAAAAAAACCTGTGTTTTCCAAACATGCAAAATAAGTTCAGTAGGATGCTCGAAGGAAGGGATCTGGAAGCGGCTGTCTGTCATGTTGCATTAATAGAATCGGTGCTGCAAAGCTGCTGCTTGGGAGCTGGGAGAAGATCCCCGTGGAGCGGGTTCTCTCAGCCCTGTGCTGCCCCACCGTTGTGTGCGTGATCCCTGTGGTGCCGACAGCACGGCCTCTCCAGCCCCGTCGCTTATCCCGGTTATTAGCCGGCTCTGTTTCTGCTGCAGACACGCGCGGGTCTCGCTGGTGGAACAGAAGCTGTTGGAATGCTTTTGGCTGCCGAAGCGGGCTCCTGCCATCCCGTGCAAGCAGCAGTTGTTGCACTGTTTGGGTTTGCTGTCATCTCGAATCCTCGGAGGGGAGCTTTAACGTGATCCCTCACCCGGCTGCAATTTGGGCTGTGCCTTCTCCTCCTATTTACTGGCTGCTCACTGAGCAGTAAACCGAGATGTAAAGGTGGTTTTCTGTTCCTCAGCTCCTTGGAGGTTCGTGTAAAAATGCATTTTCCTAATTTTGCGGTTTAAATGCTTCAAAACTTGTTTGTAAACGGTCGCAAAATTATATGTGTGTGTTTATTTATTTTTAAGTGGTGGCCTTGTTACTGACAGGTCAGCCAGTTATATTTATTAGGAGCTCAGCACAAAACTATAACACAATTCTGTTGCTGTCAAGCCTCATACATGCTTTTCAGTAAATTCCCGGGGAAGGCAGAGTGAGGGGTTGCTGCTTCTCATTCTTACAGAAGGATCTTCAGAGCAGCAATTTAAAGTTATGATGGCTCCCCCTGTATTAAGGAGATAAAGAAATGGTGAAAAACAGCATAGAGACTGTGAGGGAAAGCAGGGGTGAAATGAACAGTGTAAGAAAATTGTGCTCCCGCTCTTGAAAGTTGTTCCTGTGCTCAAAAATACTGAGTCCTTTTTTCTTTATTTCTTGTGTTTCAACAGGGCAGAGTTTAGGGTATGGATTCGTTAACTACATTGATCCAAAGGATGCAGAGAAAGCCATTAACACTTTAAATGGACTCAGACTCCAGACCAAAACCATAAAGGTAAGACAATACAAAATGCCTTTCGCTCAATTCAGGAAGGGGAGAAAGTAGTCGGAACTGTTTTTGGCAATTTCATTGCTATTTTATTCTCCATTGTAAGGGGGTTAACGAGCTCCTTCTTGGAACAATGAGCGGACATGCAGAAGATGAAATCTCTCTTCTCCTAAGTTGCTGCTATTGTTAAAGGGAGGGGAAAGTAACAGGAAGCTCTTTAAAGCATGACAGTGAGGCTTAAATGTAGAATAAAACAGCCAGAGAGATATCATTATCCATAAACAGGTGAGGTACGTGAAGGTGTATTCATGAGTTACATGTTGTTTCCTTATGTTTTAATGGGAAATACTTTGACACAGAGCTCTCTTTCAGTGACACTCCTGTCATTATCAGATGTGTGAAAGCCTGTTTCTCACAAGTTAGAATGTGTTGTTCTCAAAAAAAAATTTTTTTCTCAATTTCCACATCCTTAATTTGATTTATTCTTTTAAAAGCTGGAGGCTTCCCACTGAAGTCTCTTATTTCATTGTTGTAATAGACCATTAGTTATTCAATGACCTTCTTTAGTGGTCTCACAAGAAAAGCAAGCTTCTACACTGTCACAGTTTTTGCTGCATGGCTGATAAAGCTGTTCTGAAACAGTTTACAGAAAATTTCCACATCCCAAATTCTGACAAATAATACAGCTGAAGGGATGTGAATCAAAAAATTGAAGGGGAACAAATAGCAGATCTGATTCAAATTATCTGAAACTGCTTTGATCATTTTTTTGAATGCCGGCTTTTGATTTGCACCATTTTCTTAATTTTTCTTTTGTAGTTAATTTGTATTTCAAAGCTAAAAATGTTAAAGAATATAAAAATAGAATTTTTACTGTAGTGTATATTGTACAAGTAATGTCAGTGATGTTGTATCTTGCAAAAAAGTTATGATGTAATGTGGTCAATACTGTAGTTTTCGACATTCTTGCTAAAGATTGTGGTTTGGACAAAGTGGTATTCCCTGAAGCAAAAGTATTTGTTGGATTCTGGTGTATTTCTAAGGATTGTTTCGGGCAAGTTTTTCCCCTGATCTGTTTGATCAGTGGAGAGCAGAAGTGCTGAGCTGAGGGTTATGAAAGTGGTGGAGTAGCTGCATGGATTTCATAGAAAAGGCTGCTTCCAAAGCTCCCTCAGACCATCCAGATTCCATCCCACAGATAGGCATGTGGGCCATACATCAAAATGCTCACAGCATGGTTTTGTAGAGTTAATGGAAACACTTACAGGAATATGTAAGGCAAGGCAGCAAAATCTACCATCTTATCAACTGCTGCAGGTGGAAATGCAGGCTTGGACTCAGCAGTTTCCACTTACAGTGAAAAGTTGCTCTCCAAATTGCTTTTAAAGGCACATCATCGGGGAAAAAATATTTTGAAAATACTTATTAAAATGTCAGTAGAACTTGAAAAATCTAGATCAGTTTTTCATAGAGCATATGTGTATTTTGAACATTATTTAGCCTTAGCGAAATACTGCATTTCTTGTCCCTAAGTACCCCTGTTGTTTTGCCTCTATTTCTCTTTTTTGTCAACCAAAGCAATGCTATTGCATTCATTATATTTCAAGGTTATGGGAAACTCATGCTATAAAAGGCCTCCAGAAACTGCACCCCACAGCAATTATTATACATTTCTCACATGCAAAATTAAACCATTATGCCTTTCTTTATCAGCTGTAGTAAGACTTTTGTTACCTGGGAGCTTCCCATGCAAAATCTTCTTCGTGGAATGCTTTTTAATTCAATATAAATTCTAGAAATTCAGTGGTTTATTTGGTTTGGGGTTTCATGTTAATAGCTCGTAGACTTGCGTAGAATAAAGGACATTTTTGGGGAGGCTCTTGAAAGCTGTTAAAATTTAATAATAAGCAAAGAGATTGATCTAATCTACATGCACAGGAGCTGCTTAAGTTCTTCTATGACTGGAAGGAAGCATAGGGGTTTTTTTTTATTTTTTAAATAAAATTTGGTTTATGCAGCTGCCTAAAACCAACCCAAGGGAGCCTTCTATCCCAACAGCTAAAGTTTTGGCCACAGGGACATCTGATCAGCAGTTTCCAACCCAATTTTTCATTGCAGAATCACATGTGATTACCCCACCTTTACCCCCGTGGTTTTTTTGTATTTTTAATTGAGTTACTTTTGGAAATCCTGATAAATTCGGTCTGCTTCCCTGGTACTGTGCAGTGGGGATGGAGGTTGCCCAGTGTTCACACTGAGGGGCAAATCAGGTGTGTTTAATGCTGCCAGTGGCGTTTGTTGCTGGAGATATCCCTGGTTTCCAGAGGGTTTCAGGGTGATGAGGAGCCATAGTCGGCACTGCTGAACCTCCTCGCTTGCCCGTTGCCCCCATGTGCTGCTTTCCAGCATCTCACCATCATTCTCTGTAAGGCTGAAGTATTTAAACTTCTGGAATTACTATATTTAATTATCAGACCCCATTACTTTAGCTACAAATGCCCTTTACAGTTACTAAAAATGCGCTGTTGGTGCATTAAAAAAACCTCTCAAGAGAACATCTAGAAAGGAATTCGGTGGCATATAGTTTTGTAGGCTAAAAAATATGTAGTAGAATAAAATTGAGCTGGAAAAGTACTGAGCCTTACTTTGTTCTGCTTTCTTCATGAATGTGGCTGGGTTTATTGCCCCAGAATGAATCTGTAAATATCTTATTGATGGATGAGCTGAACCTTGGCCTCTGCCCATGTATGTTGGGTGGCTGCAGCCCTGCAGGTAGAATTTCTCTGGCTGCCTTTTGGAAGCTGTTTTGATGGAAGGAAAGTTGAAATGAATAATCTGAGAGAGCCCTTTTACAGTGGCAAATTACTTCTGCTTGCCAAGGTCACTGTGGTCCTGCTGGCTGTGTCCCATCTGTGTTGTGGGCTCTGCTGTTCCTTGCACCTAGACTGAATGCGAGGTGGCTCTGGGGAGTTATTTGTGCTCATTTTTTGGCTCCACGAGGCTTAATTCGTGTTTAAAAATAATATATATTTTATGCATGTGGCCCCAAACGCTGTCCTTTACACTGCTGTAACGTTTTTGTGGCAGCTTAGTGTTCTCTCTCTCCTGATGCCTTGCAAAATAGCCATGCAGTCACAGGAGGAACTGGCTTTATAGCAGGATCAGCAGAACAGCCAGGCACAGTCAGCTCTGATGTGTGGACTAAAATAACTGAAGAAATGTTCTTTTTATTCTGTCATTGTTATGATAAATAATCCCTTTCCACTCTAGCAGCTACAATATTTATGTGCATTTTATTTAAGTCAATGATGCCCTTTCAAGTCAAAGTTGAGAGGTGACGATTTACAGAATCTCTGTTTGGGAAAAGCGTTGGAGGGAGTGTTGTGTTTGGTGGTAATAGGTTATACACGTTTTGTTCCTCCTCAACTGATCATAGTGCATATTTTATTTACGCCATTTCATAGCAGCAGCATCTTCTTGTGAGGGAGAAAAGCTTCACTTTATTTTTACAGCTAAAGCTTGACATAATTCTGCAAAACAGTTTAGAGTGAGGGAAGAGACAGCGTGTGTTGAAATAAATATATATTCCAGAAATTGAATCTATTTTTAGAAATTAAATTTGCCCATCCATAAAAGCATATGAAAGGTCACTGCTGCTGTTGAAGATTGCCTGGCAATTCAGTTGCATCAAATATCAGAAGGAAAATAAGATGTGTGATGCATGGGGTACAGATTGTTTAAACTGCTGCTTTGCCCTGAAAAAAGGACAACGCCTGAAAGGATGCGAAGGAAGTGTTTCACAATTTACTTGAGGATTCAGGTGACCTGGCTTCATTGGAACAAGGGCAGAACAGTTCTGAAAGGAAGTTTGTAATCTAAAAAGAGCCGGTGACCCCCTGAAGTGCAGTCTTTTGCACCCCTCTCTTCCCTTTTCTCTGTTGCCTGAGAAATAGGCTTGCTTCTTCCTTCCCTCGCAGGAGAGCAGGTACATGATGTGACAGTGCTGGAGCAAAGGGAGATGTCCCCAGCGAGGGGAGGAGGAATCTGGGTTCTCTGAGCCCTTGATAACCTCCACTTTTTAAATCCATCAGCTCTATCCAATGGTAAAATACCAAACTGATAAGATGATTTCTCTGCGCTTGGAGGCTTTTTCTAGTTATTTTAATTTTCTGTTAAATTGAATAGATAGCATGGAATTCTGTATTTCTGCTTTACTCTCCTGTTTTGATCAATAGGTCTGGATGGTCCTGATTTAAAATACAGCAAGTAAGGCTGTGGGAGAAAATAATCCTGCTTTTTCTGAAAATAAAGTAGTAACGTTACTGCTGAAAGATCTTCCTATTTATCTTGGTTTCTGTGGCATTTTTCAAAATGCCAGCTACTTCCACAAAACTCAGGCTCTAAATCTGTCCATGTTAATTCTTGTAATTGTCCACAAAACTACAAACCATCCTGTCACTGTAGGGTAACCAAATAACAGCAGCCTCAGACTTCTCTGTCCTACAAAGTCATTTGTCAAAAAGATTGCCTTCCGGCCGTGCTCGGCGGAGGCAGCGCGGGAGGCGCAGGGCAGGAGGAGGAATTGCAGCAGGGAGTGCTGGGGAAGAGGCTGCATCTCCTGCACCCCATCCCAGGCTGCTTGGGAGGTGTGGGGGGAGTTCAGCACCATTTGGGTTGCAGCCAGAAAAAGCGCTGGGTTGCTGGCGGTGATGGAAGCAGAGCTCTGGTGTTGGGTGCCTTTGGTGCAGTGCTCGGCCAGAAAGCTGGTGTTTTCCAGCCCTGTTCTTCCACGGCCTCCCCAGGGCCCCCGAGCCTGCTGGACACTGCCTGCAGCCTCCTGTCCCACTGAAGAAATGGGAGGTTGTGCAAGGCTGGCTGGTAAGGGGAGTGTACAGACAGATCAGGGCAAGGCACAGGAAGAACTTGGATGCTCTGCAAGGGAGAGGGTTGAGGTGTTGGAAGATACTAGGAGTAGCTGGGTGTGTTGGACTGCAGCAAGGACGGATTTGCATTTTTGAGTGTCTTGTGTGCAGTTGTATTTTTCCGTTTTTTCCCTTTCCTGAAAATGCACATTACGGGCACAATCTGCAGATTTGGGATGTAGCTATTTTATAGCTCCTTCTAAAACCGAGGTTAGCTGCTTTTTCTGTTTTATGGTAGCTCATAGTTAGTCAAAGGGGGTCATCTGCTGTGGCTGCTGCTCCCCAAGACAAAGCCTTGGACAAGGAACTTTAAAGATGCCACAGACCTGGAAAGCCTCAACTCAGCTTACTCCTGTTTTGCTCTTCAGGACCCTCTGTCAGTGTAACCCTTTGGACTTTGTGGTGCTTGTTAACAAGCCCTCCTCCACCCTTTGTGCCTGCAATGGTGCTGCTGCTCAGAGGACCATTCAGTGCTGCATCTGAAGGTTCAGCTTTGGTTCTGCTGCTTTCAGCAGGCACCAGAGAGTTTCTGCCTCTTAATTTCGTGCATCTTCTCTTAATCGCGATTTCTCTTCTTACTGCCTCAGTTTTGCCAGTGAGTCCTTTTCATTCCACAGAGCCAGAGCAATTATTTCTCTTAGCCTTGCTCTTGATACAGCTAAGAGTGTTTCTAGGTTATTATCTATGGATGTCTTTCCTGAAATGATGGGATAGACCATTGTACCTGCAATTATAATTAATCTCTGTAAAATGGCATTGAATCGCTCAACAGTAAAGTGCATCGTCACTCCCCACCATCCCCCTGCCAAGGGCTTAGGGAAGAGAAAGGACAAAGCAGTGCAAGCATCAGATGTGAAAGTATTCCAGATCCTGGTCTTTAGCCTCTGGACCAGAGGGCTTTTGTGTTTGCTTGTTCTGACAAAGCACGCAGCTTTCACAGGAGGGTGTCTCAAATCTGGTTTTGCACAAAATTAGGACACAGTTGAGGGTCTGGAAGTGGCTGTGGGGAAATGTCTCTTTCTGTCATAGCCTGTTCACTGGTGCTAAGCAGATTTTACTTCCAGTTCTGGATGTGCATTAAACAAGTGAGACTGTGGTTTATTTACATCTGTGAGGCTTTTGAGCAGTTGTGTTAAAGCACTTCCAGTCTGTATCAGTGGGATAAGGGGCAGCAAGTGAGGGAGGGGTTGTCCCCATTTTGAACTGGACTTCAGGCAGAAAAAAGCCAAGTGACTCACCCCAAAAATCATACAAGAAATCCTGTGTCTTGGAGAGTGTCACAAAAGGACAAAGCAAAGTCTCTGTATTAAGGTCACCAAGAAGTCTGGTGTTTTTGAATGTTACACAGACTTTTTGAAAGCTGCCCAGGGAGTCACTTCACACTGGCTGCACGGCTGGAGAGGTGTCCCAAGGACTGCAGGTGCCCTGGGTGGGTGGCTTGGTGGTCCTTGGGTGCCTGTGCTGCCGTGCCGTGCACCCTGATTCGAGGCTCCTGCGGGGTTTCCCGTTCTCCAGGTGAGGCATGGTAGATGCACGACCTGTCTCAGAAAAGGTTGGTATCTGCAGGATGAGCTGCTGGGTTGCTGCTTAGATGTGTGCAGGGCATGGTGGCTCTGCTGGCAGAGCACATCATTCCAGGAAGGGATGATGCAGTTCCTCTTCCGAGCAGACAGGAGTTAAATTTTACAAGGAGGCTTCTAGAAATGGACGTGATGTTTGAGAAGTCCAGGATTAGCACAGGAGCTGAAGGTTTCTCTCCCACGGAGCAGCAGCAGAGTGGTTAAGCGTCAGTTTTTAAATGGCTGCTGTTTCTTGTTCCATAAGACAAATGGGATGCGTTCATGCCTCTGGGTGCCTTTGCTGCAGGCTCTGGCTTGGAAAGGCCAGACCGCTTCAATTTATGTTCTGAAGAGTCTCGAGGTTAGAAATTCTTCAGAAAGTTTTCTATATGGGAGAACGGGTAGGAAATCAATAGGGAAGATAATTACTTGAACTTGGAGATGTTTTCTGTGCACCTGAACAAAAATGTGCTTTGCCATGGAAGATATGAAATGCTAGACCTTCTGCTGCTGCAGTGGTGTTGGGAGATAGTGGTGCAGCCTCTGGAGATGGCTGTTTATTATGGAGAGAAGCCCTTACACAGGCTAATGCTCAATGTCAGATGAGAAATGTCCTATTAAATGTTTTTCACAGTTAGTATATATGTATTTATAGAAACTAACATCTGAGGCCAGCAAGCCATAAAATGAATTCTACAATATTTTATTATCTTCCTTGCAAATTTGACCTCAGAACTCCTAAATGATCTTATGCAGTGAAATCCAACACCATGGTTCGACCTTCAGCCATTGTACGAGCGGACAAACATTTTAATGCTGAGAAATGCCTGGGTCAAACAGTAGTTTGGTGTTCTCCAGCTCATTATTTGAATTCTTTGTGGTGGCTAGGATTCCATACTCTTTTCTTTTTCAGCGCTCTGTTTCATTACAGGGTGCTAACACTGCCGTGAGCAAAGGAAGGCAAAAAAAAATCATTTTTAAGTGTGAATATAAAGAATTAATGGAGCATCTTCACCCAGCGCTTTGCAGTTTGCAGTGATAAAATGGGAGCTGGTTTTTGCTCCCATTTTAACTCGAGCAGCATAAGGAGCTTCTGGTGTGATGGAGGGTCAGGGTGGGCGATTTCTTCCTTTGATAGCTCGCACACAGGAAGACGTCCCGTCCTCAGCACTAACTGAATAATAGCTTGAAAGCAGGATGGCACACTCTAACCGATCGATTTGTCATTGGCTGACCTCAGAGGGAAGATGAAAAAGATTCAAAAGCAGATAAATAATTGACATTACTAGCCTTGAGTCCATTCAGCTCCGCAACCTTTTCTCCTTGATATTAAAGACGGCTGAGTTGCTTTTGGCAGCTTCTTTCTTTGGCTCAGGCTCCCCTGCAGCCTGAATGTTTGATTGCAGGAGGAAATAAAAACTAGACCTGAGCAGCAATAGGTGTTCACATGTGCTGTGAGTGGAGGGTTGGGAGTGTGAGCAGCCTCTCCTTTCTCTGCCTGCCTGCAAGGCCCACGAGAGCAGAGAGCCTTCTGCAAGCAGAAGTGTACGTATATATATGAAATGTCAGGCACTCATTGCTCTGGGAAGCAGTGTTTTTTGCATATCCCAATACCTTTCATCCTCCCTGTAACGTGGCATTTGGTTAATGAATGTGCCAGAGTGAGAAACCCAAAGGAAACCTCTGGCTGTTTTCCCAGGAACTTTATTCATTTTGCTGTTCTCAGTTTTGAGGAATAGGTAAGATCCCTACCCTCACTCCAGAGAGGCTCTTAAATGTTTTTTAAACTGTTATTCCTAAAGTAGGTTAAACTGTAGGTGCCTGAACTCTTACAGTACCCTCTCAAGGTAAGGCATTTGCAGAGTGGGGAGGGAGAGTCTGCTTTTCCAAATGCCCCAGCACCAAACCAAGCTGTAGGTGAAAGCACCATGTGATTGTCCTTGGTGTCCCCTAGGGCCTGGGCTGAGCTTTGTTACATAAAAGCCAGGCGATGCCATCCATGTGTGCTCTGGTCCTGGATCCATCAGAGAGGTGTTCAGGACCAGCAGGGAAGCGATGGAAATGCTGCACCCCATCAGGAGCTCATGGGCTGTGGCACAAAATAATTTCTACCCCAATATCCTCCTTCCTTTCAGCACCTGAAGGTTTCTCTGCTCCTCACGTCTGCTTGAGCCTTTGTGCTGTGTGCCTGAGCTTGCCTCCATTGATGCAAATGCTTTATCTAACCTCTATTTCGTATTTCTTTCCCTAAATTATCCACCTCCTCTCCAGCCTTCTCTGTAAATGTTAGATTTAAAAGGTTATGGACAAACGTGTAAGTTATAAAGAAATTGCCAAAAACCTTAAAATCTAGAATCTTTAGAGTTTGTCTGCTATTATGCAGAGAAGATTGTGGAAGCAAATATTAGTCATTAACATAATTTTCTGTGTTGAGTCAACATCTATTTTTAGGTGTGGAGCGCATAAAGACAACTCTTTGACACATAAAACACATAGACATCCATTTGACATCATTTGTGTTCAGGCTGAGGCTCAGGAAGAGGGGAAGACAATTGCTGAATATATTGTATTCATGATGGGAACCCCCCCACTTCCTTCCTAGACACATTTTAAGACATAATGCAGGAGAGTACTGATCTGTTTATATTGAAATAAATCAAAATGAAGTGCAGAATATTCAGCTTGGGTTCCAATGCTTTCTCAGATGTGCTGCAAAGTAATTCATGATCTGTGCTGAATATTTGCCATTAGGCTTTATCTAGGAAGTGTTTTTATGATGCTAAATGTGTTTATTCTAAATGTATATATTATTTTAAAAGTGCAGAAGGCTTTTTATGCACCTATTATAATTATAAATCTGATTCATAGGTAGAAGAGCAGTTAAGAGTCTTGAATTAGTAATTTTCCAACAGCACACATGCAGTGCCACAGCTAGATTTTCTTGTTTGCTTGGTCATAATATTTTATGGTCTGGTTCTGGGTTTTATAATGCAAGGGAACTTCTCGTGATAAATTGCAGATCCGACAATGAGTGTCAGTATACAGCTCCCTGAGCAGATGTTCATTTAGTCTAATTTCACCAGTACTTTACTGTTCATCCAGAACAGATCTTGCCAGCTCAGGATGCAAACACAAAGAGAGAGAGCACAAAAGATCTCTCCGCAAATAACCTGATCTGTTTCAGACACTTGGAGGGGAAAAAGAAAAGACGCAAGAACTTCAGAGTGCGAGGTTTGCTCCAGAAAATCATCTACACACCCACACCCATGGGGGCAAATTTACAAAGCCGTGTGTGGGAAGTTGCACATTAATCCACTTCTGAACAACAGTTATTTTATGACTGTACTTCAAGAACCCTTGAGTCTGTTTTAAGGTCTCTGTAGCTCTTCCTTTGTTCCTCCAGCCTTCCCTGGCTCTGCTGGCTTTGCAGAACAGGTCCTGTCTGAGCTGCAGGGTTATGTCTCGTGAAAGAACCGAACATTGTCCGAAATGCCAAGGGTGGCTGTAGCTCACTAACACTCCTCTCCTTTTCTCTCCGTAGGTGTCGTATGCCCGTCCAAGTTCAGCATCCATCCGGGATGCAAACTTGTATGTCAGCGGCCTTCCCAAAACCATGACCCAGAAAGAATTAGAGCAGTTATTCTCACAATATGGGCGCATCATCACCTCACGGATTCTGGTTGATCAAGTCACAGGTTAAAAGAAAACTTTTCTCCATACGTGCATGTTTTTTCTGGAAATGGCAAAATTGCAGATGTCTGCAGCTGGGTTTTTTTGACTTTTACTGTAAAATGCAGTACCTGGTTCCTTATAAATAGAACTGGAGATATAACTGCTGTCTCTTTAATGAGGGAATATCAAAATACAGAATGTGGTTTACTTAAAATCATTGTTAAATACGGTAGGGGCTGATTTTTGGAGATTACAGATTGGGAAGAGGATTTTCTTTACAGGACTTCTCTTAATTTGCAAATGACCTATTGTGTGAAGTCAAACTCAACATTCAGTTTATGTTCATTACACAGAGATGGGGCTGTTCCTACGAATATTCATCTCTTCACATGTTTTTACTTCCCAGGGGTTTCTCGAGGTGTGGGATTTATCCGTTTTGATAAGAGAATAGAGGCAGAAGAAGCCATAAAGGGACTAAATGGCCAGAAGCCTAGTGGTGCTACAGAACCAATTACTGTGAAGTTTGCCAATAACCCCAGCCAGAAAACAAGCCAGGCACTCCTTTCACAGCTGTATCAGTCTCCCAACAGACGCTACCCTGGACCACTTCACCACCAGGCTCAGAGATTCAGGTAATTACCTGGAAAAGAACTGAAGTTCCACCAGCGACGACAATGTGGGGCAGGTGCTGTGCAGGAAAATACGCTTTAGTTGCATAGGCTGACCTGATTTTCTTTGTAAAATTAAATATTCTTTCCTGGAGAATGAGGAGGAAAATCTGCTGACAGCAGTAGTCATGTTGTATTTACTAAAACAGCTGAAGTACTGTACAATCAGATCTCATGAAGGCTCATAGAAAAAGGGAGGACAGAATAGAGTTACACTGGTAATCAAATGAGCAGTAGCTATCCTGTTCTTTCTCTCTTTTTGGGTAATGCTTTTATTTTCTGCTATATTACTACAGTTTTGATGCAGCTTAGACTTTGATGTTAATGACAGTGGATTGGTAGCAGGAAAAAAGCTGAGTCTGTCTCAGTCAGCAAGAGTATCATTAAATTTATTAGCCTGAGATATCTGCTCTTAGTAAAAGAGCCCTTGTGTTAGTCTTTGGTGTGAGTCTTCAGATGCTTTTGGGGATGTTTTATGCTTTGCATTCTGAATATGTTGTTTCCATCTGATGCATAAGGCAGAGTTAGCAATATGTGATGTTCCCTATTAGTTTTATATTTAATAGTTCTCAGGCAACCCAGCTTTCAAATAAAAAAGACTGCCTTCAAGAAAGAAAACTTGGACATATTTGCATAACTGAGTTGCACACTGACTTTAGAGAATTATTCAGGAGTAATTTTAGTTTGTCAGTGATGAAAAGTGCTGATGAATTAAAGATCATAAAAAGTCACTCATTGGATACATTAAATTTACACTTGTTTTTGTGTCTTTGGCACGCAGCTGTGTCCATTGAGGTTATCACTGAATCATTCCATGGACAGAAGGACTTTATTGTGCTGCCATGGAAAGCAGATGATTATATTCTGCAAAATTTGGTGGGCAATTTAAATCGACATATCGTGAAGGATTAATATTAAATATATGTAATAAAATGGGGAGAATAAAATGCTTTATTATATTAAAGCAGATAGTCATGAATTTTTCTAGTTCCAGCAGTTTTGGACTCGACATTTTATTTCCAAGTTAACTGTAAATATAAGGTGAGCAGTTGAATTACAAAAAAAAGTTGAATTATTAAAAAAAGGCAGATCCTAAGTGGATTTTTTTAAAACCAAATTCTGGAGGTTCAGGTTTTCTCTAAGACTGTAGACAAGTTTAAAAAAGGCTTTTAAATGCCCTGGTGGAAATTTAAGCACAACCTCAGGCTTAACAAAGCAGGCCGGGAGTTGTTAGGCTCCTTAGATGTGTGGGAAACTTGTTGAACGTTTCTTCTTTGAAAATGGAACACTATTAATAATAGTTCCATTGAGCGATCTTGCCATCTGTGAGACATTAACCCAAAGACCCTCCTTCTCTTTTCAGGCTGGACAATTTGCTTAATATGGCCTATGGCGTAAAGAGGTAATTAGAATTCCACAGATTGCCAGATGTCCGTGTTGGCACAGATTGGTGCTACAATTTATTTTTTTTTTAATCCACTAACTTTATTTTTTTTATTCCTTCTTTTCTTCCACCAGCATGTCAAATTCTTTTTAAGTTTGGACTTCAGTTGGTTTTGTTACTTTAAAGGCCTCACGCGCAAGTTCTGTGGGGTTTTTCAACCTTTTTTTATTTACAGGTGGGCTTCTCAAATGGTTTAGGTGCCACAGCTACAAGCATTCAAATTGCAGTTGCTCTGCTAAGTGGTGCTTTTACCAGAATCAAAACTGTTAACTTGAGTTTTTCACAAATCTCTGATCTGATAATGGAAAATTTTAGTCAAAAATCAGAATTAGGCTGCTGTTGTCTCTTACAGTTAAGACCACCTTTCTCCCATATGTGGCATCACAAGTTTGACTTGAAAATACAGCTGTGTGCACCTCAATCAGCCCGAAGTTTCTTTTGTTACAGGTTTAATACTTTGAATTTTTTTTTCAGTCCTTGAACTTTATTTTTTTGTTTGTTTAAAATAGCTGTGTGTTTGTATGTGCACGCATGTGTGAAAGCTCAGCTGATCTGTCGACATTTCTGCTGTTCCATGAGTGTGTTTGGTAGCTAAAATGAGATTGTGTTGTTAGTGTTTCTTTTAATGGCAACATCAACATAAGCGACCCTTGCAGCAAAACAAAGGTGTAGTCTTATTCCTGATGTTACCTTAAGATGTCCAGATTAAGATGAGGAAGTACAGCTTAATCCTCTGAAATGGTCTACTCACCAGACTTGAAAATTATCTGAGCTTTTTTTTTTTCTAAGCTCGTCCTCTAAAAAGGTATGGTAAGTATGTCTTTACACTAGCTAGTAGCAGACAGTAACGTGGGGTTTTAACTCCTCAGTAACTCAGCACAGGTCTGAAACCGTGAGTACTCACAAGAGCAGTAGTCAAAACAGAGCTGCTTCCCAGAAGCACCAGTGCTGGTGTTCATGGGCGCATTGGTTGTGTCGGGATATCCTTAGTGGGGATGGGAAATACGGTGAGTCAGAGCCCCCTGCCTGATTTTTACCACACACCCCTTCTCCTGTCTTCTCCCACCTTATTTGTTCCTTGATATCTTGTCAGAAACATGGCAAAACTCCCGGTCGAGTGTCTGTCAGGTGCAAGTCAATGTCAGAAGGATGGGTTTGTTCTGGGAGGCTTCCCTGGGTTTTTGCTGCTGCTGCTTCCCTGGAATTGGACTGGTGTGTGGTGCAGGATAGGCTTAGTCTGAACCGAGTCTGAACAGAGGAAAAGAGCAATTACCTGCCTTTGTAGGTTATACATCTGCTTTCTCAACATTGTCTGCAGCGTTACTCTAAAAACACAGCAGTGTTTAAAGACATTTTGCAGACATCTTAAATTAGTTCTTATCTCCTCTCAGCAAGCCTTGGCAATCATACCTGCACTAGCAAATCCTAAATTTATAGGTGCAGCGTCACAAAAAAATACTGCACTGATAATTTCTGAAGCTGCTTCAGAAACAGGAGATTGGCTCTCCCTGTGCTAACTGTGTGGTACTGATGGAAAATGAGACGTGCTGATGTGGAAAAAAGGTTTTATTGAGGCTAATTTCAGATCACTTGCTAGTAGCAAAGCTCCTTATGTGATAGGTGATCTTGTATTTGTGTCAATACACTTGCACCAGTTTCGTGCATGTTTTGTTGGATTTACAGCAGCTGCTGTGCTCATGGCACATAAATAGTTGAAAGCTGCATAGCTCCTAAAGGTTTCCAGGGAAAAGCTGCTCTCCAGTGAACTGTAGGAAACTTTAACCCTTTACATCAGTGCAGCATTCCTTTAAAATGCAAAGCCTTACAACGCATTGTGACATGCACGGCGTTGTGTTGTGCGGGTTTTACATCGTCCTTACTTAGAGCGTGGTGCGTCCCTTAGTGTCGCATTTCACGTTAAATGTAAGCATTCCAGAAAAGCAGTGTTTGCTGGCTTGTGTGTGTTACTGGCACAGTCAGCACTGGCCAGCAATGGGCTTGAAGTCCCATCTTCCGGATTTCAAAATGAGCTGAAGCTGTTGGCTTGTTCAGGCCCTGGCTGTGCCTTATTTCCAGTCCTTATTTCCACCTGCAGTGGAAGGAGCAGTAGAAATTGGCCTTGTCCAGCCTTTCTGTGCTGAACTGTTGAGATAATGTCACTGGTTTCAGTGTGTGGGAGAGAAACTAAAACATGCCGAGATGAGGATTTGCAAAAGTGAAGTTGAGTTGGAAAATTGCCACGTATTTTTAATAAACTGTCTGCAAACCTTCCTGAGGATCTGATGCTGTGAGCATTTGTGAACTGCTCATTTACAGTGTAGCTACACCCCAGTGATGATCCTCAGCTTAAGATCTATATTCCAAGTGTCTTCTTTTTTCCCTGAATATACATAAAAAGTGCCGTCAGGCATCAACAGAACAGTGAGCAACCATCAAGTGTGTAGTTTCCTTTATGGTTATTTAATATACACTGCATAATACTGTGCAGATTGCTGAATGTGTGTGGAAATTATTACAAGTGTAAAAAGTTTTGGAGAGCACAAGAGCTCGCTCAGCATCAGAATCCCTCCCTCTGCTCCCTCAATCATCGCTCAGAAAAACCTGAGGAATTATTATTCCATTCTGGTATTAAAACTCATCATATTGAAGGTACACGTGAAACTGGATTTTTAAGACGTTTCCTCTGTGCAGTTGTTATTTTAAAACATATCCCAAAGTGTAGCTTCAGAAAGCGTGTCAATTTTTTTTTTCCACACTGATGAAAGGAAAATTATGTT
This sequence comes from Melanocharis versteri, assembly GCA_013397845.1. Classification (NCBI taxonomy): domain Eukaryota; kingdom Metazoa; phylum Chordata; class Aves; order Passeriformes; family Melanocharitidae; genus Melanocharis; species Melanocharis versteri. The sequence continues at coordinate 178,785 of VZTG01000763.1, read as the reverse complement.
GATCCTGAGGGCTGATACTGCTTAACATCTTCATTAATAACCTGAGTCATGGGCTGCGCTGCGCCCTCCTCGCATTAGCGGGTGACACTGGATTGGTGAGGAGCAGGGGCTGTCACTGCTGCTGGCCATGGCTGCCACTGGGGAGACCTTGGAAAGCTGCAGGAACGCGCTGAAATTCGGGGAAGGCAAATGTAGAGTTTAGCCCCCGACTGCTGCCTTCAGCTGCCTACAAGGGGCATTAGAAAGAAGGTGAAGCCGAGCTTTTTGCAGAGGTCAAACGGGAGAGGACAAGAGTCGGCAGTGACAGGCTGCAGCAGGGGAAATTCCACTTGAGGACAAGGGAAACTCAGTCGCAGTGAGGATGGAGCCCTGCAGCAGGGGCTGCAGGAGCGGAGTTCCTGCCCTTGGAGATTTCCTAAGCATCCCTCTGCAGGGCCATGAGCAGCAGATCTCATTTGGGAAGTTTGCCTTGCTTGGAGCAGGAGGCTGATCAGATGATCTCCATCGATCCTGCCCAGCCTTTGTTACCCCGTGATGGTTCTGTGTTCGTAAACACCTGGCTTTATCTGCTCTCTTCGGATGTTTGAGGTAAAGTCCCAAAGGACAATGAGGGAGAAACAGTAGGGTGCTCTGTTGAATTCTGGAAGTTAGTCCCTGTGCTGACTTTTTGAAGAACCTAAAGCCTGTCCATGGAAATGAAGCCTCACAGTATGAAGGTTATCAGTTGATGTGCTCATTAATTGTATTTATGTTCTACTTACTCTACAATTGCTGCATAAACCTTCTTTGATATGTGGCCGGCTTTAGGACTTTTTATTACCTGGATTTTTTCCCCAGTGTATGTCAATTAAGGACCATGTTAGGAGGAGAAATAAAATCGACCACGTAGAGACTTCTCTCTAATAGTATTTTTAGCTGAAGAAGCTACCGTTACAGCTGAATCCTGACAAAGGCATTTCTTGTTAGTCTTTAAAATAGGTCTTGAAGTTTGCTTGGGTTTTTTCACTGCAGACTAATAGGAGATAAAGCATTAGGTCTCTGTTGTCCTGAAACTTATTTCGGTGCTGGGAATAAGTGGCAAATTTCTACAGGCCCTTTTTACACGAGCTGTTGTTTATCACAGCATGTGCAGGCCCTCTCTGACTCAGATTGTCCTCAAGCATTTCTTTTCTGAGGTCTTTGTACACATCTAAGCAGGGCTTATCCTCGGAGGGAGATGCATTTATGCCCAGATCTGGCGATTTGATTTAGCACAGCTCCCCTCCGCTTCAGTAGGAGTAGGAGAGCAAGGGTGGCTCTGTGGTCATCTTCCAGGGACAGGATCCAGAACCTTCAGTACCATTGGCTTATTTACTTTAAAGTCTTGGACCCCTATAGCTCGTGCCAAGAGATATATTTAGAATAGACCCCTCTTTTTGCTCGGTAGGTTTTCTCCGATCACAATTGATGGCATGACGAGCCTTGTGGGAATGAATATCCCTGGTCACACCGGGACTGGATGGTGCATCTTCGTCTACAACTTGTCTCCCGACTCGGATGAGAGCGTGCTGTGGCAGTTGTTTGGTCCCTTTGGAGCGGTCAATAATGTCAAGGTGATCCGTGATTTCAACACCAACAAGTGCAAGGGATTTGGCTTTGTCACCATGACCAACTACGACGAAGCTGCCATGGCGATTGCCAGCCTTAATGGATACCGTTTAGGAGACAGAGTATTGCAAGTTTCCTTTAAAACCAATAAAACCCACAAATCCTGAATTTCATATCCTTACTTACTAAAATATATATATATAAATATATATACGAACAAAACAAAACAAAAAAAAAACTCTTCAAGGCTTATATTCAACCATGGACTTTATAAGCCAGTGTTGCCTAAGTATTAAAACATTGGATATCCTGTGAGGAACAGGAAAGGATTTTATAATGCTTAGAAAAAAAAAAAAACCTTTGATGCATTGAATGTTCTTTCATAGCTGTCGTTGTTGAATATAATATACATAGATAACAATGTGCAGGGATTTTTACCCGGCCAGCTAGTTTTACTACCTTCCTTGAAGGTGGGTCTTTTTAAGATGACCATTCACTCATTTGAAAAAATAATAAAACAAAAAACAATTTTTACGAACTAATGGGATTAAAAGCGAGAAAAAAAAAAGATTTTTGGTTTTTTTTCTGTTTTTTCAAAACATTGATTGAATCAGATTGGTAAACCCCCCACACAAATTAAAGAGGAACAATAAAAATTGCAAAAAGAAGAACATAATTTTGCAACTTTTTTTATTTTTCCTTTTTTCTTTTGTATCATGTGAACTAAACAGTCTTCTGTTAGGGAATGGGGTAACGGGGGATACCTGATGACATAACAATTTAAATAACATTAACAATGTTGCCAAAGAGGTGGTCTCTTTGCTGAAAATGGGTTTCAAGAAAAATCTATTTTTATAAAATATAAAGAATTTTTACAAGAGAATCTGGATTTGAGAAAAAATATTTTGACTGGCTAATTTAGGGGAAATTGACAACTTTGTCATGTTCATACTGCACTGGTAACTTTTTAGAGATCAAGATGTGTGTTTTAAACTGGATTAGTAGATTGTTTTTTGAAGGATGGGCTACAAACAGATGATCTTCGTATCTTTTCATAGCATGTAATAAAAATATTAAATACAGTACGGGAGAGTGTTCTTCCCAGGCACGCAGTTACCCACAGTCAAAACCCAAAAGCAAGGAGATGAGTTGCAAGACGGTTTTTCTTTAAGTCATCAGTATGGGATATCAGCAGAACAAAAGTTAAAAAAATTAATTTTTTGATCAAAAACTTCCTTGGTTTGAGCAGTAGGTGCTACAAAATTATTTACATATCTTAGTATCATAGTTAAATGTAATGTGTTTAGAAAAAAATACATTTGCTTTAAATTTGTTAAGAATTTTCAAATTCACTTTATAGCCCAAGCTAATATAATTGGGCTGTGTTGGCACATTTGGAACACTGTTTATGTTGCTTGAAACACTTATTTATTTAATTGCCGATGTGATGCATATGGCCAAAATCAAATATAGCTAGTTTGGCTAGTCTACTTATTTGTTTACTTAAACTATGGGAAGAAGCATATTATTGTGTCATTTTGTTGTGTGTGTATGTGTATATATAATATAAATATATATATATATAAAGTTATTTTTTCTTTTGGTTAATTTATTATAAGTTGTAACACTTTGCTAGTTTTGTTTGTATATGTCTTAAAATGTTTTCTTATGATACTTAAGTGACAGAGGTATCAAGGTAACTTGTGTAGAAATATTGTTTGATATATTGTCATGTTTGTTGTGAATATTTTTTCTTACTGCACAGTAGAAAAGAAAACAACTGGGTCTTTATTTTAATGTAATTCAGATTGGGGAAAACAGAGCTAAGGGAACAAAATGACTGAGGGGGTGCTCTCCCATGTCCAGTGCACTGATCATTTTAGTATGTTTGTGCTTTGTACGGTTATATATTTAAAACAAAAAAGGGTCATGCTCTTCCCTGAGTACTAGAAACAGTTACTCGCTATGCATAATCTAGTTGATAGTTAAATTTGCTATTGCTTTTCTTGTCTTGTTATATAAAATCTTTTCAATACAAGTTTAGTCTTAATGGTAATAAAACGTTATGGTTATTTATAACTTGTGCTTATTTTGTGCATTTTTTCCATGCTATACCCACTAACTGCATGTAGACTAAGTATTGTTTTTTCACACTGAAGAGGCAAACTTTTGTAGTAGACAAATAACTAAAAGCAAAGGCTGCATCATAATTTTATCAGTTTTTTACTTTAACAATGTTAGATTTTAGTTTAAAGGAACACTCATTCAATGTTCAGGGAAACCTTTATACATCATCTGCTATGAATGAGCGCAGTTTGCTGGGAAAGTTTTGATGCATTTGCTAAGCATTAGTGGGGAAGGCATGTCAGAATCTTTTCTCTACGATGTGTTTTACTATCTGAATAATAATAATAATTTAAAAAATCTTTCTTAGGACCAGGCAGTTGTATACTTTAGTTATAATGAATGACTTCATGTTAACCTTGCTAGTTTAGATCATTTCTGAGGGAAAGTATTGTAAATGTTTTTTTCATAACCTTGTTGTGTTTGAATTATTTGTACTTTAATTGTCCAGACAATAAATGAAAGTGTGTAGAATGGCTATGGACTTTCCACCTTTTTAAGTGTGTTCAGATGTTTTAGTATTCCCAGCCGCACCTCAGCCGAGGCAGAGGTTTAGTCTCTGATTCCAGAAGCAAGGTCTTCAAGAGAGAAACGTTCTAGTCAAACCAGATTGAGCATATTCATGATTTGTTTTTCCTTCCAAAGGCCAGAAAGAATCGGCCGTTTAATTTAAGATGTTGAACACCAAATACCAAACTGTAACTTTCATTTATTTGAATGTGGAAGATGCTGAAGGGTTTCTACTATATACAGTATTTTTACACAATGAAAATATTAACTCAGTCAATATCAACACTTTAAAACATAGTGAGCAAATTTCAGTGATAATAACAGTTTTTAAGCCATCATTTAGTTTGACTTTTCTATGAATATGCTATGAATGTCATGCAATATGAAAGTGTACATATTGTCTGATGTACAACAGTATATATGATCACATTCCAAACTTGATTCTTTTCACCATGTGTTATAACTAGAGTTGATACTTCTTTCAGTTGACTTGTTTGAATCTCATTAATACAAATATTCACTTCATGTTTATGTTCTGTAACATTCACTAATTGAGAATATGTACCTTGTAAAACTGCAGCATTGAATTTCGTAACTGAGATTAGGAAACTCTATCAGAGGGCTGGATGGACTGTGTGGTTCTTCAGCTCCTTCACCTATTAATAAACTCGTGTTTTTGTGAGATTAAGTTACCATGTTGGTTATAATAATTAATTTCAAGCCACAGAATGAGTTTGTTCTTAAATTTACAGCTTGCTTAATTCATCCTTAAATCCACCTCACCATGCCATAGTAAAAAGCAGAAGTGGTTAATTTGGTCTGTTCAAAGACCTGGCTCTGAAAAACATCATCCTTCCATCTACCTATATATGTATATACACCTTTTGATTATATACATATATATATACACACTTTACAACATGCACCAGCCCATTTTGAAAAAAACCTGCACTTTCCATTTAAGAAAGTGGTGTTTTATAACCAGCACTATTTACTATGGTTCTGTCTGCTTTATAGCATTTGTTAGGGTTGTCACCTAATTTTTCTGCAGTCCTTTCTTCAGCAAGTAGTGAGACCGAAATCCCTGTATGGTCTGGATGCTCTTAAGACAGCATGCAGCTGGCACTGGGGCCAGTTTTGATTCAGATTGTCTCCCCACTCCCACTTAGAGGTTGGCTCCTTGTCTTTACATCTTGTAAGGTACCTGTTTCTCCATTCAGTAGCTTGGTGAGCTCCTGTGAGCTGAGTCACACCAGTAACACAAGAGAAAGGACTGTGCCAGCTTTAGGGGTCTGGGGTGCAAAGTTCAGTCCCCCTTTTGAGAGTATCACAAGTGGGAACAGGATAAAAGCACTCACAGACAGGTTCCCCATGCTGATCCTATGGGAGCGTTTTCAGAAAGTTGTACTGAAACGCAGTTTCTGCCCAGCTGGGATCAGAAGCACATTTCACTAACACACATTCAGAGTAATCAAGGTTTATATTTCCTTCTTGAAAGGGTAATCACTCTTTCTGCAATTAGTGAGCCTGCTGCATAAATGGAAAATCACCTGGGGGAGGGAGTTTCAAGTGCATTCACTTTGTGTTCCACTTCAGCTTACCTTGGACACGGAGCTCGGCTTGGAGCACACGGAGAGGGGAGTGTGTGTTGGGAAGTGATGGCTGGCAGATTCAAGGGAGCAGTGAGCTGCCCTTAAATTCGTGCTGGGGCCATTCAGCTCTCCTGGTGATCCCGAGCTTGTAGCAGCCAGACACAAAAGTACTCTGGTGCTGCTTTCCAGTGGGAAGGGTGGTGGGGGGGTCTGGATGCACTGAATCAGGATAACTGAGGGAGAGGCACACCCAGAGCTGTCCCAGGGAAGCCTTTCTCCATCACCAGAAGCCAGGCAAGGCTGTTACCTTGCACATCTTGCTCACATGGCTACAGAGAGATGAGGTAAAGCCAGGTCAGAGGGTGGTGACAGTAAAGATTTGCTCCCTGCCCTGAAGATCTTGCAGGCTGAGCTCCCTGCACAGAAGTAATTCATTGTGCATACAGAGCAAAATGAAAGGAGATCAAATCCAGCATAACTTCATGAAAGCTCTGACATCTCAGACTAATACGGTATCTCTCTTCTAAAAATACCTGACTTCTTAAACCCAGGAGCTGGGATGGAGCCAATCCAGCTGAGCCTCAGTAACTCACAAGGGGACAAATCACTTGGGCACAAACAGGGACAGCTGCAGGAGGGAAGCACATGCACCAGCCACACACACAGACACAAATCCTGTGGGATGCTGCACCTGGGCATCGCTGCAGTGCAGCCCCTGCTCAGGCCAGTGCTTTCATCCCAAGTGCATTGGGGGTTACTTCAGCACCCAGGGGAGTGCTGCTGCTGGTGCAAGAGGCACTTCAGAGGCCTCTCCCAGAAACACTGTGTGCCACTGGTGTGCTCGGGAAATTCCAGTGGGATCGTGTGCAGTACGGCACCAGGGTGATCGGGGGAAGAGAAGCTCTGCAAAGAGGCACCAAGCTCGAATTGTTTCTACCTCCCATAAACACAAAACCTGTGTTTTAAAAAGCCTGTTCCTGTAAATCTTCCAGAGCTGAGCATTAGAAAGGGCTGTAGGAAGAAAAGTGCCTGAAAGGAGGGGTCATACAAAGGCACCCTGATTTAACTCGCCCACAGATAAAGACAAGAAATCAGACTGGTTCTTCCAGATTAGCAATTTTCTGAAATACTCTTTCTACTCACAGTAGAAATAACAGGGAGGATGGATTCACACACACACGCAACAGCTGCTTTTCAGACACAGTTGTAAGTTTTGCTTGCCACACTCCTAAGGTATCACTGATATTTTTAAACGCCAGTCCAACATATTTTAAAATATTTCATCTTAAATTTCACTGAGATTTTGAATGTTACAGAGCTGCAAAATTTTTCTCGTGCAGTAGCAAAAAATAAAATCCTAAAACCTCTATTCTATTCATGCCACAATAAACTTCCTGTCTCGCATCAGTGGGGTTTGGAGCTGCCAGCAAGTGAGACCCAGCTACTGCTGCTTACAAGCAAACACAATCTGAACCAGGTTCATATTCTCTCTCCCAGAGAGCAAGCAAACCCATGTGCTGAGTGGAGCATTGCTCTGCCAACAAGTCCAGAAGCTCATTTTGGTCACCAGAAACAAGTGTTGTGTCCCCAAGCCCTGCAGCCAAGCCACCAGCCTCGTGCTGCTGAGGCCACCGGGCACTTGCCAGGGGTGACATCCTCGTCCTGCCGCCGGCTGATCCTTGGGGTGAGCCCAGCCTTGCTCCGGTGTCTGAGGGACAAATGGGACAGGATTTACTTCTGTGTCACTGCACCCCAAGGCACAGGTCCCCCACACCCGGGACTCTCCCTGCAGGCCGTGTCTTGCCTGGCGCACAGCACCCACTGCATCAGCCCCTCACTTAAAATAACCAAATCCCCTAAATTCCATTTCTGATTAGCCAGCCACAGTGGCCCGGTAGCCAGGCAGGAGGAGCAGGTGAACGACCACCTCTGGCCTTATTTTGTCCAGCCTGAACAGCTGCTTAACACCACAACCATTCAGGCCCTGGGCTCCCCCCTTCCCAAGGCCACCAGTGTGACCCTGTCCTAGACAAAGCCACGTTTTCGGTGCCACCCAAGGTTGCTGGAGCAGGCAGTGCCATGGGGCTGGTGAGCCTGGCAGTGCCTGACCTCCACTGAAATGCTCCCAGGTTCTCTTTCTCCTCCAGCACCCAGCAGGAGCCTGAGATGCTGCATGGCCAGAGCACAGCTGTTTCATAAGGACACAAGAGTTAATCAAATTAGAGGAAACAAAAATCCCCTAAACTCTGAAAATGGGCATAAGCAGTGCCATTGAAAGAGCAACCATTTACAAATAAATCCCTGCTAAGGAAAAAAAAGGCCTGCCAAAAGAAAATAAGTTTAGTTTGGAGGCCTTAGCTATGCTGGGGTATCACTGTGTGTCACTGAGCGTGGCTGAACTGCCCCAGAAACCTTCTCAAGCAACATCGAGGCAGCCTGACAGTCCCAAAATACTAAATTTTATTTAGCGACTTTTAAACACACACAGTCATTACGTCCTCAGTCTGAACATCAGGACTGACTAGAGTTGACACAATCCATTTGTTTTAAAGCAGCACTATTTTCTTCCCTTGCATTTTGTTGGAATTGCACAGGTCCCAACAAAATGATATGCAAGAATTAGCTTTTTACGAACAATACAATTCTGATTTTAAATCAGCACATGAGACAATTAATTTTTTAGGATAAGGAATCTGTTGCAAATATACAGCAGTACACCCACACATCACCATCTGCTGTGGAGAATTAAATGTACAACTCACAAATTAAATCCTGCAAAGTTGGTGCAAAAAGGTCCTTGCTTGAATTTAAACAAGGCTGTGGAAACCTGCAAACACATTGCAAAAGATCATGAAAACAATAACAAATTTGTCCATCTGTGAGTCAGTTCTAGCAGGGTTAGGGTTTGGTTTGGTTTGGTTTTTCATATTGGTGCATTTGCAATAAATGTTGCAGCTCACAATGCAAGTAGTGTAAACTATATTTGAGGTCTCCTGGCCAGGAAAAGTCACTCTTGGAGGTGCTCTCTACAGGCTCCATAACTTTACCCCAGGTCTTCTATTCTTACAGGGAGGAAAACCAAAACGAAACAGAAAACACAAATTCCTCTTTTTTATACTCAGTTTATTGAAGAAAAAAAAATTGGCAAATCTGGCAATTGTTGTGGATGTTTTATTATTAGATTTATTAACAAACACTGTTCCACTGAAGTGAGGAAAAATAAATATCAACAATTACTGCTGCCATGAAAAAACTCTGACAAGCACAAATATCTGCATCCCTTTGACTCCCCTGGAGCCAAGCCTTCATTCTCGGATTTTGCCTCCCATGTTCTTCTAACACATCGTTCTTAATTTTTTTTACACCTGGCAGAACCACCTGAGACTAAGTCACGTTTCCTGATCTCCTGCACTGAGGAAATGGCTATGAAACCTTGATAGCCGAGAAAGGCAGTGAGGCCTCTGGACCTGGACACCCTGTAAACACGGGGTTGGGTGTGAGGAGGAGGCTGGAGCAGCCTGGAAGCACAAACACTTTGCACCTCTGCCTTTTCCATGTTTGGCTTTGACCTCCAGGTCTGCTGGGCACTTGCTGGCAGCCACGGGCTGCGAATGAGCCTGGCACCTGCTCCTCCCACTCTCACCAGCTGGGCACCTCAAAAAAAGCTGTCTTTTGCAGCATTAGGATGACCAGAGCAGTGCCAGTGATCTCTGAAATGCAGGTGCACTTCTCCTTTTCAATAGGATGCCAGGAAAACAGACTGGCATTTTCCCTGGTTACTACTTGGTTGTATCAATAAAAGAGCGATAAACACACTGTCTCAAAGCACACACTTATGCTACCAAACCCATCAGCATCTGGAGTTCTACCTGCACACCCCCAAACCACGGAGCAGGAAATGTAAAATACAGCATTCCCCTGCCACAGACACAAACTGCTCTGGGTTGGTGTTCTCAGGGATTTTAGCAGGGTGGGGTTTTTTTCGAAAATGAAAAGATTTCCTAAACCTTTTTGGAGATGCATGCGCTGCTTTAACACGCACTTATCCTCTCACACACCTGGAAAGTGCTCTCAGTACACACACCCCGAGTATAATTTATGCTGAGGGGCCTGCTACATGTTTAACTCAGATAAAGTGCATCCGTAATTAAGAAACGCAGCATCAGAGGTACAACGTGCATGGAAATTTGCGGAAAGGATTCTATCAACGGAACGAATGCTGCTGAAGACTATTTAAAACCACAACCTAATCAGAAAACTACGCCTCTCTATATATTTATATCAATATCACCAACCCTTTGACATCCCCAGCACTGCTAACACTCTGCCTGGAAGCCGACTTATCGCAGCTGCCTTGGGCACACTCGCATGCATAAAAAATCAAGTGACTTGATTAATCAGTGGAAGTTGCTGAATCATGGGCTTGCAGCCGTGCCTGCCTAGCCCTGGCTATCGATGGGAAACTGGCAGCCTGGGATTGAGATTAATCCCTATCAGCTGGTCCACAGACCTGCGTGGCCCTTTGCCAGCATTTTTATGAGAAATAGAATCTTAAAAATTTCAGACCTGAAAAATAGCCGTGTCAAAGGGGTGGGAGTGTGTGTATGAGAAGAGACTCCAACTGCAAGAGTCAAAAGGGAAGTGGAGCTCGGAAGAAGGGAGAGGAAAGCTGTGAGCAAGAAAATCCTGACTCCACCTGGAAGCTGCCTCCAACAAACACAGCCAGAGGCAGCAGCTGCAGGTGTATCCCAGCTTGAGCAAACCCTGGCTGAAATTCAGGAGCCCCACCAAGGGAAGAGCAGTAAGAAATGAGGGATGGGTGATACGAGTGGGGATGGAAAGCAAAAGTAGCCAGGCTGTAGCACCAATGCAACCATGCCAGGAAAATGGGAGCACTTCTGGGTCTCCTGGGCATGAGCTACCTTGCCTTGGGCTTTCAGAAATCAGGGAGGCTGGGGAAAAAAAGTGTTTTTCCTTAACACTTAAAGAGCAATTTGTCCAGAAGAAAAAAGATAAATGTCATGGGGATATGTTTTATTTGACACTCCCTGTGGAGGCTCCTTGCAAGGCTTACCCTGCCCAGTGTCTGGCAAGCTTCACCTGCTCTCAGGAGGGCTGGAGGCTTTGGGAGAAGGAGCTTCCCTTCTGTGCCAGCCTGTGTCCGGGGAAAAAAAAACCCAAACAAAACCTTGGAAACAATTCAGTGAGCCCTACAGGGACCCTGTGCAGCAGCCCTGCTGTCTGGCCATGTGCCCCAGACGGGAATGGTGCTTTTTGTCGTGCAGGTCAAACCCTCCCACCCAAAGACATTATCCTTTGGTTGGATGTTCAGGTGAGACAAACAGCCCCTGCTCCTCTGAAGGACCCTGCCCCAGCTGCTCTCTGCTAGGAAATCAAGAAACTTTTTGTTTAAAGAAACATTCGCCAAATCTTTACTGCCAGGCAGCTGGTTGAGGCTTTTGCTTTGCTTTTTCAGAGGGTGAGTTAAGTGTCCTTGAATGAGTGTCTGGAATAAAAGGGAAAGGAGGGCAAGCACCCTTTGTGCCAAACCTCTTATGCTTCCTCCAGTGTGACTCTGCTGCACTTGTGAATAATCATATTAACATATATTAGAGGCATTTTGTGCCAGTAATGGAAGAGATTGTGGAACCACAGTAGCTTATCTATCAAAATAGCCAGAGCAGTAATATCATGTCAGCTAAATTAAAAAGCAGAGAAGACACCAATCAGGTTGATCACTGTCTAAACTCAGTGTATCTTTGGCTACACACATATGAACTGACTCTGTGTGTATTTTCAATATTAAGAGATAAAATACTGTTCTTTGCCATGTTATAAACTAAGTTTGTGCAATGGAACAGATTTTTAAAGCTAAGTTAAAACCTCTTGAGAATAAGGGGTTTATAATGGAAATGCTGACAGACTCTTAACTGGAGCACTGGGATCTCTCTTGCTATTATGACCAGATAAACCAACAAGGTAATTCAATGTAGTGTTCCAGCTCCAAGACACTAATACACTCCTTCTGGTCCCAGGTGCTGAGGGGAAGTTAAATATAAAACTTAATGAAACTGCAGTGACTGACTACAGGGCTGGCTGGTTGCCCCTGCACCAGGGAAAGGTGAATTTCCCTCCTGGGAAGGTGTCTGAAAGGCAGGCAGTGACCGGCTGGTTCAAGTGCAAGCTCTGGCTGGAGCCTTCTAAACTTCTCAGAAGTCAAATGGCTTTCTAAAGTCTAATGAGTGGCTGAAGTTGGAAAGCTGTGAGAATCAAACCCAGCCTCTGCACACACACCAGAGCAAGAACTGACCAGAAACGCAGAGCAGGTCCAACACTCCCACCACACACCACCCAACAGTGCTGGGGGCAGGCCTGTGCTCTCAGGGGTGGGGGACACACCTGCCCTCCCTCCCTGAAAAATTGCTCCAGAAGCCTTCCGTTTAGCAACTCAAATGCCAGGGAATCCAACTCTGCTCTCAAAGCAACAGCTACGGGGAAGCTGAGGCATGGATGGGCGTTGAGTCCCTGCTCTGCTTCCAGAGCTTTCCCTGGCCCCAGAGGCAGCAGACAGCAGTGGGGTTGTGCTAAGCTGGCACAGCAGTTCTCCAGCTTCTGTCCAAATAGACAGCAAAGCTGCCAGCAGCAGGAATGCCGTTCATGCCATGCTTTGACACCCAGAAAACTTTGCTGCTCCTCTTTGTGCCTCATAATATTACCAAGGCTACTGGGAGGAGCACGCACTGCCCCTACCTACACATGAAATCCTGAGCAAACTTCCCGAGGTTGGTGGGCTGGTAGCACTGCCTACTGTCAAGACCGTCTGACATTTCCAATTACAAGGCTCTATTTTCTGCTGCTTATAACTGTCATATTTTGACCAGTAACTTGTCATTTTTCCATCCTGGGCATCTGCCGCAGGCTGAATTTTTTTGGAAAGCTTCAGCCAAAACAATATAGCTATTCCCAAGGGCAAGGCCAGGGAACAATGCACTGTTTTGTAATGGTAAAAGAGAAAAAGAACTGACATCCTCTTCTTTAAGATGCACCACGACTCCTCACAGTTTGGATAGGGGAGTAGAAATTTAGTCGATCTGTGACCTTTGTATTAAGGATGTGCCTTTTTTGTTGCTGCCGTGAAAATCTATGCAAGTGTGGCCAAGAGAAAGCATTTGGAAAAATTCCAACCTGACTTCTTCAGCAAAGACTCTTCTTTCATTGAGAATCCTAAAAGCTCTGAGGATCCTGTCCTGCTGGGCTCATCTCGCCCTCCAGCTTGTGCAGAAGGGAGTAGCCCCATCCCAAAGGCAAGGAGATGGGGAGAGAAAAGGCAGAACTGGAACAAGGAGGAGATGGAGGGGAACGGGCAGAGTGATTTGCACCCACCAGAGTTGCTGGCTTTCCAGGGCTGGGAATGGGATCCAGGATCCTGAGTCTCACCATCAGGAGGCTGCCAGGAAGTGCTGTGAGATCCCACTGTGCCCGGTTGGAAGCAGGAGGCTTTACAGCTCCGAGCTCGGCGTGGCTTTTCCTGGGTTCACAGCCCACCAGCAGGAATTGCAGCTGGAAGTGCTCCACACTCTGGAAATCAGGTGCCAAAATGAGCAGCAAACGTTTAGCAACCCCCATGCAAAACGCTGGGTTAAAGGCCCTTCGCAGGCCCGCAGAGCTTTTGGCAGGACCGTCCGGGCGGCTGAACCGGGGCAGCCTCCCGTGGGCAGCTGCATCCCCACATTCCTCCCAACCTCCACTGCAAACAAAGCAGGGACCTGTGGGAAAAGCACCCCTGACTCCCCTGTGCCCCCAAACCCATCCCGAGCACCAGCCTCTCCTGTACCCGGGGTGGCAGAGGGAGCGTGTGACATCAAAACCTCAGCGTGGCTCGCACGCACCAGTGTGTGCGGCTTCTGTTCCTGGATTCCCCACATTTTGACCCCAGGAATACAGTCCTTCATTGTGCCCTTCGAATATGGAAACCCAGGAGAGAGAAAATGGAGGGTGCTTGCTTTCTTGAGAGTTGTCTTTGACTGGCACATCCTTCCTTTAGAGAAAGCTGATGTTTACTACTGTGATACGTTTATTTTGAAACTCAGTTCATCTGCTGTAAGAAATTACTCAGACCATTAATTTTGGAAGCCAATGCAGAGAGATCACGAATGTTAAGAATTCTAATTATGTTGGGTCTGGAAAATTTAATGAATAAAAGAGACTTTTCATAAGCATCTCAACCCATAATATTTTAATGCTGTTGGCATTAATTAAAATATCTGGAATTTTTAAAGGAGCCCTCTCCTTCTCCCTTTAAATATTTTACTTCTACCATTAGAACAGAAACAGAACTTTGCTAAAGCCACAAAAAAACTGTTCTCTGTGGCTGATCATCTCATTTATAATCGTGTCATGGCAGGAACAACCTTTCGCTGAAATTTTGTTTATGCTTCAAAAATTTTCTCCTAATAACTTCTTCCCCACCCCCCTTCCCAAGCACTAGCAGGCCTGGATTTGTCTTTTGTGCAGGGCTAGGAAGATAAAAGTCCAGATGATTTGGCATCGTACAAGGGACGGAGCTCTCAGTGCCTGATTAATGATGCTATCCATCTCAGAAGGTAGTGATTCCCTCCTTTAGAGCTTAGGGGGAAAAAATAGCCTAACCTTTGAATTCATACTTCATCATCTTCCTCTGGCATTTGTGGCTTTCTGCAGGACACAGGGCTCAGTGCTGCCCTGCTCCCCACACCGACCAGCACAGCAAACACCCTGGGAGAGAGGGGGGCACCTGCTCCTCCTCTTCTGCTTTGCAGGCACAGGGGGTTCCCATGGATCCGGTGCCGTGTCCTGGGTGCCTGGAAAAGCAAATTTCTAGGGGACACCCTTGCACTGCAGGGTGGGCAGATCGTGGCTGCCAAGGTCTCTGCTGCTTGTGCTGTGACCAGTGGCAGCAGTGCTGAATGCAGAGGTTAGAGGCAGCTCTGGCTCTGAGGTCTTGGGAAGGGGACTCATTCCCTGACTCGAGAGCTCAGAAAGATAAAAGGGGTTTTTTTTGTCTCTGATCTTAAGCTCACGGGTTTTTACTTGGAGTTTTCTTAGGATCTGAATATACAGTCACTTGCTCGTTAGTAATAGTGGGACCTCACCTTGTTTGATGGTGTTCTCAGTTTTTAGAGTGCCTAATTAAAGGAGGGACACAGGAACTGTCAGTGCTCAGCCATTGAGAAAATGGAGCCAGTGGGTTTTCCAGGCACTGAACGTGGCAGGAACTGCCTCAGATGGAACCAGCACTGTGCCATTGCCTGGGCAAGACAGGGACAGGTGAAGGGAACATTACGGGCAGTGAAGAAGCTGCCATGCCCTCAGACACCTTGAAAAAGGCATTTTCTCTTGAAAAGGCCACAACTGTAGTTGTGAAATGTGAAGAGTGAAACCAGCATTTTGCAGTGGATCAGGCGAAGCAGTTTCCACAAGAACAGCAGATAACAGAAGGAGGAGGTTGAGCTTTGTTTCTACCAAACTGGGCACAGCCTCCTCTGTCTCAGAGGTGCTTGGCACACAACGAAGCTGCTCCTGTTGGGACGCTGCACATCATCACTGCAGAGAGGCAGGTCACTGCTTCCTGGCAGCACTTTCTCCTCCAGCACAAATATGCGGATTCAGCAGGCTGCCAAGCCTGCCTGTGCTTATTTCTGTGCTGGGCACAGCCAGGTGTCACAGGTGAGGCTGCACATAGACGTGCAGGAGGCCCAGAGGGCTTTTATCTATTTTCTCCATGTGGCTGAGAGAGCACTCAAAGGCACCTGCTGATTTTGTATGTTCGGTGCCGCAGAGAGGAAAATCGATGTGGGAACTACAGATGGCTTCAGTGGTACAGGGTATTCCAGGCTGCTTTCTGATGGGAACAGAACCGATTTACTCTTAGCAGCTTAACTTCACTGACCATTATATTTTGTTTCATTATTCAAAGGCGAACACCGAAGAAACATGTTGTGAACATGCCCGGTTCTTTCAGGTGGAAGGAGGTGAGAACCATTTGTGTAGCATTTCAGAGACTTGTTTTAGTGACTTCACATGGTTTCAGGAAGCTTTTCTTCCAATATTGAGCTGCCTTTAGCAGGTCTTTTTTTTCCTACACCTTGGGATCCAGTATCATTTCCTTGTTTTTTCTGCACTCCAGTGCTATCAGCCATCCTCAAGTGTTTGTCTCATCACTTTCAAGACTGCACCCCTACCCAGGAAAACAGTGAGGGACAAACTTTCTGCTCTCTGCAGGTTTTTCTCCCAATAAGCTGGAAAATAATGTTTGTTTAGCTCATATTCTTAGCTAGCTGCGGACTCCCCACTGATACCCCCTGCCCTGTCAATTGCTAACTAATCGTGCCTGCAGTAAAAGTAATCCAAACTGGGGAGTTATTCAGCAGCAGCAGAAGGATCCATTAAAACAGATTATGCTCTGTTTGTGTCCTCATCCTCCGGGATCACCCTGCCTAGGCTCTGCCCCAGGGCACAGGCACCCACGCTCTGCAGAGTCACCCTGGAGTGTCCCCTCCAAGGGCTGCGAGGCTCATCTCAAAGGGACAGGCGAAATGCAGGCCAGGGGCTCTGTCCCTGAGGGACCTGGCTGCGAGGGGATGTTAACAGGCAGGCTGTCCAGGAATGCTCACGGGCAGGGAGCTCTCCAGGAAGCTGCTGCGATAGTTTTTTAGCTTTCTTATCCTTGACACACAGGCAGCAAAGCAGCTCAGTATTTGGATTGACTGAGGCTTCAAGGGGAGCAAACCCCTAAAGTGTTCAGGCCCTAAGGAGGCAAAAAAAAAATGCACAGTAGTGATGTCCTGGCGTTAATTCAGCCTTGAAACGCAGTGGCTGCTTGGCATCAGGAAAGACCAGAGCCTGGAGCGAGGAGCAGGGTTTCTGAAGGCCTTTGGAACAAGC
The DNA here is from genome assembly GCA_013397845.1 of Melanocharis versteri. Taxonomy (NCBI): domain Eukaryota; kingdom Metazoa; phylum Chordata; class Aves; order Passeriformes; family Melanocharitidae; genus Melanocharis; species Melanocharis versteri. The sequence continues at coordinate 162,049 of VZTG01000763.1, read as the reverse complement.
CTGTGGTATTTCACAAAATCATAAACTCACAGAATGGTTTGGGTGGGAAGGGACCTTAAAAATCACCTCGTCCCAACCCCCTGCCATGGGCAGGGACACCTTCCATGTTCCCAGGTTGCTCAGAGCCACATCCATCCTGGCCTTGAACGCGTCCCGGGATGGGACAGCCACGATTTCTCTGGGCAACCTGTGCCAGGGCCTCCCCACCCTCACAGGGAACAATTCCTTCCTAACAGCTAATCTAAACCTGCTCTCTTATCAGTTTAAAGCTGTTCCTCCTTGTAAAAAGCTTCAGCCCATATTTACATCCCTTCTCCTCAGAGCGGATTGGTTACAAGACCTTTATGTCTGTCCCTGGGGGTTTCGTTGCCCCTGTGAAGACCCATGTCAGGCTCAGCACCTTGCTTCCAACATCAGCTTTCTGGACATCCTGCTGTAGAGAGTAACAGATACAGTCCTGTTACACCCACGAGCTTAATTCAGCCAGCTCCAGCTGGGATAGAGCCCCTGCTAACAACACATGAGGTGCCCTGTGGGGTCAAGAGGAGCTGGAGCTGGACGATGAGGGACACTGATGAAATGGAGTTACCTCAGCTGGGCACTGAATCAGCCCCCACTCCTGCTCCAGAGAGCACTGTGCACAGCTAGAGCCACATGGCTGGACCTCGCTGGGCTTCCTCTCCACACTTTGTTTCATTGTGTGACATTAAAGCTGCCCCTAAGCCAGTAGGACAGGCGTATGCAGAATGTACCTATTTACCTTGCAGGTTTTTAAATTCAAATGGGTTATGTAAAGCAGCACAGTCTACACAATTTAAATTGGCCTGACTTCTGAAAGCTGCAGGTTCCAGGACCTGAAAGAAAGCCTGCAGCTAGGCTCAGTATCCAAGGGAGGTCCTCTTGGCACACAAAGATCAAGCACAATCTGAAATTCAAACATACCTTTACGCTTAGTTTTTTATCTTATTTCAGTTTCACGCAAAATGATGTTGCCCTAGAAATGAAATTTCCCCATATGTCTGGCACAGCTCTACAATGGCCATTTAGTGGAGCAGTAAAGCAAAGCACCAGGCACTTGACAGCTCTTTTTGTGTCACTCGCAACATGCCTTCTAATTCCAGAGAGCTACTGCCATGTACTCCAACAGGGTTTCTTTGCTTTCCTGAAGCAGTTACATGACTTAAGAGTTTGGTCATCTTTTCTGCTAATAGGAATTGAGGAATTGTACATAGGAAGAGCACACAGGTAGAAAGCCCTGCACATTAAAATCAAGCTTGCTCAGGACACCACTAATATGATCTACACAGCTCTGCAAAGTAAATTTTTATTATTTTCCCAGCTTAACATGCTAGCATTAATATTTCATTACTAGATTTTGCTATGATTTTGGTCCTGTTACTGTCTCAACCAATTTATTGCTTGAGAAGGTTATTTTTAATCTTCAGCAGTAACTGAGAATATACCCTCAGAAAACCTTTCCCAATGTGGAATTTCTTTGCTGTTTCATTATAATTGAGGTGATGCTGTATCCAACAGCTCTTTATGAGAACAAAATATATACATCAATTTTAAGAGAGGAGGGAGGCTTATCAGTTTCTACCTGAAAGTCTGTATTGCCCACTTGTCTTAATTTGTAATTATAGAATTTCCGACATTACGAATGGGGAGAATGAGCTAAAAAGATGTGATCTGATACAGAAAGGCTGGGTTTAGCACTGAGCACTCAGGCAACTGGCTTCTGAGGTGCTACAGCACTGGTGCTCCAGCAGTTTCCCTTTGAAAAATGAAGGTGTTTATTTGGGTTCTGGTTCAAATAAGGTCCAGGGTGTAAAAGCACAGGCAGCGTTAGGCCAGGTTTGTCCCTCTCTAGGTTTGTGATTTAGGGCCGTGTCTCAGAGACAGTCCTGGCAGCCAGAGAATGAGAAAGGGCTGAAGACTGCCCAGAGAATCTGGTCTTGACCCTGTCTCCCACCAGCCTCGGGGCACCAGAACAGGGCTTAGCACACAGGCTGTGCACTGACTACAAGAGGAGAAAAACAGGTCTCAAAAACAGTTCCCTCAAAATCTGCTTCAGAGTTACAAAATGTTTCTCAGTGTCAAACAGAAGCAATTAGTGTTATTTATTCATTCCCTTAAAACATCTCACTCCCCAGTTCCAATTCCCTCCAGCCAGGTACTGCCAGTGATACTGCACCTCCCCTTAATTCCAGCCTGATGGATTTAGGACAGGATGTGCCATTTTGGTCCCTTATCCTACCCTGGGGAGTCTGCTCTCTTTGCTTTGTGGACAACTTCCTTGTCCTAAGCGCAGGGTTATTTTCCCAGCTGCAGTGGGGATGGGGCAGGGATGCAGGCAGTTCTCTACCAACCACTGGCATAAAGAATAACTGACCCTTCACCAGCCAGGAAACTCAAGCTATTCCCAAAGGTACGGAGGAAGGCACAGGGATGCTGGCCTAGATACACAACAAGCAGATGATTTTCCTGTTTGTCCCCTTGGATACAAACTCAAAATTTCCCCTTGTTTGTCGTCATGTATCCTAAGGGACTCTTCCTTCCTCAGCTGCACAAACCCTCCCCTGAATTCCACCTGGAGTAATACCACCCTCCATTTGTACCAGAACACCAGTGCAGGGGCTCCCCTGGGCTGCCTGGTGCCTCTCCAGAGTGTATCCCCAGTAGTGCAATCCAAAGAAATCCATGGATCTGTGCCTGTCTGCGCAGCCTGGCACAGCATTAACCTTCACAGGCACCTGGAAGGATCGCTGAGGTACAAATCCCCACGCCAGCCCAACGTCCCAGTGCAGTCTGTTTAATGATAGTCACACATGTCAACAGCTCTCCAGCAGACCTCAGGTACCTGCACTTCGAGGGGTTTTACTGTTCAAGTGCTTCTTCTAAAACCTCTTCTGGGGTAATCATAGCATAATCATCTAATTTGGGGAACTTACAACTAATTCAGAGCAGAACCGAAGGACACAAATTTTTCACTCTGACTTTTTATGGTTCTCGAGCCTCTCCCAGCCTGCTGGTGAGTGGCCCAAGCAGAAGAGATTGAACGAGTTCATCAGTACTTGGGCAAGTATGTTTTGGGGAGAAACTAGGAGGTGGGCTCACACTTATCCCTTTAACAGACTCCAGGAATGATGCAGATACAAATCAAATGGTCTGTCTTTGACACTGTGTCAAGCAACTCATAAAAGCCTTCCTGGATTCTAAATATTTGGTACATTCTTCACAGGGAAGATGAGCAGCAGAGCAGATTTTCCATTGAAAGCATTTTCTCCTGTAATTTTTCCTGATCTGAGAATTGTAACAAGTGCATGGAAATTACAAGCTGCTATAAAAATTACAGAGATTAAAACTACAATTTTATCCTGCATTAGAACAATTTTAACATTGTTAGAGGAATATATCTCTGCAATTTTAAAATTATTTGAGTCATGACAGAAAGACTCACAACTGCAATATTTATCTTTCAGATTCATCTTAGGATATTCCTGAAGACTGGTGAGATGTCACATTATATAGCATTTTGTGGGGACTGGAGAAAGTCACTTTGACAAGCAGCACATGTAAATTGAAGCCATTGATTATGGGGAATTTAATTTTATCTATCCTGTATTCATGGTACAATAAATAAAAATACTTCAGTGGTCACTGTAGGACTGCAACAACTTCTACAGAAATGCAATTTATAGTTGCATATTTTTAACAGCAAGCTTTGGCGTACATTTGATTAAATTCTGCTTTCCAGTGCACTTAATGAGAATTCTAATTCTCTGGAGATTTCTATAGGCATGCCAGGTAAAGAGGAGTCTATCAAGTCAGAGCTGTGGTTGTTAGTACAAGGAGCCAGTTCCTTTGAAGAGAAATAAAATTCATAAGCATGCATGCATATATTTCAATATTGCCAAGATACATATTGGCAGAGCAATAAATAGTAAGAAGATTTATTACCCACTCTATTTCCCAACGTATACAAATGCAAGTGATACTTGTGAGGTATAACATCTTTCGGGCATGTGTTTGAACTGAGTGGCTCGAGCACAGCTTATTTATTTTGGGTTCTCAGAAAATTTGAGGTTGATCCAGCCTCTAAATTTCTTCAAGTTATCTCATTGATTTCCCTGCCTGCCTGATGAGGAAGGTGAAGGACTTTCTATAAGGGATGCAATGTCAACTCTTGACTGAGGGCTATCCACTTCTCTAAACAAACAGGGTCAAAAAATAAAATAACTTTTTCTTACCTGCTCCTTTTTGGTATCTCTCTGCTCCAGCTCTCAGCTTACGGTAATTTTTATAAGGATGATCTCACTACCACAATCATCTTCTTACAGCAACTTGGAAAATAAGCTGATCCTTCCTGGTAGGAATATTGGGGGTGTCCAGACAGGACAGCTCCTTCCTGTATCAATCTGTAGCCACAACCTCACCTCAGGTAAATTCTACGAGAGATAGTTCAGTTTTGGCAAGTGTTTTTCCCTTGTCTGCAGGGCTGGGAGGAGGACAAACCCTGCTGAACACAGGGACAAGTTTGCCTTGTTCCAGACTGCCTTGTTGGAGCCTGGGTGTTGGAAAGTGTGCGTGAAACCCTGGACACGTTCACCTCAGTGGCAAAACCCCTTCCATAGGAGTGGGAGCAGGATTTCTTCCATGCGAGGACAGGTGTATCTGCCAGGTCTGTCAAAATTATGATGACTCTTTGTCTCCAAACTTGTTCTGGTTTCACTGCAGAGTTTATTGATTACGGGGTGTTTAAGTCATTTTTTGGTTAGAAAGTATGAACAAGGTTATCTAGTCATATCTCATTTTCAATCTGCAAATTTCCAATGAACTGAGGAGTTCAGTGAATTTGCACCCACCTCTCTGGTGGGGGCCCGGTGAGAGCTGTTGCTCAGGGTAGCAGAAGGGGACGCTGGCAAGACCAGGGAGAAAGCAGAGAGTGTGAAGCTGTGCCCCACACCACAGTCATCAGGTCACAGTGTTATTCTTCAGGTGACTTTTCTTGCTGTCACTACTATTAGTCCTGGCATTCAACTAAAATCAGTCTCTCCTAAAGAATGACTAAGAATATAATAAGCCTGACTTTTTGTCCTCTCAGCTGTTACACTCTGAACCAGTGGGTTATTTTAATACTGACCAATGCTCAATTTCTAATTCTCACACTGGAATTAAAAAAAAAACACAGGGGGAAAAAAAAAAAAAAAACAACCAACCGAAAAACAACCAAACCCAAAGCACAAGAAAAGAACAAATTAAATATAGCTTGTGCTTATGCTGATTTTCAGAAATAGGTTAATAAACATTGCTTAGATGAAAGGAGCCTCAAGCGTTAAAGAAAGAAATCAGAAGGTCTCACTTAAGTGATTTTTTGGCAGGAATCAAATTAACGAATATAATATGGATTGCTGACAAGGTGCTTGATCATTCTCAGCAGTGAGAATTTTTTTTATGTATATATTATATTTATTTATATAGATAGATATATATATATGCATGAGTTTGTGTTTGAGTTGATTCCATTAATACTTCATTTGTCAATGATAAATAGCATTTTTATTGAAAAGGAAAATATCATGAAGTCCTGATTTGCAAGAGCAAGTTAGAATGTATGACATTATTATGTCCTACTGCATTTTCTTCTCATTCAAAAAACACAAACCTTCAATGCTAGTACAAAAGAATGCAAACATTTTATTTAATCCATAGGCAATTTTTCCTCTAATTCAATCTGGAAATAACAAAAAGTACTTTTTTTGTGAGAGAGTGGAGGATAAAATAGAAAGGGAGACATGAAAGAGACTTAATTAGATCACAGAACTCTTTCTTAAGCAGTTCAGCATCTTAATTTCTGGTAAATTCAGGCAGCATCCGTCTGGGGGTTGATTCTGTCAGCCTGTATCTGTGTCTGTCTGCCTCCATCCATCTCTCCAGGCATCCACGGCTGTGGCTCCAGAGCGGCACCGGAGGATCCCGGGCTCCGCGCGCAGCGAGCTGCAGGATCCAGCCCCTCTTTGACGGTGATCGCGGCTGACACTGACGAGCTCTTCCACCCCGTTCCCGGGCTCGTTTTGCTCGGCCTTAGACAGGCGTGTTGTCCGGCGAAAGTTAAAAACACAGCGTTTCGGGCCGGGCTGCGGTCAGCGCCGCCGCAGTGCGCGGGGGAGGAAGGGGAGGAAGGGGAGCAAGGGGCGGCGGCGGCTCCGCGCTCCGCGCCGCCCGCACCGAGGTCGGGCAGAACCGCTGCGGGAGCAGAGCCCGAGCCCGAGCCGCCCGGAGCACGTGGCCCGCTGGAAAAGAGCTTTTCCTCCGCCAGCGAACCACCTGCAGGGCCGCAGGGGCTGAGGGATGCTCGGGCGCTGCCCCCGCCGATCCGGGCGGCAGATTTAGCTGGCCACACCCCGATGCAAGCAGCTCCTGAGCCTCAGGGCTCTTTGAAAATTTTCCATCAAAACTTTCAGGGGAAGTGTCTGATTTCCCTGAAAATGTCAGCGTGTTTTTATTTCGTTCTGCTAGACAAATTAAATATGGAAAATAGAAAATATGTTAGCAGAAACCCAGAAACTCTAATGGCAGGGGAAGGGGACAGCATTCATTTTGTCAACGAGAAGCTGAAATTTCCAGCTGAACATTTTGGATTAAAATAGTGATGGCCTGACTAGGCAAAATAATAACTGGACAAACCCACCTCTTATTTATGAGGAGCTCTATTTCAGATATTTATGCAGTAAAGTTGGCTGCTTCCCACCCCCCATCCACCCACACCCCCCCCACATCTCTCACTGCCAAAGAGGTGGATACAGGCAAAACATTTTCCTTTCCCCAGTTTCCTAAGGCTGGAGAATCTCCTTGCTACCCCTGTCTGCCGAAGCTGCAGGACTGTTGTAACCCTGCTGCGTGTCAGGGGCGCTGGGGGCTCACCTGAGGGGACTTCAGGGGAAAAGGCTGAGTTGGATTTATGGGAATATGGGACCAGGATGAACGAGAACAGGAGGATGGGACAGAGTCCAGAGGTCACAGAGCCCCGTGTGCTGCTACTGCAGACAGACATCTGCTGCATCCCTCAGACACACACCCATCTCCATCACAGAAACACTGACAGGGCTTCTCCCCACTGCTGCTGTGGAAGGCTTCTCCAGAAACTCCCATCTTTCATTAGAAACCCTCTTCTAAAATACAGGGTAACTTGCCGATGACTAGCTTATTTATCTAACAATATTGTCTAATCTTAAAACAATCTCCTTCATTCCTGTCATGTTTATGGATGATTCTCTGCAGGCTGCAGTACGCTAAGGCACATCCCTCTTCTCCCATTGAACTATTCACCATTCTCTGCTCCTGCTCTAGGCTGAATTTCTTTCTTTCAAACGCAAGTGGCTACAATTGGTCACTACATTGCTGAAAAAGTCTTACGATGGCTTTCTAAAGGGTATTAATTTTTTCCCAGCTTGACTGGAAATGCTTCTTTTGATATAGTGCCAAATATATGCCCCATTCTTCTGTATCTGTCCAACCAACAAGCCTTACCTTACATTAGAAATTGTCATTAGTTCCCAGTTACCTGACCTTGCTACTTGAACTGTTCAGTGTAATCCCATTTATATCTTCCCGGTCCCTGAGGATATTCTGTTTTTCTGTATGCTGTCTGCCTCCTTGCTATTGACAAACCCTCCCACCTCCAGCCATCAGCACATTTCTCTAGCAGGTTCTTTTTGTGCCTAGTTGATTAATGAAAATATTAAGTGATATTGGTCCCCAGACTGTGCCTTCAGAAACCCCACTTTTAGCTCTCTCCAGCCTGGTATTTCCTCTTTCAGCATCATCTGTTATTATCTCCTTTAGCCAGTTTCTATTTATTTTACAATCCTGGGCCTAATCTTCATCATTCCCAATCAAACAATTCTCCATGTAGCTCTGTGTCAGATGTTTCTCTCACAGTGTATACACATCACATCTACTGCCGTTTTCTTTGTCTAAAAAGATCAGGATAATCTAAAGATTATCAAGTTAATCTCGCAAATCTGCTTTCGGTAAACCTATTCTGTGTGTTATCCTGCTTCTTCCATTTGCTATGCTCTCTATTCCCCTGCTTTCCAAAAGCACTCTAATGCCTTGTGTACTACTGATGTCATGTTAATATGCCTACATTTAACTAGAACACAGTTTTTTCTTATTTTAAATACAGAAATCGTGTTTGAAATTTCTCTTGCCACTCCTACTTTAACATAGAATAAATACCCTTCAAGCAGAAGTGCAGTTTCGAATGCCAATTCCTTCAGACAGCTGGGACACAGATGCTTGGAAACCGCTCCTTGAATTTTACTTCTACCTCAGAGGCATCATTTTCACCCTTCCAAACTCACTCCCATAAAGCCAGTTTTCTCCCATCCAAGTTCAGAGCTATTGTCCAAATTGAACATGAAGCCACAAAATCATCTCAGTTTTGGAAAGCAACTATGCCAATTCTAAACCCATCCTCCCTCCAGCCAGCCTCACTCTTACTTTCCTTACTGTCATGTAATTTTGATGGCTGAGAACTCCACTGGTTTTTTTATTTCTTTTGCTGCTTTTGAATTGACTTCAATTCTCATTTTACCTCTGTGATTCTGGATCTTACGCTTCCTGTTGATCACTGTTTCCATTCCTGGGAGACTTTACCATTTTGAAATTTCATAATTTCCTCTCAGTAAAAATACCTGCAATGGAACAATATCAGAAGAACATTATATTCTAAGGCATTGCCAAAATTTGTTATTATCCTCTTTACAGTATAACACAATTCCTTTATATTTATTGACTTCAATAATGTCTTACATTTGAAAAGCATTGCTCCACAGATTCAGAACAGCAAATTCACTGAAGCTGAACGTGCAGGTCTGATTGGAAAGCAAACTTCTGATGCTGTGAGCAGTTGGACCAGGGTTCTGCAAGGCCCATCCACCATGCACCTTGATTCAGCTAAAACCCACCCACGCAAAGTGTCACTGCAGCTGGAAATGTCCCCCCGTCAAAACAAAGCTCCTGGATTTAATCTTTCTCTGACTCTGCGTCAAGTTTGCAAGCCAAAAGAGGGTTTCCCTAGTGTCACCTTTGAAATCTCACTTTCAGGTCTGCAGTCAAACCCTGCCTTTATTTCCTCCTCCCTAATCACCAGCACCAGGCTGCATGATTAGCAAGTGAATGACAGTTCAGGACCCACTGCAAAGCCCAGCCTGTGAGCTCGTTTGATGATCAGGCCCTTTAATTGAAACTGCAGAAGAGATATGGCAATCCATCCACTTCTCCATGGTAATTTTGACTTTGTAGGGCTTTGAGCTTAAAACTGTATTGTGGAGTCTAATGGGGATTGTGTTGACAGAGGGAAAAACAACTCTCTAGAACATACACTTGTCAGACTTTCGGGTTAAACACAAGGCTCCACATTTGCAGAGCCCTTTCTCTGGACACAGGCACCCCTGGCAAGGGGCACAGTTCTGGAGCTTTACAGGTTTGGGGAGTGGAAATATCTCTGCAATGCACAAAGAACCATGCTGTTGTTCCCACCACGCAGCTTAGTCTCCAAAGCAATCCCATGAATCCATAGCTTATTTCCATCAAATCAAAAGCCAGAATAAAAAGTTTCAAGTGCTCTTGGCCACGGTAGTGATTTTATTTCATAGAGAAGCGGATATATTTCAGATATATTTGTTTGTAATATCCATTCCTAATATTTGGTATATTCAATATGCTCTGGGATGCTTGGTTGTAACTGTTAGTACCTTATGGAAGGTTTCATATATAGGAATTGAAACATACAGATTCAGTGATTTATCTAATGACAGGACTGAGATATAGCTGCCAAGTCAAAACTGAATTCACCATTTCAGCCTCATGCACAGCTCACTTTAAAGTGAGATATGTCTGTAACTCATTTCAAAACTAACTGAAATCCTACCCTGCTTCATAAATCAGATTATAGTTTCTCTGTGAAGTAGGAATTAATTATTAAACATGGCTCCAATCTTAATTTTAAGTATCTCTATTAGTACACAGCTATATCCTGGACTTGGTACCACTGGAAAGGCTATTCTTGTCCAAACACCTAGAAAAGATGATTAATGTCCTATACCTCTAGTCTGTGGTATTGATTTGCTGCCCCACTTAACAGGAATATGTTGCTAAGGTAAATTGCTTATTTCTATCCCTTTCTTTATTGAATTGTCCTCTAAGTGAAGAAAGCCAGCTCCCCTATACTGAAAATTATCTTGCTTCCATTAACAAGATGGCAAAAAATAATACATTATTTCATGCTTCAACATTTCAAGTAAACCTTTCCATTATGTTCATTGGCACACAAAGAATATTTATTCAGATAACCACAAGGCCGTATATAATAAATGGATAATGTGACTTTTAGCAGTAACTTTTTTCTATCATGAATTTTGCTTTGATACTTGTCTTCTGTTTCATTTAGAATTCCCAGCCCTTCATTATTAAATTATAGCCTACAAACTATTAAAATTTACCAATTAGAACTGACAGATACTTTTTTCAAAGTGAAGATTTAAGTGTTGATTTCTTGCAAAAAATATCCCCATCCTTCATGCACAAGCAGCATTTGCCCAACTTGCTCACAGTAGCTGCTGGATTTACCAGCCCAGGCTCCCCCATGGCTGCAGGTACTGTGAGGTGTCAGTGCAATGCACTTGTCAAAAAGACAAATACAACTTTAGGATGTATCCAGGAAGGTATTTCCAACTGCAAAGAGCTGACGCCACTGCACAAGGAACTCGTATCATCACCTCCTTTGAAACTGTCTGAATATTCCCCCTCCTCAGAATCGAGAACAAAAAACTCAAACAGGTCCAAGGAAGGACAACTGAGACAGAAAGATGAGGGGTGAAAGCAAGAGGAAGAGGGATGAACAGTTTAACATGGAAAAAAACTTAGAGAGAAAAAAATTCTCTGCTACGGATGGTTGTTGGCACTAAAGCAAAAAGTATAAATGGGATAACTTAAGTAGAAGGTTTCTACTCATAAGAGCTAAGTTGTTCTAGAAGAGACTTCCATAAGAATAGTGCAACAGAAGAAAGTCCAACTACCTGCAAGATGGAACTCAACAAAAATGTACAGGATTATGTGATTGAGCAAGAGTAACAACTGAGGATTTGACTTCCTGGTTGTTTCCATTGTGAATTAACAATGCAAAAATCAGACTTTTACTTGAACTGTATTATCAATAACAATGTGTAATTTTATGGTTTGTGTATCGTTAGAACTCAGGTCATCTTCCAAACTCCCCAAAGGAAATGCAATGAGTGCAAAAGCAGCTAACAAGCTGGTGAGTTTGAAAATGTGGTTGAAGTGGAATGCGTTAAAAAGGAATGAGGTGGAAAGTGACTGGATCACAGCTTAGTCCAGGTCCAGGTCCAAACTTGTCTGGAAAAGTAAAGGTGTCAAACCACAGCAAAGCAGAATTCTGAGATGGCTCCTAATGTAAAGAGAGCAAAGAAAACTATCCTCACACATAACCAAGAAGGAAGACAGAGAGCCTTCCAGAGGAACTATCCCAGAACTGGGCTGAGAAGGAGGGAGGTCCCTGGTCACAAAACACTCATCTGCAGGTGAAGCCCACAAGTGAAGTCAGGAACCTGAGAGGGAGAAATTGAGGTAAAAGCATTGTGAAATTAGGTTTGCTTCTACTAATTAGTATAGGTTTGCAGTCTGAGGGAGAATGGAAGCAAGAGTTTTAACACCAGATCACTGCTGGTGGCTCTGTATCTTGGGTAGCAGCACAGTCACCTAAACACAAGCGGGGCTTTGAAGAATAAGCACGTGATAACTCTGAAAAGGAGTCAGCACCTGTATTTACCTTCAAAATTTACAGCTGAACGTTTTGAAATCCTGAAAGAGACCCATTAAGATCCTTCTACCTCTAGCCTTATTTCTATGGCAAGATTCTTTTGACATGTTCTGAAACCTAGAGGCAAGAGACTAAATATATTTCCATACAACTTAACATCTGGTTGCATTAATCTACATTCCCACCTATAGTATACTTTTTATTTTAAATAATAATTTTCAACACTTTTAAAAATATAATTTCTAAGTGAAAGGTGACACAAATCAATTTTCTTTTCAGTGTGACAGGGCAGGCTACAGCTACCTAAGTCCACGCTCAAAGCAGAGATGGAAAAGACACTGCTTTTCTCATTGTATAGGTATGGAAAATGAGGAAGTTTGTCACCGAGATCGTGTTGTCTTTCAGCCACTGCAACGTGGTAGCAGGATAATCAGAAAGGGTGTATTGGTGTGACAGCCTCGTGGTAGTGATCACCATCATCTGCCACTGTTGATCACACCAAAAATTCAAAAGTGAGTTGGAAAGAAGATGCTTCTGGCTCCTTATTCCTGTGATCAAGCTTCATATCCCTCCTGGTATCAAATTAAAGGAGTCAGTTTTCAGGTCTTTCACACATCCGTAGCATTTTGTTTTCCCTAGAAAACTGTGTCTGATGTCAATCTCTGCTTTTAGTGTAAATGAAAAGCCATTTTCTAGAGGAAGGTCACTTCTGCAGACATGTCCATGCAGGAATTAAAAGTTTCCTCTTGTCTCAGACAGGTATTGCAGTCCACCCAACAACTGCAGTCAGAGCAACCTTCTAGGTCAGTCAAATCTTGGCAAGATTTCCAGCTATAAGCTTGTTGGTAATTAATTATTTTGAGAAAGTTTATTAGGAAAAATTAGAATCCATTTATAAAATCTTCTTCTTATGCCAGGCATGAATTTTGTAACTAGAAGTGGCAATCCACATACTCCACAAAATGTGCACAGAGGTAATAAATCCAGTATTAAATAATAATTTCACTATGCCTTTAGCTATACAATGGTTTCAATTGCCTTTCTTTTCCACATTATAACCAGTCACTGATATGTGTTCTTTAGATCCATAATGATGGCAAGGAGTTAAATTTGGGAAATATGAGGAGCAGTTCTTCATGTCACTTTTTTTGACCAGAAGAACACCATAAGGAAACTTATCTTGCGTTTCACTGTGACAATGTTTTCCTATCATTTCACTCAAATTATCATTCGTGTACAGTATTTATTTTTAATTTAAAATTAAAATGCTGAATAATTAGGTACCATAGAGAATACTGATGTGTGGAACAAAGTGGGACAAATAGACTCTGTCTACAAGATTTCTATGATCCTCTCTCCATTAACATAAGCATGAGTTCTACTGGGTATTTACATATTAGATTTGGCAAGCAATAATACAATGAGAAGTAATTTCTGCATTAATATTTTTCTTTCAAATAAGACAAGTTCCTGAACTTGTCAAACATAAATGCAAAATTATGAAAAACAATCCTAACCAAAAACTCTTGTTATTAAAATGCATGGCAACTAATTATTGATCTGATGCTGTTCTGCATAAAGAAGACATGCTTGACTGAACAGAAATATTTTAAAATCATTAATATACATGTGTTTATTTTACTGAGTCTAAATTGGAAGTGGTAGATTATTCTTATTGTCTAACGAATTTGGAAGTGTGACAATACCGCTGTACAGCACTGATGTATGATATCTTTTTCCTTAAACTTATTAATTTCTGTCAAATTAAAACTAGAACACTACTGCAAACCTTGAACAGCCACAGTATGAAAATCAAATGTGAATTGCTATTAGAAAAGCCATAGTACCTTAGATTGCTCCAGGCAAACACACAGAGATACAATACTAAACACTGTCTTTGTATAAGAAAGGAAAGGAAAAAATCTCTTATGGGACGTGCTGCCAGTTGAAGCTGAAGCCCTGTCAAAACTGCAGTTCTTCTGTGGGAACATGGTGAAATTGAAAATCATTGTGCAGCTGGGGTTTCTCTTCCCTTCAGCTTTCCACTTAAAACAAAAACCTAAGTGAAATTCAGTTCACTGCAGATTTGCCAATGCATCATTTCACTCTAAGGACAGATTAATAATTTCTGAACTTATTTCAACTGAATTTCATGGCCAAGATATCCCGTAATTTTACACCTCCCCACAATGACCTTTATACTGTACTTATTTTACAAAATATCACTGGTAACGTTTTTTCCATTCCAACAAGCTTCAGGATACATATATCTTGATATTACTTTGGAATTACTATGGTGTGGAGTGCTCTGTAAATAATCAATGACATGTAGCTCGTTCACTATAAAATTCTGAGGAGCATAGTACTGAAGATTGTTCATCTTTAATGCATTTTTACAAGTCAAAGTTAACCTTTATGGAAGGTACAAGCTCATTTCGATGAATTCCTAAGTCAGCCCTGCTAATCTAACTCTGGATAAGCAGAAATGTATAATGTAACAATAGCAACACACCTGCTGCACAATGTGACTTCCCCAGAGAAAGTGCTGCAGACAGAACAACTCATCTCCATAGCCTGAACACCCCAAAAGTTCTTTGATAATCTCTCTAAAAGCAGGTTCTGACACCCTTGGCATATTTCCTTTCAGTTATTCATGGAGGCAAAGTAGCGAACGCTGCTGTCACAGCCAAAAGTTTCTCTGAGTTTATATCCCACTGCCAGAACACACGAAGCACCCAAATGGTACGTGATGCACCCGGAGGCATCAAGTAGTTAAACAAATCCCCCAGAGCCTTCTCTCCCAGAGAATATTAACGCATTGATACACTGCCTGCATATAGATATCCTATCTGAAAGTGAAGTGTTACATTTCTGGAAAAAGATCCCAACATTCAGACTCCTGTACGTCCCTGATTTTAGGAAGAACTGGTTACCACCTAGGAGCAGTTGTATAGCACTGCTGGGGACAATTAGGAAAGTTCTTCTCGAAGGTGAAACATGCTCTCAGTTCTGCTGGTGACCCAGGGGCCAGCTGGGTGAAGGACTGTCCACTGTGTCCATGAGCCCTTGACTTCCAAGCTTCTCCTTTGCCGGCATAAGGTGCTGCCCTGGACAACACGAGCAATGAGCACCCTACAGAAAACACAGCTTATGTCATTCATTAACTCCTGGTTTAACACCTCTTTTGGCAAGGTATTAATTGCTCTAGACCCATGTCCTCTTTGCAATCAGGCCTCTTACCCTCTGCTGAGCCCTGTTCTGCTCTGTCAGTGCTGGCTGTGGGACATTGTGCTGCTGTGATCCGCTGCTCCTCACCAAGCTTCCAAGGCTCTCCTGGCCTACAAATAGCTCTTGGATTGCTCTTGCTGTCCTTCTGCTGAGGCGTTTTATTGCTTTTGTAGATATCGATCTGCTTTTGGAAATGTTGGAACCAAACATCTCTCTCCATGAAAATGTCTGAGAGAAGAATTTCTTCTGGAATGATAAACTCCAAAACTCTTCCCTGACAAATTCCCTCTAAGCCATGGTTTTCAGAAGCAGAGGAATGATTCACGTGGAACAGGTTACCAAGAAAGACTGGAACAAGCCATAGCTGCTCACTATAACATGCTATGAAAAGGGATATTCAGAGTTCTAAACCAATATCTTCACAGCCTGGAGCCTCCAGGCTATCTCTGGGTCCGGTATCTCCCATCTGCTCTCTGACAGGAAAGCTCTATTAGAGCAGAGGTGTGACAGGCAGTACAGTGATTGTGTTATTTTGGTGAAGTCACTTTGCAATGTCAAACGTAAAATCAGATTTCCCTGAAAACTGCTCACTAGATGTGAGCACAATTTTCGAACTTTCAGTTGAACAGGAGGCTCAATGCGATAGAAAACACCATTTCGAAGGGAATTGCTTCATTTCATTTACAAAACAAGACTATACTAAGATTTTCCTGCTGTTTACTCAGTAGAATATACTTTTGATTTTGGCAAATACAGTTCCTTCAAACTACATCAAAACTCCATTACAAATACAAAGTAATCCACAAAAAAGGGCTGATGCAAACACATCACCACAGCGCTGAGAATTTGGGTAAACAATTGTCCAAACTCTTTGCTTGCCTTCTCCCCTGTACAGTTATTCTTTCACCTTTATTACCTGCCACTGCTGGATGAGAAAAGCAAGGGTTTTATTTGTGTTGTGGTGGCACACAAGAGCTCATCTCGTAAATGGACCCCACTGTTTTATGCTGGATAAACCTCACAGTAACACAACATTGTTTCTACAAATGAACACAGTTAAAATTTTAACAATTGGTCTCACATTGATCTCCTCCTTCATCTCAACCTTTCCCATCACCGAAAATTGACTAGGATATAAACATGCAAAAGCAGAAATAAAGATTTTTAATAGGTCAGATCTCTATGAACTGGAGCAGCTTGGAGGAGGTCAATAGAGCTGTGCTGATTTACAGCAGCTGAATATGCATCTGCCATGGCATACTGGCCCCAAACGTATGTATGGGAAGAAAAATTCCTACAAAAAAAAGGAAAAAAAAAATCAACAATACTTTTATAATGTTTTACATGAATCCCTAATGTAAGCAGCTCAATAAATGTTTTGAATCTCTACTGTAAGAATATAATGAATAGAGAAAATTGTGATGTTCTTTTGATGTAGTAAGTTGAGAGCTCTCAGTGAATCAACTTTATAATGAATTCTTTCAGATACTGATGAAAATGGTTCACTTACTAAGGAACTTAGCTTGATTTTGAAATTAATGTGGTAATTTAAAACTACTTTGGTAAAAAAGTTTAATGACAGCTGAAACCTGAAAAGTATAGAAGATGGAGGTTCAATGAATAAAGCATTTGTTCCCTCTGCTTTCCAGGTTTAGCTGATGGCTAAACAAGTGCTGTTTGCCGGGACTATTAGTTATTATCCCATAACAAATTGGTTGAGTTCAGCTCCTCATATGGTGGAAAGAAAAACTACATAAAAACCCCCAAATAAACTCTGGCTGTGATGAATGTGATGGCAGAGCTCCATTATTTCCCATGTTCTCAGCTTGCTTCCAATCTTCATAAACTAACCATAATGGCAAAAATCGAGCAACAGAAATGGTGGTAAACTGTGGACTGCCAATTCTCTGTTATCTCATGTCCTAGAGTCACACAAAATTGCAGTATTCACTCTTGATGTCTAAAATTATCATCAATAAGGACACATTCCTGATACAATGTGAGAGATGAGGACAAGCAAAGGATTATTTTCAGGGGTTTGGATTTGGTCATCAGTGAAAAATGTTCACATGACCACCAACAATCTAATCTTATTTTCTCAACGCATGAGGAAATGATTCATTATCTAATCTTATTTACATCATGGGCATCCAAGCCATTCTCTTACTCTCTTTTTTAATCCTTAAATCCCAGCTAAATGGATTATTCCAGTACAATTTGTGTTTCGAAATCCTACCTCTGATTGCCTCCTGGGCAGAAATAAATACCATCATATGTATCCAGTCTAAACACTGGAGTCAAGTCCTCATGTGAGCTAAATTAGCAGAGCTTTGTCAGATGTATAGCAAGTTGCATCCACTTCATTTGTTTACAGCTGTTGAAATATTGGCTGCTACTGTAGGCAGAGGGAAATTCAGGACTCCTCAGATATTTTCTTCGCCACCTGAATGTAGTTAAGCATCGTATTCCAACAATTTGTCTATACCTCTTAAATATCTATAACTGTTAAAAATCAACAACTATTAAACGTACAATAAAAACAGCTCTCAATGACACCCTGTTGGTACCCAGGTTGAAATAAAGGCAGAATGTGAAATCTGAACAGCAGAAAGGAGTAGAGGAAGTCTCTAGATGGTTAATGAAAAACTTTACATGCACACATTTTCTATTTTTTAAAGTGACCAAGTTATCCAAACAACCTGGAATATTTCCAGTCAAAAGGCGTGATTTTTCCTGAAAATCTTCATAGTAGTTTTGTTCTCAGAGGACACAGAATATTTTTTCCGAATACAATGTCTAGTTACAATACAAATCTCCAGGGAATTCTGTCCCATGTTTTTAGCCCTTGTTAATCCTCTTCATAACTTTCTGGCTGCAATTGTTTACAAGGATTCATGAGAAATGTGGAAGTCACATTTTTTTTACCGGTAAGTGCAGGAGACAAACTGGTTTAATGATGGGTGGCTGCTCCAGAAACCACCTCTGTCCTTCCCTCCAGCTCATTGAAACCCAGGCAGGACTCCTGGCCACGTCTCAGGATTTGGTCAGCAGCAACTTAAGTCTAATTGCTGCATAAAAGCATTGCCTTTGCTTCCAGTAAAATGGGATTAAAATGAGCTTGTCATTTGAGCCCTTTATTTTGTTATATGGTCTCTATGACTGTGGTATCCAGTGCACTCAGCATTTACAGGGAACCTGTCATCAGTGAGAAACTGAGGCAAAGATAAATTACATGACTTGCCCTGAAACTGAACTCAATTGAACTCAAACTGAACTCAAATTTCCTGAGTCCCAACTTGACAACTACTGGAATTATCTGTCACTAAAATAATAAGAAATTTAGAATAAAATGTTATGCTCTACCCATCCTCCTCTCTACTTACCTAGTACAGTGTTTGATTCTGTTGCTTTACTCTGGATCAGTATTTTATAAATTTTTAAGAACAAAGTGTCTTGATTTATGATAAGGTTCATAATTCTGAATCTGTCTAAATACAAGGTTCCATGAAATCCTCAGAAGATTACATGACAAAATGTTTGAGGGAAGAAAATTAGGCTTGGCTTCATCCAGAAAATAGGATCATCCATATTTACCTGGACAGAAACTTTGTTCACATTACGCATGAATTGTGGGGAGGGTTGGTTGGTTGGTTTGTTATGGGAGTATTTTCTTTTGGGTATTTTAGGAAAAATATGACCTTGTACCTCTGAGAAGATCAGACCAGCAATTTAGTCAGGATTTTTAATATTCCCTACATCCCTACTCTGCTATCCTCAGACTGTCCCTTTTAAGAATTTTCTCTACATTTATTAAATAATACAAATGACGCTAAAATAGGGCTGATCATTGAAACTCTGAGAGATTTATGTTTATAGAATAGCTTTGATAGCACTAATGTAAATGCAAAGGGCATAAAGGAAATATGAAACATAAAGCAGAAGAGAAGACAAATTCCAATGAAATCCTCCAGGTTTTTGAAAAAAATTCACTGATTAGTTCCAATATCCTCCCTTCCTATTGCAATGTCCTCTTCCTTTCTCTTCACAGAAAACTAGTGCATACCCAGTAAATAATGTTGCTATTAACAGAGATGCACTAAACTAAAAAAGGATGAGTTGGCAATGAAGTATTTAACACGAAGAGGAAAAGGCCCTGGGTGTGTTTGACTGATCCAGCTCATGCTCTCAGTTCAACAAACAGCAGCAGTGAAGAAGGTTGGTAAGATGCTAGTACACATTAAGAAAGAGGGATATCTGTAACAAAGCCAATAAAATTACATTTTTTACTATGTAAGACCCTGTGGTGGTAGACCAAATCTGGAATATAATGTCCAGTTTTGGTCATAAGGGTGGAAGACGGATGTAAATAAAATGGAGAAAGTACAGCAGAGGGCAACCAACATGATTAATGTACTGGAGAATGCTGGCACAGTAGCTGAGAGAATGATGAAATGGGAATTATTTAGCCTCAAGGAAAGGTGATCAGGAGGTGAACTGACTGAAATATTTAAACTACCTACAGGTTATTATAAAATTAAGCTTGAAGATGAATTTGAATTTTTTTGACAGGCCAGAAATAAGGGAAGCAGGATTAAATACACATTAAATAAATGACCTCACAGGTCACTGGCGTACACAAGTTGGCTGCATGAGGTGCCAACATCTGGAAACTGCAGTACAGGCTTTGTGCTACCACACAATGTGTGGGTACACGGGGTCTTTGAACAACCTGGCATAACTGGTAGGAGCTGAAGGCTCAATCAGCGACAGCATCAGCAGCAAACTCCCCTCTGGGCAGTGAGATTGCTCAGTCCAGGTCATGTCCATGAGGAGAGGGGCTTCTTTCCATACCTGCACAGTGGGGAAATGCCTGGATCCCAAATGGACCAGTCAGTTCCTTGCCAACAGGACAGGTTTGTGGGGTAACATATTCTGCATCACTGGATGTCACGCTCTGAACCTGAGGGTGGCATTCACCTCTCCTACCCTTGGCCACCCGAGGTAAGGCAAGGCACTGACTTTGAGCTGGTCACCTGATGTCCCACTGCAGGCACCGGAGAGAGGAAGAGAAGCTGCCAGTGCAGAGCTTCATGCCTGTGCTAAGGCAGGTGCCTAAGATGGGTAACGTTAATTGCTCTCTGGAGGTGTCTTTCTCTTCCCACTGTCTCTGCTGGCAGCCTCACATGGAAGCAGGCTGGAATCCCAGGGCTAGGCACCTTTTTGGCAACCACTGCCATGATGCCTCTGAGCTGACATGAAGAGTGGAGTCCATGAGCACACGGAAAAAGCAGAGACTGCTGGGAAGTGGGGGCCAGAATTTAGACCAGGTAGATGGCATTCAAACCAAGATTTAAGTCCCCAGGGTGAAGTGAGGGAGATGAGGAGGAGAGGTAAAGAGTTCAAGCTCACTTACAGTCATTCAGGAATCTGGGAGTTAAGCAAAAATTTTTGATGAACAAACAGTTCAGTTTGTCACTGATGGATGAAGGCTCTGAATCTGCATTGAGGCACTCCTGAGATGGTACTTAAACAATGCAGACTAAGAAAAATAAACTGTACATGAACAAAGAAACGAAGAGGACACAGTGGCTATTACCAGTGAAATATGATGTTTTTAATTAGCAAATGCTAATTGTAGGACTGGATATACAGTGGAATGGAAACGTTGAATCTCAGGTGAAAGTAGGTGATAGCAAAATACTATTAATCTGAAAAGGTATAATGAGAAAAACAAAGTAAGAGAAAATGGAAAGGCTGATTGTTCCTTCCAGCAAGAAAATGTTATTATCAATAAAAAAATTAAGTGAAGCCTATTTTTTCTGTATTGGAACAAATTTTGTTCAGTACGTATAATGCTTGAATCATATTTTTTGCATTAAGAAGCCTAAAAATGGATAATATTAATTTCCAAAATAATATAGGCTTGAGTAAATCATGGAAATCCAGTAATACAGCAAAAAACCCCTGTAGATTTCACAGCAGTGATATAAGCAGGAGAAGGGGAACATGAGAAGGAAGAACTAGAAAGAGAGTTATGTATATAAGTAAATCTTCATAACAGAATATAAATGTGTAGATAGATTTAAAGATAACCAAAAAAATGTATCAAGTAGGATTACCAATTTTCACGATTTGAAAACTACATTAGCAATAATTGGGGAGGAAAAAAACTGTAGCAAAACCGTAATTTCTGATGGACTCTTTCAGAGTCTGTTGGGTTTATACCCCACCTGCACGAGATGCAAGAGGATCATGATTGCCCTGGACTTTGTTTCAAAAAATGAACAAAGCTGGGCAATAAAACACACAATTAGAATTCAGTGATCATACCATTAGATCTGAAATATTTGTAAGGAAAAGGCAGTGACATCATGTAACGCTGTTATTACAGTCAGACTCTAAAAGAACGTAGAACAAATTAAAAAATTATCTTGAACAAAGTGTTTGACAGAAAAGAGATTATGGTGTACTAGTAAATATTTAAGAGCAGATAAAGATGATAAAATCAAAATTAATTCCATCAGAGCCCACCAGATTGCAGCTGAAGGGTTTGGAAGCTGCATACAGCTTTGCTGAAGCATAAAATCACAGATAAACAGGAGTAGTCACAAATACTGGGAGAAAACATTAACATTAGTGTCTGCACCATACCCAATCTATTGATTTTTTTTTTTTAAGGTAACATAAAATGGTTTGATTTTACTGGGTGGAAACATAAACTGAATGTGAAGAGAAATTGCAGATATTGGGACTATTTACACTAAAAAAAGATTGAGAGGTTATGATAAAAGTCAAAAAAGCAGTTTAACAGCCCTGCTCAGTTCCTTATGATTCTGTTTGTCCTTCCAGGAGTACAAGGAAAACACAATGAGACTGAACAGCTGCAAATTCAGAAACATTAACTTGGTAACTCTGGTACTGCTACCTCACTGAGACTCTGAAGGTAAACTGCAGCAAATAGGCAGTGTGCACAAGATAATTCTTTCTGTTCCTTCTTTTAAATGGTTTTGAAGCACTTTGCTTCAGAATCTGCACCATCCTTCATCAATCAGGGCTGGCAGGAAAGGATGACTGGCCACAGCTACCCCATAACTGCACCTTTGCCTGCAGGAACTGGCATAGATTGTTGTTAAAGGATTGGACAATGCAAATACTTGTGAGTCCAGCTGGGCAGTCAAATTTTCTCCTTTGTGTCTTTTTTAGAAGAGAATAAAGGACAGCTGAGAGAAGAATGAAAGAATCCATCCATATTTCAAGTACTAAAATTGCACATATGCGTGTGTTTGTACAATGTATGCACATTTAAGAAACACCTGGGTTTTGCTGTGGGAACATAATTATTATGAACTTAAAAACATCTGAACAGAAAGATAGGACTCCTATCCTTACTTTCACCTTCCTATCAGAGAAGAAGGATGATGAACTGGCTCCTTTTAATAGCTCCAGAAAAATGGCAGCATGTTTCTGCTCACACACTGACAGGGAAGGACTTGACTGCTTGAAAAAATAGTGGTTGCCAGCTGTGCTCTGAGTAAAACTAGGGTTGGTCTGACAAAACTGGCAGCCCAAGTGCAAGATAGGAAATGAAGCCTTGGCAACATCATGTAAGGAGAGGCCGAAAATTATTTCATATATTTTATCAAAACTGAACTCTGAACATGGTAAGTGTCTGCAAAGAGTGGAGGCTAATAACGGGCTGCTTCAAAAACACAGACTCCTGGCTGGGTGGCCCCTGGGACAGTCTCTCTCTTCCATCTTTCACAGGACCAAATGTGAGCAAGGTGTTGATGAAGTAACAGTTTTCTGCTCCTCAGCCCATTTTCTCCGTGCCTTCTGGAGGAGCATAGATGGGGAAGGTTGATACTGGAGACATCCCATGAAACGCTGCTGTGACCTGCAAGGCCGTGCAGCTCGTTCACACAGACAGTGATGCAGGGAGGGATGGAGGCCCGTGGGGCCATGAGCTGAGTTTTGGAGATTCTCCACCCTCTTATGCCATGAACCTAGAGCACAGCAGGAAGGATGCCAGCTAAACACTGTGCCTCATTTTCCCACACACAAATGAGGACAGCAAAGCATCTCTGTTGTGTCGGGTAGGACAACCCTCATCATTACAGCCTAGAGCGTGTTCTGATACCTCAGGTAGGTAAACACAGATGAACTGCACAGCATTACCAATCTTAAAATGGCAAAGAAGAATTCAGGCTGTTACAAGGCCTTAACCTTTTCCTCCCACTTTGCCTTCCACGCAGAATGCCCCAGACACACGCCGAGGAAATAACACTGTGATGGCAGCTAAGGAAGGGCCAGTGGCTACTGAAGTGTGGCTTTGTCAGTTTAATAAGCTGCTGCTCTTGCAAAAATGGCTGCAGTCTCAAAACTTAACCCCTGAGAACTTCAATTATTTTATCTACCAATCTTTTGGATTACTGACACCCTCTAAGGGAAAAGCTGTTGTCTTAGATTAGCCAAAGCAGCTACAATGCTGTCTTCCTTAGAGACGGAGGATGACTTAGCTGTCTTATCCTTGGAAAATCTATATAATCCGAAGATTAATCCAGAAGACCCTGATCTCTTTGCAGCAAAAGGCCATTCCTAACAAACTGCTTTCTCTCTAGCAAAGCTAGCTCTTCACTTTCTCTTTCAGCCTAGAGTAAAAAGAGCTGTAATTGTCCTAATAAAAGCATTTTAGTGTCATGGATAGCGACTGTCATAATACAATTTCTTGCCTAGATAAAATTTATCCAGAGAATAAAATGGTTCCTACATTCCTTGCTATGAAAAAAAAAGAGAGTTAATTGCTATCAGTTAAATGAAAGCACAGAGGAAACTGGATGAACAGCTTTCCCTTGGATCTCCTACAGGTATCTTAGGCTACAAAATACTTGGTACTGTATGTGTGTTGACTTTAAAATCATTGTGGGATACAAAATAATGCACATTGCCTCTCTGAGCTGCTTCATTAGCCTGATTTACCTCCAAGGTTCCTGTTTCAGGCAAGTCTGCTAGTCTTGCATACAAAAGGATCAGCCACAGAAGTCTGCAGCATGAGCCGAGCCTTTTGTCCTCCCAGTAAGAGGGAATAAAGTACAAAACAAAAACAAACCTTCCCTGCAAAGGTAGCCTGTCAAATTAGCAGGGCATTTCAAATACAAAGATCTTCAAATCCTCACTTCTGCTCTATTTTAGAGACAGAGGAGAAAAACCTCATTTAGCAACAAAACACAGTCCTTGACACATGGCTTTTAAAATAACTAATCGATCAATCTCTCCCTCCCTCTGTCCATCTTTTAAGAGAGAAGATTGAATGTAGTTTGAAAAGAAATGTCCAAGAAAGCTCATCCGTGTGACAAAGCAAAAGCCAGACCTAAAGCAAACAGTAAAAGCTGAAAATGTCCCTGCTCCTCCGAAAAATGTAGGAAAAGAGGCAGAGTCCTGGGGCAGGGTGTGGGAGCTCCATGGGTTGTCGAGGTCCACTGCAGATGAAGCCACGTAAGGTGTCTCACCTGCTCCTACCAGTGACTGTGGGACATTTCAGAGTGTGACCTTTTGAAATGTACATAAAATACTGTAGATCGTCTCCTCTCCTGAGGGCATCTGTAGCATGAAACTGAAGGTGGCCTCACAGTTGGCAGAAAGTGTGTGGGGCTTTCTGTTTACATTTATTTGTGTACAGACACTGGCTTGTTTGCTGCTTTTTCTAAATTACTGCCCTCTGCATTTCCTTCATTTTACATGCACTGCTGTTAAATCACTTTTTCTGATAAATATGGAAACTTGATGAGTTGAAAAAATCCTTCCATGTCAATTCTGCAGTTCATATTCATGCTGAGATTGTATCTAATTTTGAAAATCTTCACACTTGTGCCCTGCCATCATGTGTAATCTTTTATGCATGGCTACCTCCACTGCTGCTGAAGCAGTTGCTATGCGACAGATGAACCTGCTCCGTGGGGCCCTGACATTAGTAAAAGCAAATTGACCACAGGAGCACTAATCTAGCATGAAAAGCAGTTGGTGCCGTGCATTTCCTAGAGAAGGATTACCTAATCAACAAGCAAAACCTCCTTTTAAACGTGAGCTGAATTACCTGGGTCTGGATTTCCCTGTTTCGCACCTTTTTGCTACACCAAATCATCCTGAAGAGTGAAGCCTGCAAAGGTGCATTACTCAAGAGGAGCAGGGACTCACCTCGGATCAGATTCTTCAGCTCTCACCCTGGCCTGCTGGCAAATTTGTCATCTGGGCTGATAGTTCCTGTAACTTCTTTCTCCAAGGTTACCAAAAACTGGTAATGAAGACAAATAAAGATAAAAGATGGTCGGACTACAGTGAATGTCACCCTCTTATCACCTCACCGATAAGCCACGTGAACTTCAAGTGTCAAAAAAGGGTTAGATGAGAAAGTGGTCACCTAATCCACATGGAACCCAGGGTATAACGCCTTCTGCTCAAAAAGCACCACGGCACACTGCTGCCTTTCTTGGAGAAAGTGATCTCGGGGGAATTATACTTTGCCAGCCAGATCACTACTAACATCATTATTAGTGATTTAACCCTGCAAGTACTGGGCAATTTTCTTTGAATCCATCATCAAACATATGATTATATTAGAGAAAATTAGTCCTGACTCACATAAAGGTTCAGCTGACCTCTATCTGGATGTTTCTGAGGAGGAAAAGGCTGATAATCTACTGTTTTCTCCTAGAGGTAGAAAGGCTTTATAACCCTTATCTTGCCACGGGGGAACAGAGTTGTTGGGAAAACTGACTTCAAAAGCCACTTTTGAAGAGGCAAAGCTTCTATCATGTGAAACATTTTCAGGACAATTACAGGCACTCCTGGAGGATCCTCCAGATTTGGGGGATCCAAATTTACCCAACTGAGGTGTCTGCAACTTCATTACATCCCAGTGAGACATGTTTTTTTGGCATAAAAGGGTTTTCCCTGCCCTCCTGTTTCTATTGTGGTGCACCACA
The DNA here is from genome assembly GCA_013397845.1 of Melanocharis versteri. Lineage (NCBI taxonomy): Eukaryota > Metazoa > Chordata > Aves > Passeriformes > Melanocharitidae > Melanocharis > Melanocharis versteri. The sequence continues at coordinate 135,997 of VZTG01000763.1, read as the reverse complement.
AGGAAATCCAACAACCCGGTGTGCAATGTTCCAACGTTTTGGAGCCATGCACCTGGATATTACAAAAACAGCATCTCAGGTAGAAGACCTGAGACTGCTACAGCCAAGGTTAAAGTCATATCTTGGCTGCATTTTGACTACAGCCCATTTTGTACCAACAGCTCAACATGCTTAGCTCTCAGTGTAGAGAATTTGAGATGACATCTTCATGGGGATAATACTGAAAACTGTTGCATCATAAGCCTCAGAAAAGGATCTCAGATAGGAAAACAGAAATCACCTCCTACAAAATCTTAATCTCATCCTTAACTCTTCGTTTTCCTCAGCTTCTGAACACAACAGCAACGACAACAAAACGTGCTGTTCCTAAATTAATCGTTTCATTTAGCTCATCAAATGAGTTTTATTTCTGGTGCTGCTACTGCCTATGACTAACTCTTGTTAAGGCTCATGGTACAAGGGTTACTGACTGCTCACTGAGTGATGCGAGGGGACTTACTGGTACAACTTCCATTAACCTTAATAGGATCCACACAGCTAAATCCCCACCCTGAATATTTAACCTCCACGGTCTCTGTCTCTTCCGGTCTGTATAAATTGCCTTGAAGAGGGAAATAAATAAATGCATCTCTGCTGCCTTTGGCGCAGTGCTTAGGCACAGAGAGCAGAATTCAGCACAGCTGCGCCTGTGCTCGGGTGGGTCCTGCCCCACAGCCCCTCGCTGCCCCACACACACCAGCACAAGAGAATTCTGCCTGCCAGCTGAGCTTCCCCTCTGTGCAATGCTGCACTCACAGCCTCCCGTGCAGCACTGCCTCCTGCCACAGGCAGGGAGCCACCACCTTCTGTGTTGTAGGAGTTTTATTTAGACCGCCACAAACGAATCAAGATCATGTGCAGGACCGGTGGGAGCCTGGGAGGTGGGAGCTCAGTTCACATTCGTGCAGGAGTTATTTAGTTTGTACCAAACCTGTGCTCTAGCACAGATCTCAGGGCGTCAGCAGGCATCAACCAGTGGCAACATCAGGCACCGGGTAAGTCCAACAAAGAATTTCACACTGTACTTTTCTGCCATATACACTGACTGCAAAGCAGCCTTTGTACCACAGAACCCCAGCCTGGGGACTAGAACTGAGTCTCCAAAACACTCTGTAGTTTTAGGTAAATCTTCACTTCCCATGTCCAGACTTCGCAGAGGGTACTATGTGCTATAAATCAGTTGCCAACCGAGTTCTCACCCACAAGGGGCTGAACAGCTTCAGCTGGTAATACTGTGGTGTCCTTTAACTTGCTAGTGAAGGCAACAAACATCTCCTACGAACCAGATTCAATATTCCTAATGCAAAGCCACTGCAAAACTGCTCCTCTGCCAGTTGGAGCTCCTACTGTTTTCATGATCAGTTTAAGCACATATTTTCTTGCCTCAGCTTTAACTAGTTTTTTTCCTCCTTCACTCACCCTTCCCACAGTATGCATGCTCACAATTCAGTGTATACCCTCATGAAGAGATAAATTATACTCATCTGGTCTTGACTTGAGCAGGCTCAGCAAATTTTCAGGATGGGTTATGGCCAAAGCTGTGCAAGTCAACTGCAGTTCTAGAAAGTTGTAGAAGTGCTCCAGCACATCATTGCACCGGAGCAAAGAAGTATTGCTACATTGCAGGGTGCTCCAGTGGAGGTTCAGGGCTACACTGAGGCTGCTATTTCCAGATTTGAGTGCACCATCTGGATGTAGGAGCTTGGGCAGGTGCTGGCTCAAGGCTTTCTTTGCTGTACTTCAATAGGCAGAATAGACACATCCCCACTTGTCAGGCAGGCCCTCCAGTTCCCCCTTGTGACCCCACTGTCCCTTCCAGCACCTGTTTCAGCTTGACTTTGTTTTCCTTGAAGGAAAATGGTGAGAATTATACGGATGAGATTGTTCAGAACTCATCAGTGTTTTGTACAATGGTCCTAATACTTCCCTCTTTCTCCTGGAAATACCTCTCTTAATGGATCCTGAGACCATATATGGGGCTGCTGCCCATTCATGTTAATTTAATCTCTCCCATTGTTCATCAGAGATTTTCTTCTGCCCTAACAGCCACTTCTTTTTTTGGAGCAGTGACACAAATTATCATTAAGCAGGGCAATGCTCAAACCCTCAAGGGCTACAATTAGGTTTCAGGGTTCCGTGTGGGAGGACTGCACCAGAATACTATAATCCTTTCTTTATTCTTTAATGATCATTACACTCGCAATGTATTAATAAAACTCATTTCCTATCCTTCTGGATATGCAAGACAAAAATGATTAAAACAAAAATTAAGAAGCTCTTGTACGTAATAACAACAAGGGTCCAAATTCACTTTTCAGTGAAGCTCTGACAGCTTGATTCTGTGCCCAAAAATATCATTGAAAAATCTCATAGAATCACAGAATGGTCTGGGTTGGAAGGCACCTTAATGACCATTTGGTTCCAACCCCTCTGCCACAGGCAGGGACACCTTCCACCAGACCAGGTTGCTGAAAGCTGCATCCAACCTGGTAGTGAACATTTCCAGGGATGGGACACACACAGCTTCTCAGGACAACCTGTGCCAGGGCCTCGCCACACTCACAGGGAAGAATTTCTTCCCAACATCTAATTTAAGTCTACCATTTTCAATTTAAAGCCATTGCCACTCGTCCTGCCACTCCAGGCCCGTGTCCAAAGTCCCTCTCCAGCTCTATTGTAGCCACTTTAGGCAATGGAAGGTGCTCTAAGATCTCCCTGGATCTTCTCTTGTCCAGACTGAGCAATCCCAACTCAGCCTGTCTCCATGGCAGAGGTTCTCCAGCCTTCTGATGATCTTTGTGGCCTCCTCTGGACTCACTCCAGCACGTCCATGTCCTTCTGTGACCTCCTCTTACATTTTGGTGCCTCTGAGAGTTAAGTTTCTGTTTCTTTCTATATGGCTCACCAAGGACTGGAAACAAGGCTGGGAACAGAAATGCATGAACTTCAAAGTCAAAGATGGGAGGAGAGGAGTGTACTAAAAAATTTGAAGCCCAAACTTGTATGTTTCCTGTGATGAAAACTAATTATAAAATCAGAATGCATTACCATAATTGTTTATATCTGTGTTTTAAGGAATTTGCTGTCTTCTGAATCTAATAAACGAAGGAACTGAAGCTTGACTGCTACAACAGTTTTTAATCTGTTTGGAAATTAATCCAAACAATGAAAAAATGCTTTCCAGTACTACAAGAAAACGTTACAGTAAGGAAAGAAAATGGAAGGGAAAAACACACCTTTAAAGAAAGAAAAAAAAAAAAAAGAAACTAACAAAACACTTAATTATTAATTGGGGATAATTAGGGGCAGAATGTACCTGCTTTGCCTGGAGTGCAGGATGGGAAATGAGGGCATAGGAAGCACTGTCTTTGGCTCTCTGACCCCACTCATCCCTGGCAGATGCCACACGTTGCTCCCCAAGGAAGCTGGGAGCCAGGGGCCCCTGAGCACTGGCCAGGAGGGGTTGGCAGGTTACAGGTGGAGTATTGTGATCCCACCCCTCATAAAGACTTGTGAGCTCCACGGTCTCCCTCAGGTTCAGCTGCAAATGAATATGGTACACCCTTGGCAAGCTAAATGTGAAATATCTGTCAAATACCACCATCTCTGTGTTTTCAGCCCTCTCAGCAAGTAGTCTTCAAGCACCTGCTCGCACCTCTGCAGCTGAGGCAGATTAATTCAAAGGATAAAACATCAGAATATTTGCTTAAGAGCAGCCAAAGCAGACAGAGGTTTGGTATAACTATGTTTAGAATTAGCACAGATCCTTCATCCCATTCTTGGCCATAAAAGAGAAATTAGTCTATTTCCCACATCTCTCACTTCTACAGCTGTTCACCTCATCACATTGTGCACAGAGTTGTTAGAGCTGCCGAGATTAAACAAGTTTTTGGCAAAGATTGCAAGGTAGGCAGTTTTCTGTCAGATGGGGAGGACTGTGTAGGAGGTTAATAATATCAGGCACACCCAATGAGAGCAGTCATGGCACAGAGGCCAATAAAAGCCCTAAAATCAACAGCACTTTTGAAATTCATCTTAACCCAATTTTTCACAGACATGGTCAGGAGGCTTTCGTTTGCTTCCTCATGAGAACACGTTCGTATCACCTGAGCTCAGCTACTTTCTGTAGTCCAGGGTCAGCAAAGTCTCCGAGATCTGAATGAGCAAAGAGAGTAAATAAGTGGTGTTTTTATCCTATTCGTGACCTTCCAGGTGCACACACAAATGCAGCAGTGGGGAGAAGCAGACCAGTTGTTAGTGTTGTTACCTGTGTTACACCTGTACAGAGCATCAAAACCCAGCTTTAGTTCCAGTCTTTCCAAACACCGAAGCACGCACAACTTGCAGCAGGAGCAAGCCTGCTAATTTCATGGTGCATCTCCTCTGCCTAAAGCTGAGTGTCACCAATCCCATCCACGGATGCTGTGGCTCTCAATCCAATATTTAGCACCCACTTAATTATCAGCCAAGAACAGTAAACTCAGGAACTCCACTCTGTAATATTGCAGGGAGTGCTCCAGAAACTCTCTAAACAGAAGTTCTATCTCTGACTCAGAACAAATCCTCTGACATTTTGTCTGCAGAAGCTAGCTAAAAATATCCTTTTAATCATGATTTGGCCAAAATAAAGTTTTGCAAGGCAGAAACAGTGAGTGTCCAAGCCCTGCTGTGGAATGAATATGCCAGAAGTCCAGCTGGGTGCCCAGCTGAGGCAGCGGTAGGTGCTGAAGGCAGAGGTCACCTGGTTATCTGCAAGGGAAAGAGAATTTCTCACACTTCTCAGCCAATGTAAAGTTCTCTCCCTCTTTTCTTTTTGAGGATGAGAGTAGCATTTGTGGCTTGCTGGCAAAAAAAAAAAAAAAGAAAGAAAGAAAATGAAGCTTGCTAGAGGACATTCTGTTTCTAACCCAGCTTATGTGCATCTCCCACATGTTCCCGAAATTCCTGCAGCAATAGGTGTTTGTTGTACTCCTGTACAGAATCTCAAACAGCTTTATAACAGCATCTCCTCAGATGTCTCATTACTCCTAAAAACAATGTTGTGTTAGAAGTGTTTGCTTGCTTTCCTTTTTGTTTCAAGGTTTAAAACGGCAGCTGCTAGAGATCGATTTTCAGTTTTTAAAATACTCCACTCCTAAATAATACAGCATCATGTGCGTCTCAGATGGAGATCACAGTTTGGCTGTATGCTTAACCGAGCTGCTTTCCTGGGGAAAATATCACAGCTGGGATGTGACCTGCTTCTAGACTTTGATTTCATTTCTGCAAGAAAGCAGTCCACCACAGCTTGTTAGCCCTTTGAGCAGGATTTGCGTATTACTGACTCAGGCCAAGCACAGTGTTAGCCCTCAATAATAATTATGAGTTGTGAAAGGAATTCATAACTGGATGTGTGAGATAAAGAATATTTGGAGAGCAAAGGTTGACAATATTCTCAGGGATAATGGCATTATTTCCGAGGAATCTCTCTAAGCAGCATGTCTGAGAGGAATTTGTCCCTGACAGACCACAGTGCCAGCCTGCACCTATTTTAGTTTCCCACCATTATCCAAACAGCATTTCTTCTTCAAACTGTTTGGAGCCATAGACTTTCTGAAAGCACGGGCTTCCAGAAGGAGTTTAGCACACCAAATAAAGTCAAGTAATAAAGTAAAATAAAATAAAATAAATAATAAAATAAAATAAAATAAAGTAAAATAAAAATAAAATAAAAAATAAAATAAAATAAAATATGAAGGTAACAAAGCCAGAGACTGATTAGTTATACTTACGCCAACCTTGCTATTTGAAAAGTGCTACAGGTTTTGTTGTACATTCTTCCTGCTAGGACAAGTATTTTGTAAGTATTCCCAATTTTGCTGCCTCAGAGAATGTGATTTCAGCTGCTTCCTGCTCAATATAGTGAACATCCGAATCACAGTGGAAAAACTTCAATCAGAAATCTCTCGACTTCCACAAATTTCTTCCAGGTGCTCTGCATAGCTGCTCACACAGTGTATTCTGCATGCTTTAATGAACTGTTTGTTGTTGCTGCAACAGGAAGCACTGGTGTGAGGATAGGAACTCCCTGGCAATACCTGGTGCATGGGAAGCAGCACTCTTTGACCTCTTTCAGCCTCTCAATTTTTGTATTCTTCTCATTAAAAGATTTGTACGCTGAAATCAATGGGCACAAACTCAACGTTTTCGCATTTGAATCATACGTAGACATCAGCTTTCTTTCCTCCCCCCCCATTTTCTTTTGTACATCTTCCTGTGCCTGTAAATGCCCAGAAAAAGCTGTAGAGTATATCCTTTTGGGTCCCAATTAAGATTCTGAACTGCTGTTCTCTGTATGATAACAACCTGAAGTGCTGACAACACGCTACCTGTCAACAGGCAAATGAAGGCCAACCATCTGTTCTACTATAAATTGTCTCCATTACTCTCAACTTGAAAATCTGCTTTAAAGACTCCCCAATTATCTAGTAACCTGAGCCAAACGATGCAGTGTTATTTTAACTAAAATCGTCATCGTGTACAAGAAAAATAAACATAAAAAGCTCTGAACAAAGAAAGATTTTTGAAAAGTTGGTTTGTACCTGATTTTGTGTGTACAGCTCTGATGTTCGTGCTGGAGCAGCTCAGAGTTGCAGAAGCAAAGAGTATCAGATTACTGCTGGTTGAAAACCTGAATTTCAATGGATATACCCTCCTGCTCAGAAGCTGTTTTCTCAAACAGGTTTGATTTTATTCAGTTAAGCTGGGCTTGCATCTAGTCCCAGAATCTTCATGTCCAAAAGTAAAGATGAGCAAAAACAGGCACTAAAGCAAGGGTTTCATTTTTGCCTGATTTCCTGTCCCTAGAACATTCCCTATTCCTCAGGCTGTCTTCAAGCCCTTGTATTGCTAGCTGGCTTCTCTCTTCAGGGCATTCCCTGCTTGTTACATCCCTGACACCTCTATGGAGAGTTTAAAATGGGACCGAGTACAGAATTTATATGGATATAAACGAACACATGCACTGGGCTGATAATCTAACCCAGATTTTTCCTTGTTCAGTAACCAAAAACTTGCATCAGCAGCTGGGGCAAGCAAGCAGGCCAGTCTTAAAAGCTGCTCAGAGGATTCATCTACTGATCACATCCATTGAACTACATGTGACAGCACTCAGATTTTGAACACAGGACTCATTACACCTCTATTTTACACACAGAGCCAGAAAGCTCACTAGCCTTCCTGTGTACAGAGAAAATATATTTAAAAACGATCCATACTTTTTAATGTCTTGAGATTTCAGATAGCAAAGATACCATCGACTGAAGGAAAAACACTAGAAAAGTACATGGGCTTAGCTTTGCAAGAGCAAGAATTAGGATATGGAATTCCACTGGAAAACCTGCCGGCATCTTCAGAACCATCTTCAGGTGCAGGTGGTAAATCAAAGTTTCAAATGCAGCAAAGAAGCAAATCCAAAACAGGGAGACATAGGCATGTAAATGTTTTTGTCACTGGGGTGACTTTTACAAGGCCATTCACCTGTATAAGGCCCTATTGACAAGACAATGGTTGCAATTTGCAGCACTTAAATGACACAGAAACACTCCAAAATACTTAGCAACGAAAGAACAGTACTTGATCCGATGCTATGGATCCAGCAACATGAAATAACTGCTTTTTATACAGCCTTGTGTTGGAATAACAGTTTGTGCTCCACGGTATTTACTAGGGAAGTTAAACACAAAGAAGGATAAGATGACACAGTTGCCTTCATTATCAATGCCTTTTTGAAGGTTCATATCTCTTCTTTCATACAAAAGAAAGGCAAGAACTTATAGACTGTACTAGAGATTTCCAAGAAATTCAGAAAATGAGGCAAAGGTAAAAACGGATTTAATGACTCAGAGTAATACATAAATGAATCAGATCATTGCCCTCCAACACAAGGTGCAGCCTTCAACAGTGGTACAAGTTTGTGTTTGTCATGACCCTCGAGATATTGTTTTCCATTTACGGACTTTATTTTTCCTCCTACAGATTTCTGTGTAAAGGAAAGTCTGCCTCCTATTTTGATATACTAAATTATTTGGGGTTTTGCTGGCAGGCTGACCTGATGGGAGTTTTGGTTTCTGGTTAGGTTTGTCATTCTCTTTGTGAAATCTGTAGCCAAGATTTTGATCCAGTGCAGTTGTGTTTGCCTTTGCACCAGCATCACCAGTCTGCACTTGCTGCTGGCATTTACAACTTTCCACTGGTGCAAGTAGTCCTAGGAATTAACACACCCAAGTATTTCCAAAGAGTAAAACGCAGAACAGTTTGCATTTCTGCCAGCTTCCTGTGGTGTATAATCTGAAAATATGCAGATTGCTTAAATTTAGTTACCTGCTCCGGCAGCTAAACCCAGTATGTATTCCATGAGTTTTATATTACCCAATGCAATAGAGGATCTATCCACACACACTTCGGCCTCTGACCACCTCCCTGCAGTCAGGAAATCCTCAGTGAATGGTCAAAGTTAGTACAAGCTCATTAAGCAGGTGACTCATCAAAGAGCTGGTCCATCTCCAAATAAATGCTGTTGCTAACTTGAGCCAAATTGGAACAATATCACATTATCTTAAATTTAGAATTACATATGAAACAAATCTGGAGAGAATATAGGAAAACTATTTTATTAAACCGGTACCAAAGTCCCAAACCAAGGGCTATTCTACATTATCAAGGAGAAGGCATGTGAAGAGCACCATTTTTCATTGTCTCAAACCAAAATAAGGCTGATCAGGTCCCAAATGTAGCCCAGGTTAGATCTCACAGCCAGACACCCAGACCTCTGTGCTATTTCACACCTACATTCAATACTCACTTCTTTACTCATCAACTATTTGGAGATTTGGGGCAGGGGGAGGACCTCCAAGGGTAAAAGTCTAAACAAATAAAGCCAGGAACTTCTTTGCATCACAAAATTGCTTACTCTGTGAACTACGACTACCTCATTTCTTGTTGCTTCAGTCAGGAACAGTTCGTAAAGGACCTGGGTATCACCTTCTAGACAAATATGTCAAAACAGCAATCCAGCAAAAAGTGAAATACATGATATATAAATACCTATTAGCTGATGTAATGTACAGTAGGGGAAGGAAGAAATGTATATTCAATTATGTGACAGGTATTTCAAAGCACCACATAATTAGCTTTGTTTAGTTATTTTAATTTTGTTTTTATTGGCAAGATGCAGGATAAAAAAATCTACTAATTAGATAGGAAGTTCCCCTAAAGACATCTATCAACGGTTTCTATTAATACAGGCAACTGTGTGTAAGTAGGTAGGATGAAAAAACATTCAGAACCAACTTTTAGTTAATTAAATTGAGGTCTGGATGCAAAATACTTTTCCCCCATCAACAAATGTTCAGTCACATTTCTCAGAAAGTTGGAGCAAAAAATAATCCTGAATCTGAGGAACCTGTCAGAATTTTGATTTCCATCTACTTTATTTCTCATAACTTCAACGCAGTAACACCAAGTGTATTATCTCTATGGTGTGCTGAGCTCCATGGAGAAAGCCACTGTCACCAGCAGCAAGAGCTGTGTATTCACTGTTACAAGCATTGCAAACGTGTAGAATGGCAGAACTTTTTTAACACTTGCACTCCTTGGCCTTACGTGGTTATGAATTAATAGTAATAGAAGTACCACCAACCGCTGAGTCTGGCTTCTCCCAGACTGAAAACCAGGATTTTTTTTTTTCTTCCTTCAATCAAAAAATTTAAACAGACTTTTTGTGATACTCAGGCTGGCCAGCCAGCAATTGGCCACGTTGCCCTCCAAGAGCTGTTGGTGAGTTGAGGTCAAATGGTGCAGGAATGCCTCAACAGCCTCCAAGGAAAGATTTCGATTTGGTGGGTTTCAGTAATACATGGCCATAACTTGAAGACAGTGTCCTCTGGTTCTAATGATGCTGAAGAGTAGCAGGGAAGGAAGCAGGGCAGTAGCAGATGACTTAGTGCACATTCATTGAATATTTGGGGTGTTTGTGCTGTTCTGCCTGGGCAGCCCAGAAAGGGCAGAAAACACCACATCCTCTCCACTGTGTAGGCTGGAGCAATCCTCCGTGGGCCCTTTGTGTGGAGCCTGTGTAGACACCTGGCATGGCGTTAGCACCACAATTAGAGTGCACACGGCAATTTAACCCCCGCTGAGCTCAGCTGGGATGTTTGCCTGTGTGTGCTGGGTGCAGGAACCCGCTGGGTCTGGAGAGAGCACACAGGATGGGCACCACCTGGCAAGAGCAGAGGCAACACGCACAAGCACCCAAGCAGCAGAGGTGGTCGTGGGTCCCAAGAGCCCCTCCAGCCTTGTGGCCAGGCTCTGGGTGAGCAGGCAGCCCAACACGGAGCCTGGATCCGTGTGGAGATCTGGGGGAGTGTCTCCTTCACACAGGTTGTGGGAATGCCTGCGAGCCAGGCGGAGTCCGGCTGCCTGGGGAGGGAAGGGAAGGGAAGGATGCAGAGCCACTTACAGGAGATTGACAAGGCAAGGTCTGCTGAAGGACAGTCAAACAGAGCCTGTTCTGCCTACAGATCTGGCACCGAGAGGGGCAGGTGGATGTCCAAGACTGAAAAGAAGCCCTGCTTTAATTCCTGCTGTACACATACATAATGCAGGTAGCAGGAAAGGAGCAGCTGAAGAGTGAATTTGCTAAACAGATACAGCACACAGTGCTCTGTGTAGCATTTCTCCTCACATTTAGAAAATAACTAGATCTCATGCTTATTTTGCTTCCCTTCTCTATATCTAAATTCATATTCTTTACCACCTGCGTGTGCAGAATGGAATAAATAATGATCACCACTGTGATAGAGAACTACTGCTAAAATCCCAGTAAGTCATCAAATGGTTGTTACGTACAAAGATAATGCAGTCAATAGTGAGGCTTTTTCAGCAGGGTTAGGCAGCAACACTATATGTGCATGTTTTATTAGTTACAAAAATGGGTATTTCAGTATAAGCACCACATGTAGATCAAACTGACAGACTCCTTTGGGATTAAGCCCCATCGCCTTCTGAATGCAAGACAAGCATAAAACCACTGCAGCAACGGGGAAAAAAAATCAGCTTGAAAATAATTAAACAGCAAGGCAGCCACCCATAATGATATTCAGCAGAACACATTAGGGACAGTTTGCTGGGAATGCACAAGAGCACTCCAGTTGTTTAATTAACATTGAAATGGCGGTTCCACAAGAACTAAAAATCCTGTTAATTTATGTGTCTCTTAATGATGCTCATTTAAATACTGTCAACTTTTCTCCAGTTTAATATTCATGATTTTTAGTCATTAAAACACCACTCTCAGCTTGTGGATTCACTGAGAAACACAAATTGTTTGATGATGATGTCAGTTCTTAAAAAAGTTTTTTCCCCTTAAAGTGTAAACCTCTCAATGCTCATCAGGAGGGTCATTGTAGTCTGGCCTATAAATACCATTTTTATCATTCGTATAATACAATAAACCACAATGTTCTCTCTCACCTTCAAAGACGAGCCCTGCTTGCATAGTCAGGAGTTATTTATGTAAAGGTAGTTATCTTTTTATGACGGAGCATCTCGGCTGGTTAATGTAATGGCTTCATATATTGGGATACTGGGCTCAAGTCCCACTTTAGATTATAAAAACTATTTTCATCCAGGCTAGGAAACATTACATTAAAGATAATTTTAGTGCTGGAAAGGCGCTTGCAGCTGGATATGAAAAAGATACTGCCAATGTAGGCAGAAGTCAAATTTTGACCTCTCCAGAATCAGTATTTCCATGGTCTGAACGAACATTTGACTCCATGGAACCTTTGTTTGCCCTGTCCTTTCCCTGTGTTGGAAAGTTCAGGTGCCCTCCTGCTTCTTTGGCAGAAATTATGATGATGGAGCCTTCTGTGACTGAGACTTCTTCAGAAAAACATTATATATTGATCTTGTACTTTCAGAGAAAATCCATTAAGGTTTTTATAAATTTAAAAAACATGGCTTAATTGTAGAGTTAATCTTTCCATTGTATAATGAGAATTTGGATTTCAAGGAAAAGCTGAACATTTTCAGCAAGACAGAGAGCAGGACATTTGGACCAGAAGTACGGACAACCACAGACGGACATTTAAATTATCTTCCCTTACAAAGGCATTACTTCCTACTATTTTTCTTCTAAATACCAGCCCTTAGCACCTTCTTAGTTCTCTGATGATGCCATGTTTTCTTGGGCAAGATGTATTATTACTTTTATTCTTCTTTTTAATACCCAAACAATTGGAAGTGTCTCTTATTAGATACTTTATTTTTTTCTCTAAGTGGATTGTAAAAAATATTAATAAAAGACACAGGTTCAGGCTTAAAAGAGGTCATATACAAAGAGCAGATGAAATCTTTTTCAGCACTCCAATTCCCACTGCATACTTTTAAGACCCAGCTGAGTTCCCTGTCTCAGGGTTTTTTTATTATTCCTGTCAGATTTCCAGTACACATTGAAATGCAACAGTGCCATATAATTTTTCTGAAAGACAGTTTGTTTGGCATTTTAGACAGACATCCAACACAACAAAATGTACTTTATTATACAGAGAGAAAAATATTCTGTGAACCAGGCAGCACAGAACTTACACTACCTGATTAGTAGCAAAGCCAATATTTATCACCTACTTCTGCTCATTTCAGTTTTTGCATTTTATTCTTTCCCTGTTGTTTCATATTTACAATCTGCACTTCATAACTAAATATCTTAATGTGGTTTATGTCTGAAAAAAACAGTCATAACTAGATGGTCTAGACATAATCTTAATTACCAAAATGCTATCCCATGTCTGAAGTGCTTTTTATGCAGTCACTGTTGCTATTTTCTTCCAGAAGCATTTCAATTAAGGAAGTAACCTGTATTAACTTATTGTGTACACATTTTAATGTAATATACATTATTTTCAGCATCATTCATCCCTGAAGAGATCTTTCTATTTATTTTAGTAGTCTAAATGTTCTTTTTTTCAGCAAAGGATTCTTTTTTCATTATACCTTATGATGGTCTGATTATTAAATGCAATTCCTTGGGACCATAATTTTGGGATAAAGCCTGATACATAGTTCTAGTATGAAATATGTATGACCATCTTTATTCTGCTTTAATCCATAACAGATTTTCTCCAGTAAAAATGCATTATAGCTCCAGATTGATCTATGAATGGTCTATGTAATTCCAATGTCCCTGGTTTTTTTCATGTTGATCATAGAAAAAAAAATATTAACATCTTAATTTTTTTTTATTACTAAAAAAGGATGCAAGTCTTTAGGTACAATATATTCATTCTATCTATGGCAACATTCATCTGTTTACATCATTACAGATAAATTTGAGAACATAAGCCTTCTATGATAACTTACACAGCTCTTCCATTTTGGTATTTATACTTCCATATCCAACCCTTTTGACATTGCTTTCTGGAGGCACTTGAAACTTAGGCATTGCCTGTAAACTGGTTCCCAAGTGAAAGCTTCCATTACATTAAATTGGTGTTTTGTATAGCCAGCATGAAGTAATCAGCATATGATATCTATTCCCAGTACATTTTTTTACTAAACTTCTTCAGTGTCCCTAATCTTTGGCACTAATGGTTCAATAATTAAACAAATTATAATGAACAGTCTTCTCTTGTTCCTTGTTTTTGAAGCACTTGAACCCAATGCACAAGGAAAGTCGTTTCACATGCTAATTCAATTCTGAAAGCATTTTTCATGTTTCTCCAACATCCCAATTAAACACAGAGATCCTACCAAGAAAAACAGAACACTCTCTCTGTACCTATACATCGTGAAAAAGCCTCATTTTCAGAAACTGTGATGTGCTAAATGCCGCAGAAGAATTTCTTCCACTTACCTGAGAGAATTCTTTTCCTAAAACACAGACTGGTTTGCATCAGCATAAGCTTTCTTGTCTCTGTCTCCACCAAGACTTAGTGGAAAACACTTGGCTCAGGAGGGAGGTTGATTAGGTTCAACCTGGTTTGGAAGGAGTTTCAAAACTATTTGTAAAGGAGGAAAGTTGTCAGCTGAGTATTCAATTTCCATCGAGAAAAGAGCTTTCTGTAAGAAAGAAGGTACTTGGGTCCCAAATATTTCAGAGGCATCCAGTAGATCATGACTCTTCCCTATTTTTAATGTACCTATATCACGTTTTTCAGATGTTTTGAAACCCTGCAATGTATCAGCAGACCCTTCATGTTTGCATATTTATTAATATGCATTTGTGCAGAGTTATGACACTTGCATTTTACAAATCTCTTTACTTTGCTTGACCTTGTTTCTGAGCACTCCTTGTTCTTGTGGCTGTCTCAGATCATCTATTAAAATTAAATCTGGCTGCTAACGTGTCTAACTTCTTCCCTATGGAGAAGGGAAAAGTGCCAAAGACCACTAGTTTGCAAAGAGAAGTTCTTTCTGGGTTTTGGCTCTTGTTTATGTCAGTAGTGGCTCTGCCTGAGAATGGATGTTTCACTTTTTTCCTCTCATGAAGGTCTATCTCATTATGGGTCCTGCAAAGTGCAAACTTGTTGCTCTAAGTCTACATGTTTGTGTCTATCTCATGTTTTTCCTAAATCCACTATGCAAGCAAATATATATCCCTTTATAATTGCTTTAAAGGCCCCTTCCTAGGATCCTGAAGATAAATTCTGTAAGAGATTGCCCAGCATATAATTACGGTGTGATTTTCTGTTTTATTCACATTTTCTTTCAGTGCTACTTAATCTCCCTCTTTTCCTCTGACATGGACTTTATTTTTAGGAATACCAATGCGCAGTCAGAGATACTGCTGCTCTTATTCTAATACTGAGAATCTCACATAATAGACTTTTTGATATCAAAATTAAATCACCTGGAGTATGTATTTTGAGAGATTCTGAGAAATAAATATATTCTGTTAAGTCATAGGAATCTTCCAAAGTCTATCAACTCTGGGGTTTATAAACTGATTCCAACATTTAAGCTTTTTCAGTGAAGCTGCTGGAATACTTGTTTATGTATCCTGGGCTGGGCTGGGCTGATGCATCCACAATTATCTGTAAATCCAGAGCTGCTGCAAGCACTAATCAAACACTAAAATTCTATATGGGTAAACATCAGTGACAAAGTCATCTTCCTTCTGCATCTGGTTTCAAACTTGTACAGCCCAGCACTTCTTGTACAGGCATTAATAAAAACATAGTTTTTAATAGCAGCAAAACACTCCTATAGCGAGCTCCCAATGGCCTTTTGGTGCCATTAATTTTCTCCTTCAGGTGAGCTTTCTGATGAGTCACTACTCACATTTCACTTTTTTACTCTTTTTGATTTGTGCTTTGGAGAGGTTTGGTTTTGTTTGGGTTTTTTCTTTCTAACAAAGGGTATCTTTTAATAGCTTGCTTTTGCTCCATATTTAAAATCTTGTGTGCCGATTTCTGTTTTTACTCTTTCCACATTTAAGAGCAATATTAAGCTTTATCTTTACTTAGTAGTATCTCCTCATTATCCCTGTAGGGGTTTTTTGGTATCTCCATATCTCCTAATCAGACTTCTGATTGTATTCAACATTGTGCCAAATTATAGCATAACTTTCAACTATAGGTTAGCCCTATGCTACATTTTTGCTTTGTTCTATGTTTACTGGTATCCATATTAGTAATTGCAAACTTTCTTAATGTTAGCTCTTGTAGTTGTTACTTGTTATTTGTTGGAAATTTGTTTCTAAAACTGATTCTTTATAATTTTAGCACAAAACTCATTATATACATTTTTTGCCACCAAGGCAGTATTTTTTCACAGCACAAGCACTGTGTTTTATTACATTCAAAAGGCATCCAAATTCCCTTTCTCCTATAGTTAATGAGCCCTCAGGTGAAATACACTTAACTTGAGTCTAATCAGTGCCTATTTGTTCTTGCTTCCAGCAATGAGGTCAGGAACTTTTGGACTTCCCCTGGCACAGAGAAGGCATGGGTTTGACTTACTTGATACATATTTAGGGTTGTTGAGAACTCTGGAGCATAGTGCTCCTATGGAGATGTTTGCAGATTTGTGTTAATAAAGTCCCCTTGGTTGCGCTCCTCTGTTGTCTCTTTTGATGTCCAGAAAACTAATCACTATAATAATATAACTCTGCTATGCCTGGATGACTTCATTTACTGCATCCTCAAACCCTGATACTTTCTGCATTTTATTTGACTATAATAATGCAAAGTTTTAGGCATCTGCTTGTCAAGTGGCAAACCAGTTGTATGTCTGTGGCCACATTTTCGAGCACTGGTATTGTCCTCACACTCTTGTTTTTCAGTTCTGTCCATTAGGTCATGGACTTCCCCTCGCTTGTTCCCTCTCTGTCCCCATGACTCTTGCATAATTGGTTTTACATTGGCCCACTTTCAGTTGGAGATGTGGAAGGCATCCCTTGCTAGCACTGTAAAATAGCCAATTTGCGGATAGGAAGAATGTTCTCATTGAAGGTTGGAGGTGGATGTTTGAATCTCCTCAGCTGGAGCAAAATTTAACCTAAATTCCTTCATTCTGAGAACATTCTCATCACAAGCTTTTGCCGCTTTGTCCTGTTCTTTCCCATGCCCCTTGTGCATTTTAAGCATAGGAAGTATTACTGTCTTTGTACCTCGTTCAGAGAGTTCACTGACTACAGACCTCAAAGAGCTCCTTAAATACAAAAGAGCCAGAGTTTTGGATGTTTCCACTGGCACTGCCTATTGCCTACTTTAAGTTCCCTCCCACTGCTATGTTTGTTGGCTTTACTCTCTCCAGCCTATGTACAGAAATCTCAAGCACATGACTTTTGCTTTTTAACTCTAATCCCACAACTAAGAACCCAGTTTTTAGTCCAATACTAAGCACCAAGAGCCCTAGCTCCTTTTGGGATCTATCCCATAAGTCTGGCATGTTGTTGTCCTGGATTCCTGAGTCTGCAGCCTAAGAACCATCAATTTCCTACCCCAGACATACCTCTAGACCCAAAGAAGCATGTCCCTGCCAGGTTCACCTGGGGACATCTTGACCTCTAGAAAAAAATTAACAGAATATTGTTACGAATTTTTCTTTCACAAAATAGCCAGGGAAAAAGGACATCTTTTCTTTAAAACAGGAATTAAATTACCCTATCTCCTTCCTCCTAACAGCCTGTTGAAGGGACATTTAAATGGGACAAGGCAAAATCTTAATCCATCATAGCATAATAATGACATATTGTTTGGCATGGGCAGAGAATGGTGTTACAGTTAAAGTATCCATTTATAAAAACTATTTCAATTAGTGCATGAGTAAATCTTTAAGTCAAAATTCAGCAAAGTGCTTTAGCACATGTTTAAATCACACAGAGTGTGCAATCAGTGTGGTGCACACCTTCTTGGCTACAGTTGAACATTTTGTAATTCTTGGCATTAGTTGGTTTTAGTGGGTCAGAAACACAAAGGATGAAGTGAACCTAAAAAGATACAGTGCACAGTAAATCAGCAGTTATCTTTTGCCAGTTACCTTTTTCTTTTTTTTCCCCAAGTAAAAATCAAACTAAGATTCTAGATTCATAGGCATGAAGGGAAGGAGAGCACAGGCTTTCATCTTCTGGACCAGCAACCAACTTCACTAGGATTTCCTTGCAAGAATGAACAATTATTTGGTCAGCAAGGACTTAACAGACATCATGTACTGCCCTGTACTTCGTTGAACTGGATCTTTGTGTTCATCCCATTACAATGCAAAGCGTGTTTTGGCTAAAAACACATTTAGAATGAATTCATAGCTCTTTGTATAAAGTGTCATGGAAGAAGCCTCGGTACAACCCCCTCCACCCCTTGTGAGGAGCTGGACTCTCACATTTTCAGATGTGCTGCTCCTGCTGACAGCCAGTCAATGCCAAACTGACTGTCAAGAAAATTTCAGTGCAGTTCCAGTGAAGATTCAGAGATCAGGTTTTATAAGGTTTTCCCCATCTCCCTCCTGCCCTTCATGAAGCGGCAATGCTCTTTTCAAAAGTAGGACTTGAGTGAGAGGTGCAGCCTTGCAGTAATTTACAAACAGCACAGCAATTTACAAACATATTTCATTACAGTTATCTATTTAGAAAAATTAAAGTAAAATGTTTACCCTCCTAATTGACCATAGGGAACCACATACTTTGTGAATGTAAACTATAACTGTGATTAAAATATAAGCTGCACTTTCTTAAAATTCATAGTGATGTCTGGTACAAGCAACATTAACATAAATCTATGTACTTTCTTATCTCTCCAAACCCATACTTTTATTCAAATGAAAAGTTTATTATTTATTATTATCTTGGTGGGAGTTGGTGTTTATGCCTCTATAAAGAATCTAAGCTGTCATATTTTCTTTATCCCGTATTTGCCAGGTTGCCTTGTGTGTGGTTCATTTATTTGTTAAATGTATTGATCTGCTCCAGCCATTATGCACTTTATAAATAACTGTGGACTAATTGGTATTCATGTGTTGGGAGTATTTTCTTATAGTAGTGAAGTGATACAGTGAAGTTTATAACCAAATGATAGTTCAGTGCACTGTTTTCGAAGTTCAAATACTGAAAAAGCCCAAGTTAAAAAATGTAAGAAACATTAAGCTAATTTTTAGAAAATATTTTTTTCTGGTCTCTGAAAATACAAGCAAAAGAACATGAGAGGAAAGCATTGCTGATCAAACCAGTCATTCAAGAACTACATAATCCTGTCTCTAGCTCTGTGTATGCAAACAGCTGCACCCTTCTTGAACTCCCTGCAACTCCTCAAAACAGCTTAGAACTTCTATTCATAAATAACACTGCCTACCTCACTTAAAACTCAACTCTAGCTTTTATCTCTTGCCCCTGGAAGGATGCTTAAAGCCAGTCCTGATTCTGAATAGATCCGTGCAGACCAAAACCACAGCCAGGATTCAACAAGAGCAATCTCTCGTTACAGTGGTTTTGTATGAAAGTGTTTTCAAGCAGCAGTTTAGTAGTCCTTGTCTAAGCCTGTGACTTTGACAGCCCAGGCAGCGAGTT
Organism: Melanocharis versteri; assembly: GCA_013397845.1. Taxonomy (NCBI): domain Eukaryota; kingdom Metazoa; phylum Chordata; class Aves; order Passeriformes; family Melanocharitidae; genus Melanocharis; species Melanocharis versteri. Next base: position 116,919 of record VZTG01000763.1, on the reverse strand, counting down.
AAATACTTGAATATTCTGAGAGATCCAATTTACATTCTTTTATGAATTTACTCCTTGCCTGGGGCCTGGCAGCATCAGCTGGCAGCAGGAGCTATCAGGAGCAGTCTCACTTCAGTGAAGCCACATTATTTTGATCCCACCTTGTGCCCTGCTAAGTTGTTCATGAGACTGTCCAGCCTCAACTCCTCTGCTGCCAGAGGAGTTTTATTCTTCCTCACCCAGAGAACAAACACCACACCACCCACTTCCAACACACTGGGTGCAGCACTGTGTGGTGGCTCGTGGCAGCCACCTCCCTCCTCCCCAGCCTGACCACTTGAGCAGAGGTAAATGCATTTGAAATGTCAAGATGAAGTCCAGAGACTTCTTGAATCCCTTCTGAGCAGTAAGGAGAGGTTTTCCACTAAGGGACAGGTCAGCCTTCTTTCTGGGGTCAAGAGATGAGTTTCCTGAGTGTATCCACGCTGACATTTGCTGTTACCCAGAGAAAGCAGCAACACAGAACAGAGTCATAAATTGCCTGTTGGCTGAGTTCCATTTTTCTCCTTGTCCATTGCATGGCTTTAGCTGGTAGAAATTAGGACTGAAGGCTCTTGAGTAAATATTAAACATCAACAAGTTTCCTGGTGTATAAATAAACCTTGTAGCTACACGGGAAATACTATATCTGTGTTTATGTCTGCTTTAAAGGCTTCTTCACTAAAATTTGAGAATGAAAAGTTGTCACCTTACTTTGCTAACATGGTAGAGCATATAGTGATCCTCTTGTGTTGTGTTACACTGTCTTCTGTGAGGAGTAGATTAATTTTATTATTTAAATTATCATCATATACAAGAGCTTTAATCACGGAGTAACGTTGTGGTTTTGCCACACATGCACAGGAAAAAATTCTCTGTTCTACAAATGGTAGAGCAGCCATAGAAAAACAAAGGGAACAAGTTAAAAGTGATGCATTTATTTTTACATCAAATCAGTTATGCATAAAATGTTGATCATAAAAATAAAATATTAACGTATTAGTTGTCTTCTTTTTGGTTTTCCTTTAGCTTCAAAACAGAGCTCGAGAGGTTCACCTTTGTTTGTACATGGGTTCCACTCAGTACCACTTTCAGGTTTTCACAAACCAAAATGATGTCTGACATGTCTTTTACTATAAGGGAATCTTTCCACATCTGAGGGATTCCACAGAGATTTAAACAAAAGGCAACAATCTAACTAATGTTACTTTCATTTTAGGCCCATACATATCTTATTAAAACTGATGTAATATCTGGAGCTTAAGAAAATGTGAATGCTTTTGAAATATCAGAGTTTACCTGATTTCTAGGCCCTGTTCTGAGCCCAGAAAGGAGAATATATTTCACCATTTTCCTAGGCTTGCAAGAAAATCACACAAAAATGGTGTCACCCTGTAGACTTAATTACTTCTGATCACCACTAATAGAAATAGGGACGTTTCTCCACGTGACAGGCCCTGCATTACAGAAGAAATAACTTCTGTTATTGTAAGAGGACTGAAACAAGATACAAGTTGTTTTTCGAGACACTACACATGAAGAAAAGCATTGGTTTTGATTCACAGCTGACTAGAAACTCTGCGGCTGAAATCCATTAACTGAAGGAACTATGGCTCAGAGTCTCAAAAGTGTTGAGCCACCTACCTCCCACAGAAATCAAGGCACCAAAATACCCACAGGGGTGATGGCCTTGGCACCTCTCAGTAAGAGAAAGGCTCCTAAGGCTGCAACAGGTTAAGTACAACCAGAAGTTGCAGGAACCACAGTTAGCTAATTAGTTGCTGTTTTGTGCAGATCTTTTGGTGCTCCTCACACCTTTGCTCCCAGATCTGCTCCAGCTGGTCATTTCAGTCATCAGTGTGCTCACACTAAGGCTGCCTTAGCCAAAGGCAACTTGCAGCTGCATCTTGGGTTCTGGACTCATTCCAGAGCATTAACATGTTCTGGGTGTCTTTCATTTACCAGAAGGGCAAGAGCCCCACTTCTACTCATTATATAAACTTAGCAATCAAGGCTGAAGAAAGGTCTGCAGTGTAACTCCAGGAATTTCCAGATGTGCCACATGCCTTTCACTAGAGGTTGTTCCTGTGCTTTGCATGCCTGAGATTTGTCTTGTATGACTTTAGAAAGTCATCCATTCCTTCATTTAGGGAGGACCTAATTTATCTTTGTACTTCTCCTGCGCCTCGAGTCAGAAGACAGACACATTCATAATGCATGGCTTTGTGATGTGTGCTCCATGACAGCTACAATCTGTGAACCACACACCAAAACTCCTTGAGAAAGCGCTTGCTGAGAGCTGAGGCCAGTCACACGTAACACCCCTCTCCTTCACACCACACTTTGCAGTGGTGAGGGTACTGTTTTCTACCCTCCATCTCAAAGGTTTCACTGCTGGAAAACTCTTCAGCATCTGCATATTGAGAAATGATGCACAAACACACATCTGTCCCCAGTTCATCACATCTCACCCCCTGAAACAATATACTTGGTTTAAAGGTACATTTAAACAAGGGAGATTTGGAAAACTGCGTATCATCTTCAGAGTCAGTGAAAAAATTTAACCGGCAACTACATTACAAATACATTTAATCCATTAGTCTGTCTCGTGTAACTGAGATTAATAAATGCAAGGCTTAGATTTGTTCCTTCAGTATCCAGCAGTACGCGTTTTCTGACGAGTCATCTTGCTTTTCTGATTGCTCTCGTTACAGGCTCAGGGAAGAGCACAAGTCACTTTTTAAAATGCATCCACTTCCTGAGACTGCCTTCAGAATAGCCAGAAGAGCAATCCTCTGGTGCTAGCAAGCTGAGGCTCTCCTGGAACGTGGATCTCCAGCTGGCTGGGGAACACACACCATCCAACCCCTTCCCTCCTGCCTCGGAGGCATTCCCACATGGAAACAGAGCTGTCCACCCGCCCGGCTCGGGTGCACTAATGGGATCATTTTAGGTGCATGATCTGTCCTCTTCACCAGCTCCGTGTCCCTTTCCAGTCAGCTTGGAGGTTACAGCTGTGTTTAAAACCTTGAGCAGGGTATTTTTCCGAGCAGATCGCAATGGCTGAAATCAATGGGAGATTTTTCAGTAATGCAGTAATGGTCCATACAATGAGGCCCAGGCTGGAAAATTTCTACTGAAGGCCTGTGCCTGAGGAATTCTGTACTTCTGGTTTAAAAAAAGAGGGAGGACAAGGTTTCATATTTTTTCATGGTTCGGTGTAAAATGTTTCTCTTAATTTGCACATTCCTTACATGCAGTGGCTATGGAATTTATGAATATTGTCACTCATGGAGGCAAATGCTGTAAATAACCCACCTAAGAATGTGACTTTAAAAAAGGAGGAATGTGAAGCCCTTTTGGGTAGAAGAGATGTCCTTCTGGATTATGCATGTGACACTCCAGTGTTAAAATTAGGGACTATTCGAACTACATTTCTCTCAGATCTTTCTCCTTCTCTTTGCCAAGGCTTTCAGAGAAGGTTTTATTTTTTTCTTTATGATACCCTGAGGAAATACCTCTCATGTTGGGTCAGCATCTTGAGCTGTCTACAGCATTTTCAAGACTAGCTTCCGAGGTTTTGCCCTCTGAGAAAATCAGTAAAAAGGAAGGCATGATGTGATCATACATTAGCTGGCCACAATCTCCCTGTATGGCTGCTCTTAGTGCACTGAGTGGCTCCAGTGGAGCTGCCCTTCCTGAGCAACAAGAAAAGTCACTGCGGTGTGAATGATGCACTACAGTCTAGCTCCCCTGGCCAAATTAATGCAATTACTGTATTAATTTAAAATTTCAGTCCCTCAGAACCGTAGTTCCCTTTCCCCAGTTTCCCCTGAATGTTTCTCTGCTGTTGGCCTGGAGCAGTTTAAGCTCCTGATCGCTGGCCAAGGGCCTCAGCTGGGAAGAGGTTTCAGCCCAGGTCCCCTCCAGTCCTCCCAGGTGTGTCTGAACAGCCCATGCCATTCCCAGATGTTGGCATACCCATGCTCCATGCAGAGGTGTCAGATAGGTTCTGGTTCATCCCTGTCCCCTTGACCAGGGATAAAGTCTGGCCACAATGCTGTCCTTAGTTAGCTTTTAGAAAACTAATACAGGTGAGATTTTCTCACCTTCTTCCACTAATTTTTCGTTAGCGCGATCTCCAGAGTATTGTTTGTAATGACTCCCCTCAACAGATGAGTCCAGGTCTTGGTAATCACCACGGAGTGATCTGTGAAAGAAATTAAAACTAAACCAAACAAGCACTTTCCATGGTGCACCTCACCCACTAAGCAACCCTGTGCAGGGATGGAAAATTTCCTTCCCAATGTCCACAGATGATCCGTTTCTGCCTTCAAGCACTGAGCTGGATTCGATTACACTGAAATCATTATTTCAGTTCGTGTAACTCCAGACTACTGGTGATACCCAATGACTTTGGCACACTGGGAATTCAATCAAACGTTTATACTAAGGGGGACTATTTACTTCAGCCCCTAGAGGTACCACTTTTAAAAAATCCCCTGAATACCGCTGAAATTAATATTAAGACTTTATACCCTCATGTATTTTTGAGGATTTATATATGTTGAGATATCATTTTTCCTACCACTTATCCTCTTACATACTCCCACAATATCTCATCTGTGGCATTTTCCCAGATGGGGCCCACAGCAACGTTCTTGTAGCTTTTGGCTCACTTAACACTCCCGCTTAACAAAATCCTTGATTTGACGAGGTCTTCTCTGCTACAACGCCCAGCTCCACAGAACCCCAGGCACTGCCTTTTGGTAACACACATCTCTGTTTGCTACATGGCATCCTCTGTGCACAGCACACCCCAAAAGTGGCCATGGGCCTCATTCTCCTCTGTCCCGCGGTCTCCTGAGGAAAAGGAAGCTCTGGGAGCACCCACGCAAGCCACTGCCAGAGAAACAGCAGAAATTTGGCATTCTGCATCTGTGTAGGCAACAAGACAAAGTGAAAGGCAGCAGATAACTGAGCTCTTTATTGCTTCTCTACCATAATTTTCCCGTTTTCAAAGGCGTTCCAAATAGAACGACGGGGCTGACAGCCTGTGCACTGGCTTCGATGGGCTCTGCCTTAGATTTCTATTTCTGGGTGTGAAGACCTAATTTTCAGAGGCAGATAATTTTTGAAACTGAGCCTATATCCCTTTCACTGCTCTTGATTTACATGTGATTTGTCAAACAATTAAAATGTGCATATTGTCATCACAAGGCCAAAACATCTCTTCATCTCTTCTTCATTTTCATTTCCCCACAGCACAGTTTTCAACAAGTGAACTTGGCACTGAACAAAGCCTTCTTGCCACTCCTGAGTGAATGGGGCTTCAGTCACCCTGCAAATGTTCACATGTGGCATTTCATCTGGTTTCCTCTTTGTGTATTCAAGCACACCCTCACATTTTCTTCTTCTGTTTTTTCCTCCCATCAAGAACTACTTTTATTCCTTAACAGCCCCTTAACTTGTAGAGACTCTTCTACCTAAGCCATTTTCATATTTGTCTTTGAATTGAGCACTAGTCCTGTAGTCTGTGACATACAGATTTTTTACAGGTATCTCACAAATTCTCAGCATTTCTTAAATTTCTAAAGTCAGCAAACATGGCAAAACACCTGCCAATTATTTCCCTGAACTAAGCCAGCTTTTCTAAGTCAATCAGTGTGTTCCCATTCAGATATTTAATCATCCTTTGCTTCTCTCAACCTGCCAATTCACGCTGCACTTCTGGCAGACCAAACTGATATTTAGATGCTGTTGAGCATCAATTCACACAATTGTTTGCACACAGGTGTGCCATGAGGTTCCCGTCACTTGTTGCAAACAGGTCAGGAACCTCAGCCACACATCTTATCCAGGACATTTGCACAGTGGAGATAACAATTCTGCCACTCTCCCAGGAGGGACTCCAAAATATGGCCACAATGGGAAGATTTATATTTTTTGTACAGTCACAGACCCCATAAACTCTGTGCCATACAAGTATTTTAAACAGTGTTTTTAAGAAAAATAAAAAAGTGTGAAGAAAGATTGGGCACTAGGAGAATCAGCTAAAATTTTAGAGAATCACAAATAATATTCTGCATATTAGACAATGTTCCTTTTACACTGTATCCAACTGATTTTTCTAGGCAATGTCAACATACAAGTGATTGCCATGTGCTCCTTGAAAATTGATACTATACTTAGGAACATAAGAATTAAAAAAAAAATCTGCTAATTAATGAAGGGTTTCCACTGCCAATTACTACAGCTGAGTTCTTCACCCCCAAAAATCTTCTAGATTTCTTTATTTTAAAAAAAAATCTATTAATAATAATCCTAAATAGTATCAGAATTTTGTGGTGTAAGTAAACTAGGCTTTCTCAGATGTGCAAAGCAGGTTTGGTCCCAGACGTTATCTCAAAGGAAACAGCATTTCATGCAGCTTGTTCAAGACAAAGCTGGCTTCTCCTTCCTGAAAATTTTTCTGCAAGTCTATCTTCCATCTGTGCCTTGGCTTTGTCCTACAAATCATAGCAGCACAAGGCACTGATCTTCAAAACTGCAATGTTTTCTTATTTAGATGCTACACATCTAATAAATAGCCCTTCCCTGTCCCTCAGTGATACCATGTGCAGTTTCAGCACAGAAGTGGATCACAGAGGACACTATCTAGACAGTGGCCTATCAATGCACCCACTTGACTGACGTGTATTTGGGGTTTACAGAACACTTCACTCAACATCTGGTTCAGATTCCCTTCCTTAGGAGGTGGACACACTGTTACAGCCATGGCCTCCAAAGCCAAGGTCATAGCTGCAAGGGACCATCCTGCACAGACAATGTCCCAGCAGATCTATAATACAGCCTGTACAGCTCACATATTGACAGAATTCAGTCTCTTCCCATCTTTTTATTTCATTCAAAATTACTGAGAAAACACTTGACCAGGCATTTTCCAAATATGGGTATTCTTAGTTACTGGCAAAGGTGTATAATCATGATCTGTCCCCAGGTAGGATGGGATTTGCTTACCCACTAAAAGATGTTTTGGATCCTGCATTTCCACTGTGAAGTGAGCTCTTCCCAGGCCAGACTGATGTAGAAAGGTCAAATCCCCAGGGTACACAAGCAGACCGTGTGCAAACAGCCTCCCAGTCACCTCCATGGGTATTTGCATAAAGAAAAATCCTTTCATGGACAAGCAAAGCAATTTGAAATATGTGCCAGGATATTTGTGTCCACCTTCCACATAAGGACAAAGCACCATTCTTATAACTGGAATACAGTTCCACAAAAATCAAACAGGCTGGCTCCCTGCCATACCATTGTGCTTCAAAGATCTCTACTGAAAATTAAGATTATGCCCTTGGTTCCTGCACGGCCACAGCTGAGACGATGCAGCTGCCTCTCCAACTTCTCCAGCAGGCTATTCTGCACAGTCATTTTGGTGGCAGATGTCAACTTTTTGGGGTGCCCAGTACCACACTGCACTACTTACTACTAAGGAAACATCAACAGCCACATGCACTGATTACAGCCTAACGTGTCTTTGTCAAATACTTAATGAAGCACATATTGGGTCTGCTGATCTGACTGTCAATTTATTCCAAATGAATCCACATGCCAAAGGATTTAGGTGCCAAAAGCTGGAAGAGCTTTCAAGATGATTTTTTTTGTTAGCCCTGACCATGATAGCTGCACAGCAATATGCCATCTGAAGCAATAGATGTTTGAAAACTTAGAATACCAGGTAGTTCAAAATCACAGATTTCCATGACTTCCTCTGAAAAATCACTCTTTGGCTCTACCCCAAGAAGCAGAAATGACAAGCCTACGAGATCCCTTTTTATACTACAGAGCAGAGGTATTAATTTTGTGTTGTAAGCATAACCTGTGACCAGCCTGGGAAAGTGACAATTACATTATTTTGTTTGGGTTTGTTTTGCTTCTGTCCCTGTTTTGCACAGCCCACATGCAGCTGAACCAGCAAAGCTTAAGAGGGAGTAAGAGCCCCAAAACGAACGCCACAAAGGAAAAAAGGTTGTGTTTCACTGGCAGCAGATCTATTTTAGGACCTTCCCACTCCACTCCTGATCTTGCACTCTTGTAACTACTCAGTTACGTGGCACACCAAGCCTGCCTCCCTGACCCTGCTCCGGCTGAAGGGCGGTAATGGGGAGAGGGCAGGGGAGGCCAGCAGTGAACAAAGGCTGCCAGGAACGTGGGAGGCCAGGCTTTCTTAAAACAGCAATGAAAAGATAAACTAATTACCAAGTGTGAAATTGATAAATGATAAAGCAGACATCGTTTAACAGTCCCAGTGTCGAGCACAGATGTTCTGTATGCATGTATGAAGTGCTGCTGCTGAGCTTCCTACTGCTGCTCCTGGCTTCCCATTTCTGCCCTGAGCAAGGGCAAGGCATTTATCCCAGCTCCTGGACTTTCCTCTCCCATCGATTGAGGGAAGCAAGGTCAGCCACCCCAATCTGGCCTTTAAAGCAGAACTGCCCATCACTCAGAGCCTCCAGAATCAGAGGACAAAGGTTATTTAAAGTCTTCTCTAAAACAGTCAGGAAGGAATTTGCATACGGGAGGGTTCGGGGTGAAACGAAGGTCTCCAAACACCCGAATCCCAGCAACTCCGCCTGATCCCAGCAACCCCACCCCTGAGAATGCTGTCAGAGGGCTTTGGCCCAACCAGATGCTTTGCAGTGGTGGATGAAAGATCTCCCTTTAGACTGCATCCTGCTTGGCTTTGGAGCCACTGAACAGAGTGGGCTGCACAGCATTTTCACAAACTGAACACCAGAGGAACTAATACTACGTGAATTAAGCGCTGCACAATAAAGGAATCCTTCTAAAAATGCAATAAATACCCACTCAAATGACAGTGGAACCCCAACTGCATGTTTAACACCAGCCCATGGTTATTCCAAATCTTTGTTAAAGTACTTCAGGGAAAGAACAGCACCTCTCTAGCACTTAGAGATGGTCATCAGAATGACCCTGATAACCCAGACTCATAAATACATGGAAGTAATAAACATGCAAAATAAAAAGCTTGCAAACTAACGTAAACAAACAAACAAAAAAAGTCCAGAAGAGAGACTAAATTATAGGGCAAACCTGCCAAAGTTTCATGAAAAGACTCATTTAAATGGAAGGACATCAGGAAAACTCCAAAGTTGGGCTAAAACATCATCCTTCACTTATCCTCTTGGACCTGCACATCAGAGATAATAGTGCCTTCTCTGAGCAGTGGGTGACCTTATGTACCAAGTGTGCTGCAGTAACTAAGTACAGCAGGGGTGAATTGAAGATGACATTTCAGCCTTTAACTGAATTTCCCACATTTCTTCTATTTACGCCAGGCCCTTACATTATTTCAACTTATCTTTTCTCTGATAGCACACAAAGCCAGGGGTTCGGAGAGTGGCACTCACGCGCACACAAACAGGCACATACACACACCGAGCAATTACTGCACTGCAAAATTATCTGCACAATCTCTCACTAAATATTTGTCCTCAGAAAGACCCACAAGAACTGCTCTTTTCCATGCACAGCCCCTCTGCAGCCCTTAGCCAAGGAATCCTGGAAGCAAACATCCGGCCAAGGCACCTCAATTTCACTCATACCGCACCATTAAAATGAGTCGATAATTTCGTCAATCCCACAAGAAATTGCAAGTCGCTTCATTTATAAATAGGCTTTTGAGGGCTTGTTTGGTTTTTTTAAATAACAAAAGGAAAAACCAAAAGACTTTCTTTGCAGATAAATGCTGCAGGGAAAAAAAAGACAATTTTTACAGAAATGGTTCAGCACTGTTAGCCTGTTTGTACAGTGTACACCTTGGCTGCACATCAGCTGTTATTGGATAGCAGAAGCTGTATCCATCTGTAACTTTCATTAAAATAGAATGCCACTGCATAATTATATCTGGATTTTTTAATTCCTTTTTTTTTTTTTTTTTTCTGCACAGGATACCAGTAAATCTTTCTTTCTCTGTTGGAACACACACAGTATGTGAAATCTACGTTTACAGCTAAAAATGGGCGCACAGCATCAAAGCATACCATGGAAATTAAGCATGATAAAAATAAAGCAGCAAGAAACTGAAACATCAAATGGCTCTTATTTGATATTTCTGCCATTCATAGCATCTCCAAATTAAAAAAAAAAAAAAACAAAAAACAAAAAACTGGAAGAGCCATGCCTGTTTCAGAAAAATAGACATATCAGGTATTTCCATATGAAAACTATATACATATCTAATTCCAGAGCAAACAGGGATAATTCTGTCTTCCTCTAGTCGCACAGAGCACAGACTTCTCAAGTGAACAATTTAGCATAAAGCTCCCTGCTCTGGGTAGTGCCTGGTTACCAACAGCATTGCCTTGATGCCTTAGCCTTGATGACCGAGGAGTAGCAGGCAGACAATACTTCACATTTCTAGCTTCAGTCACTCTTGGAGCTGGCTCAGTTACAAGGAATAATTCTGATTCTCAGCAAGTTTAACGCATTTGCATGAAAGAAATAATTTACTCTGTTGCACCCCCTAGTGGGATTATTTCGAGTAATCAGATCCTCACGGTTTTGTTATTTTTCTATTCATAGTACGTGTTAACTAAGGAGAGTCACAAAAGGATGTACTTAGGTTCCCAAATTAATTTACTTCAAGGTTAACTGACATTTCTTTCTTTTGTTGGTGGTTTCCAATAAGGAATAGTAAGGCACGTAGCACCCTGTGATACATAAACGTTTGATATAATCATGAATTTCTGGTTTGTGAGCTGGGCTCTATTTTCAGTTTAAACCCAGAGTAGAAAGACTTTCTATTCCAGGGAAAAATTACTCATTCTCTTTTTAAGGTCAAGCAATACGTGTAATAGGGAGAGATCCAAAGAGAGGAGGAGAAAATGTGGGGTTGGTGCATTATTAATGCCAGCTATCTTCAATGCATTCAGTAAGTTTTTGCAAATTGGCAAATGGCAAAAAGTCACAGTATTGTTAACATTGTTATTTGACTTTCTGTCTGTGTTGTTCCTACCTCGGTGAACTTACCTGGAAAAAAATTCAGACCCATAATAAATGAAGCAAAGGGTGAAGGAACCAAATTACCAGGATTCAGATCCTGGAAAGATTTAATTTACTTATCTTTTGCTATTGGGCTGATCGTGCTCTCGCTGCAAAGAGATGTTTGTCAGCCACATTAGCAGGAGCCAGCCACAGCTCACAGATTCAGCGTGGCCAGGGCTAACACTGCACACGAACCATGTACAGGAAGCTTTTGGAAAAACCGGCCCAAATGCTGTGTTCAGACCCAGAACACGGGGCTGGTAACAACAGCTGGGAGCTCCAGCCTGGCTCCAGCTTCCTCATGGCAGACATGGAAGCAGAGAGGCATAAAGACATCATCAAAAACCCAGATCTGGCCATTGTTCCAGAACTGGAGCAGAGGAGCGCAGACAATTTTCCCGTCACTGGAGGTGCCTGCCCTGGCCTACGCAACACGTTAAGGGCAGACTAAAGAGCTGTAGGTTTGGGGAGTGACTAGGGACAGGCACAACAGGGCTGCTGGAAGGCATTTCCCCTTTCCCCAGACTGGCAGGTCTGTCCAGTCTGGCTGAAGCTCTCATCCTCTAAGGTTTTAAATTACGCATATAGAGATGTACAGATGATCCCAAATTGCCTTCCTCACCGCATTATGATTTAAAACATCAAGGCACTTCCAGCAAGTCCTGACATCAGATGGCAAGATGGAGCAAACAAAGAGGTCTAGCTTATCTTTTGTGCTTAGATGTATTTTATACCAGAGTATAAAGGAAATCAATATTCCCATCATAAATCTTGCTTACTCTCCTTAGAGGGGTGATGGCTGACTTCCATGTGAAAATGTCAAAATAAAAGCACTTTGCTCTCCAAGAGACTTTGGTTCAATCAGGCATAATACAGCACAAACAACCCTAATGTAAATAAATGCACTGAGGATGCAAACGTCCACAGGAGACAGGGCTGTTAGAGCCCTCTTACTTCCACCAGGGATATCTGTGCACTGCCTAGGCATTCGTGGGAACATCTCCTGCTTGCTGCCCACCAGAACGAGCGCGGGCGCTGTAATCTGATGAGCCGTGATTTTCTCTTGCTCATTAACATTCAAAATGGTTTCTTTCTACTTCCTTGCAGCCCCTTAGATGGTTGACCAGAACATAAACAAGAAAGACCATTCATATTAGCCAGGGAAGGCTGGCTCTGGCTCGCTGCCTGTGTAACTATGATAATAAGCCATTCTTAAAGCGTTATCAATGTAAACCGCCTTGAAATCCACACGCGCTTTAGAAAGCATGAATCTGTCCTGGTGAACCCTCGTGACGCAGCTACTGCTCTTCTGCTTCCCCATGGCTGACACAGATCACATCAAAGCCATTATGACCAAAGAGAAGATGAATAACTTCTGCTATTTTAACTATAACCTGTTAACAGACCTACCTTTACGTATTTCGGATTAAAAAAGAATCAGCACTAACAAATAACCTGAGAAGGTCATTACCATTTCACATTAGTGAATTACCAATAAATTATTTTGAGGAAATTGCTTCATTGTGAAACCAGGACACTGGAAAGAACAATATTATGTATATAAAATTAAATTCTAGCAAATCTATCTGACAGACAATAGACATGGAAAGTATATATTTCCAACAGTGGGTATTTGTAATTCACAACAATTGTATCTGTGTATGTATCTGAAACGAGAAGAAAACACAAGTGAAGATTTTGTAGGGAAGTGTTGATAACAGAGGTAACAGGATGAAAAGAATAAAAATAAAATTGCTTCCAGTAACCTGGCGGCAAAAACTAAAGCACAGTGTCATCAATATCCATGACATCTGTGAACAGAGTCATCACAATGCTAAAAAAATCATATTTCATTTCCTCTGTTAAGGTTAACCCTACGATCTGGCACCTCTGTTTCTCGTTATAATGCTGTCAGTAGGTGAAATTCACAGGACGAGGGCTGTGTGTTACTGATGTCCTACTTAAACCTACATTTACTCAGGGTGTGTACTATAATCTGTTACACGTAAACACTTCTTTTGATCATTGGTACTTTGATAAAGATTATTTTGATCCAAACATTAGAGGCATTTTTTCAATGATGCATGTGTAAAAGCAAAACCTTACAACACCACGATTTGGATTTCATTTTCCACACAGAAGGATTTTTTTAATTTTAATGTTCCTCGTTTCCTTACACTCATGCTGATATTAACACCTGTGCAAACTGAGTGTAAAACGCGATCAAATCACAATTCCCCAATCACATCAGCAGTGGTATTTTGCACCCGCTTGGCACAGATGCAATTTATTATATGAGATTAAGCACTGTGGTGAATCAGGCCTTCTGTATTTAAAACAACAGCACACATTTTCACCTATAGATACCAGCAGCAGATCTAGGCACGGGGGAAATAATGTTTTGAGTTCAGCTTAAATTCTCATGGATTCCTGTGACTATCCCCAAGTAATCCTGTGGCTGAAAGGCACTGCTCAGGAGTAGCCCAAGGAGGACGGAGTTGCTATAAATCAGGTTCAAAATGCACAGGCATGGCTGTGTCAGAAAGATGTCACAGTGCATAGCTGTTACAGACCTCTTGGTTTTGAAAATATTAAATACATGCCAAATGTAGTAGCAAAATAGTCAAAATGTCATCACAGTGTAACAACGTAACTCCGTAAGGAAATACTGTAACCCAAATCTTACTGCCTCTTAAGGATGCTAATTCAAACGGGGAAAACAAGCCGAGTTTCCATCTTTGAAAAATACCCTCCAAAAAAGGTTCCCCACGTCACATCGACATTGTCTGTAATGTGGAAATTGTATAGTGGGAGAATAAATTATCAGCAAATTAATTGGATATAAATAGAATGCTGTTATGTGTTTGGCTTTAGCTGTCAGCAGCTCAGCACTCAGAGCTGATCATGGGTGTTGTTTTATTCAATCAAATAAGACCCTTTATATTATAGTATTCTATATTCTGTAACTAGAACTATTATAATCTGAGCTGAAGCAGTTATCTTTACTACCTTGTGAATACAATCTGAAAGAGTTACAGAAAATGCTGATATACTTAGGATGACCTTCTTTGGTTCAGTGGTGTTACAGGCATACATTTTTTTCTTTTTTTGTTACTAGGAAGGAGAAAATTACATTGGGCTAAAATGAATACTAATGAAACTCCTTAGTTAGCTTTCTTTGTGATAAGAATAAAAAATTGGAGCTATGTTCCTCTAGAATCTCAAGCAATTTTTGTCCTTTATTCTGATAGAAAGATTACTGACAGTAGAGAAGGAGAGCAAAGTAATTTCATAAAATATCTGCATTTTTAAGAATGCTTTTGTTGCAAAAATGTTGGCGTGCAATTTCTTCAATCTACTTTTAAGGCTGTAAAGAAAAAGTACCTATTTGTTCTGCACTGCAACAATGCCAGCTGCATTCAATCAACTAAAAAGCTGCAAGCCATAAACCTTCCTCCACAGCTATAGAAGAAAAAAAGGCAGGGCCATAAAAATTCATCAGGATAATGTAGAGATGAGGCGTGTTTGAATCACCATCCCTGCAATCAACCAATCACTCATCCTGTGGCATTTACAGCACATCTCATTCCCCTGTTCCTTAAGGACAATTGATTTTCCTGATTCCATTAGCATAACGGCAAGGAAAATGACTGCAGTGCAATATTTCTGGAAACTTCCAACAAGTATGCTGTGTGCTGGAGTGTGACCATAATAATAAGCTACCTAGCTAGCAACTGCGTGTGCTGCTGCTGCTGCTGCTATGGTATCGCATCCAAGGGAAAAGGACACAGACTAAGCAATTTTGGGTTCGTGCATAGGGAGAAAAAAAAAATGTTTTCACAGAATATAAACCAAAAACTCACTTAAGCAAATAAACATAATTTCAAGGCGGGCTGATCAGTAGGCAACATCTAGCAGGCCTTGAGCATTATTGTGTTATGGTTAATAATTCCATTTTCTGAAACATTAGTAATACTTCTGCATTCCTCAATGGCTTTTATACTCCTGTTTTCGCTTAGGTTTAAAACAGAAGAAAATGAAACTTTAATACCAGAGTTTTGTTATAAATATACAAGAAGAATGCATCAGTGGATTCCCCAAAGAATTTACAACCATTCACAGCATTACACAGTCATCAGCACTAAGCAGGGGTCTCCACATTTTTCAGTTTTCTCTGTAAGTTCAGTGATAATATCCACACTAGCTTAAATTATTCAAGATGATGAAACTTTATTGGTGAACATGCACTGCCTAAATTTAAAACTGTACATTATTATCTTCCCTTGTGAATGTATTTTAAGGATGTGTTAAGCTTTTTGAAGTGTAATTCAGAGACTACTGTATCTCAAACAACATAAAATACTTTTCATCTTGTGAAGGATCCTTTAGACTTCTAAGGTCCTATCTGTTGTACATTTTTAAGTCCCTTTATAGTTTCAAACCCAGTGGGTTACGCATGTTAAATTCAATCCCTAAATTGAATTCAAAGTTGATACGAGCCTGCCTGCAGAACTAAGGAAAGTCTTCCTATTATAAGAACCAAAAGTCAATATTTTTAACCCCTCATTGACATGGTTTTTTTCTTTATCCCTAGAAATACTCCAGCATTCCTCACAAAAGGCCAAAAAAAAAAAAGAAAAACTTAATTTCAGTTGCATCCTATGACAGGACTACCAGCACGGCCCAGATTCTTTACAAGAATTTTTACTGTTGTGCTTTTTTACTATTATTATTTTACATCCTATAATCTTTATTCATAAATACGGATCATTTCTTCCTAAATGTGGTAAAAACACGGGACTATTACAGAAAACTTAAAACTTACATACAAAAAAATGATTGTAATAGATACAGATGGGAGAAAATTAAGAGTTACATTGCAACATCTCGGTGTGAAAGCCCAGTGGTTCACCAGGATCAGACACAGACACTCCATAGCTCCACCTCAGGCCTTGGTAGGACTGAAAATTCACAGCAAGTACAAATACCCAACAGTGTCTCCTCTGTAAATCATCATCAATACAAAGCGACCCACAGAAATGCTGCCTTCTGCACAAAGGCACTCTATTCAAGTACCCCGTGGAATATGTCAGGAACCCTCAGGGAACAACTCTGGCACAAACAGGGAAGGGATCTGGCAGAGCCCGTGTCTTGGGACTGGTCCCTTGTCCCCGTGAGACTGACGGCAGCTGCTTCTGAGCAGAATGAAACCTTGTGGCTGCTTCAGTCCCTGCCCCAAACTCCAGCAAACCCAGTGTGGGCAGACCTGTGTGCCCCTGGAACTCCGTGTGCTGCACCCAGTGTTTCCTGCTCCCCTGGCTTCCACCCTCAGATTAATAGCACAGGCAAAGCAAGCACAGCTTTGGATACACTAGAAAAAATTAGCTTTCAAGAAAGGCTTTTGTCATCAGTTCTGTCTATCTTACAAAGTTAGAAATCCCCTTGATACGCTGCCCATGTCACTATGCTAAATAATAGCAACTCTTCTTAATTAAAAATGATCACTGGGTGTAGCTTTCCATCTTCATGGCCGTCTACAAAGAATCACAGTACAGGGATCACAATGACAGAAAGGACTAAGCCCAAATCTGTCTAAACTCTACAGACCTTGTTGCTCTTCTCTTGTACAAAAAGTCAGTGTCCCCAGAAACCAAGGGTTTGTTTTGATTGCTTGCAGCATCTAATTTTGCCCACACAGATTAGCCCGTTTTGGCCCTGGGTGTATGGTTTTAATTTCTCTTGTTTACATCTCAGCCCAATATTTACATATTGCTTTATTTCTGCCAGGAACCAAAGCATTTTGGAAGCTGAATGCAAATGTCAAATAACCTTTTCAACAGAAATGAAATGGTCTAAGAGGCAGGTCCTGGGCTTCTGCTCTGGCAGATCCAACTTTACATCCCTGGCTGACAAATACTTAATGTACAGATTTAGACAAATGGCATGGCTTCTCTCTGCCTCCATTTTCTCGTGTACATAATGAGGATAAGGATATAACATTGCTTTGGAGAAGTCTTATCAGATTAGCTGATGTTTGGGCAGCATTGTGACACCATGGTCCATCTCACCACTGAAACAGCCATCCCAGAGTCTGCTTAACAGAGAACAGCAAAAGGCTCACTTGATATAAAAAGAAAATGAAAAACATGTGATTTGAATCTCTGTCACCCACTGTCATCTTACCCCACAAAAAATATCTCCAGCTCGTGGGTATCAATACCATGCAATGCTCCCAGTGGCTGTCACTCCAGGCCTTTCCTGGGTATTTTCTGCAATTCCAGTGGGTGGGGCCAGCCCCACAGCCAGGATAAAGAGGCATCATTTGCTACAGGAGGACTGTCATGAAGAATGGAATTAGCACAGCTCCTCCCTTAAAGCAGATTTATCCTCCTAAAGAGGATGAGGAGGTTGATGTTCTGTAGCTGCAAAGGGCAGTTGGCAGCCTGCACAATTTAGAGCTGCCTGGACGGATGTTATGCAGGACTCAACACTGTGCTGGTACCCCTGGAGTGGGGCAGATCACCACAAAAGCAGCTCAAAGCCAATCTTTTGGCTTCCTCTTGATTTGTGACATGCACTTGTTGATCAGCACCCAGGATCAGGGCCACAAGCACAAGGCAGATTCACTGGTTTAAAATTTAGACATCTCAAACACAAATTATATTCAAAGTGGAGGCAGGCCAATGTAAAGAGGAAAGATTATTTTGTGGGGTTTTATAGTTGGTCAGGAGCTCATCTTTATAGCTCCTCTGAAAAACAGCACTATCAGCAAAGACACCCTACAGTGTGAGGGCATCAGCTCTAAACTAACTCAGAGGGAAATGCAAATCTATTAAGTCAACACCAGTTGTCTCTGACCTATTTAGTCCTTATCTGCCCACAAGCTTATTCTGATTTACTTAAAGCAGTTTATCCAGGATGAGCTAAGCCCCTGTTACTAATTGGTGAGCATCTCGTTTCACGTTGGCCTAAATGTCTTAAACTCAGCTAAAAAACTCTAGTTTAGAAAGATCAAAGTGTCTACACAGCTATCCACATTGCTTTAACTAAGGTCTTTTTAAATTGAATCTTAAATTAGGCTGCATTAATTGAATCCTTTTAATTAAGGTGCATGCTTGAGCCCAAGATAGTGCCTATTTGCGTGCTGACCAAAGACCTGGTTAACCGGCACGACGCAAAGAAAATCCGTTGGGCAAAAGACACCTCACATCCCAAATGTTTCTTTTCTGTTTTGCTTCCAGGCATCAGAACCATAAAGCCTCCAGGTCCACTGAAGTGTGCTGAACCTTGATCCTAGAAGTGCTGTCACACAGAGTGAAAATGAGGTACATGAGAGCATGAATAATATATATCACATTGCACTACATAGCTCCTTGGCATGCAAATGTCAAGAACTGGATCGTCAGCACAATATTCAGTCCAGTTCACAGGCTGCATATAGTATTAGGTGCTGCTGTTTATTTCTTAAACTCAATATCAAAATGTCCCTCAGGCAAGCTAACAGTTTAGGCCAAAATAGTAAGAAATGCCCACTACCTCAGGAGCCAAACCAGTCTCAGTTGGGTCAAGGAACCCGGGCTCCAGTATAAACCCCTCTGTCTCACCAAGACTGATGTTGAGCAGACAAGTAGATTTACTTCTTTATTTCTGACTCCTTCCTCCTGTTTCCCAGAGCTGCAGCTAACAGCTCCTCAAACCTCAGCATTGGCTTTTCTCCTACAAACCAGACAGTCAGAGATCCTTGCAAATCCCTCAGCACCTGCACTCCTGCCCACACAAGGGCCTGAGTGGGGGCAGGGGGAATAAACATCAGAGTGGAAATTTTCAGGAAAAAAATGTGTGAGACTGGTCAGGAGAGGTTCCACATTTTTACTGTTGCTTGTTTCTCTGATCTGATTTCTCCCAGTTCCCAGCATGTCTTGTTCCTCCTCCCAGCTCTCCCTATACCATTACTTATTCCGTGCCCACATGAGCACTTCCAGCTTGCAGGGAGAACTGACATTAGGGGCAAACAATATTAAGCCTCACACCATGAGAAATCCCAAATTATACAGCTGCACAAGCCACAACATGACAGAGGAAGCAAAAAGGACCCACATCTTAGCCCTTGACCCCTGTGAGATAATGCTACCTTTGGTTGCCAGAAAAGGTCTTTTCTCTTTTATGTCACCTCTCAGTCTCTCTGTGAACAGCTGTTTATATTCCTTCTTTCCTTGGACATGATCTTAAAATCAGGTTCATGTGCACAACGCTGATCTGCAGCTCCAGAGTTTACCACTTCCTTTCAGCTGTAGAATCAGATTCCATGTTCAGGGAGAAATTCTGCCTGCTCGCCTGAGAGCACGAAGGGAATCCAGAGAGCAGTGCAAGTGGGGGACCCTGGTATACGTGGGACATGATTTAAAAAAGAGCAGGGCAAACTCAGCAGACTCCATCCCTGAACCACGTGACATGTGACAGCAGGGCTTGTAAGGCCAGTGTAGAAAGAGGGGGACCACAAGAGACACTCCTAAGGTGACCAGGAGTCCATCACTTTCTGCCTTGATTTAGGAAAAACTTCTCTCTTTAGAAGGAAGTGTCTATCTCCAGAGAATAGACACAGTCTTCAAGACAAGGCCTCCTGTTTTCCATTTGTAATGTGCCTTTTAACAGCATTAAATTGCTCTGCACATTAGTGAGGTAGATAATTAATAAATAATAATAATAATTACTTGATGCCGGTTCCATCTGGCATCCGCCCGAGAGCTTAGCCCTCAGTGTGGCTTGGTAATGCTTTCAGCACTTACCAGTCAGACACCATCAGGCCACTCCAGGGCTGGTGGTAAGAGACAGTCTGGGCAGCACAGGGGAGGGGTTTGTTGTTCAGAAGGCTGCTAGATTTATTTAGTATCATATAAAAGCCCTTAGAAAAAAAAACCTTCTTCCTTTCACTTAACTCCCTGCCAAGAAATTACTTGGGGGAACGGGGAAAATGCTCTTTTAAAGGCTATTAAGTGTTATTGTTAAAAGAAAAAGGTGCCCATAATGTAATGCCTTCCCCACAGCAGTTCTTTCCTCTCCCCAAAACAGCATCTCAGTTTTCTGTTTGTTTTGCACGACCAAACTGAAGTTGACACTGCGGCTCCTGATGAATTGGTTCTTGATGTCATCGTCAATGCTAATAGTCCTCCAAAAGGAGACTATTTGGTTTTATAATTGCAGCAGCAGCAGCTACATTCACGGACTCACAAAACAAAAAATATTATTTACCCTTTCATTACCAGATGATCTTTAAGGTCCTTTCCAACCCAAAGCATTCTACGATTATCTCAGAGGAAGGCAACTCCATCTTTCCTTCAAGTATTTGGGTGAGAAACTTGCTTAAATATCACCAAAGTCCTGTTCATTTATCACTGCAATGCCATTACCTCTAGGCAAGGGCTGACCCCCTGAAGATGGAAGATTCAGGGCTGCCCAAGGTCATGAGCATTACAGGCTGCTACAGACCAAAACTTCAAAGCCACCTTCCAATTTTACTTTTAATCACTGTCACCTTCCATCATCACGTCTGAGGAAATCTGAGCCTGATCTGAGGCTTGCATTCCTGACCAAATCTATTAAGCAAACTGTATATCAAGGAGATTATTCAAGCTACTACAGCACTGCTAAGTTCACCAGTAAGACACCAAGCCTGCAATCTGTAACCTTTGGCAGTTTTTGGCACTTGATATGTATGTGCATAAGCATGCAAATAGTACACAAAGGCTGGAGAGGTTTTTTCCTCCCCAGCCCCAGATCTGAGTGTCCATCCTGCAGCAATTGGTGAGCTGGCACCAGCTCCAACACTTGACTCAGACTCGATCTGAATTTATTACACTGGTTTTAAGCAGACCTGAAACTAGAGCAAAACAAACAAACAAAAGCCAAACAAACAAAAAAAACCCAAGAGGCCCTATTTTCACATCCTTGGCATTGATTTGACAACAGGCAGGCCTTTTTTAGCCTTGGTGTTGCTGTCTTACTGGCAGAAAAGTAAGAAGGAACTTATTTTTCAATATTTTTTCGGTTTCAAAAGCCTAGTAATGTTTAAGTCGGCACTTGCTATACATACAGCCCCCGGGTGACATCACAGCTTTGAGGTTCAGTGTGGAATGTGAAGCTATTACGGTGGGAGGGGAAGAATGAAGCAGTCATTTTAAAAATCAGACTGACAGCCAGCATTCTGAATGGCAGCTACCAGCAGCTGTCCTGGCTTTGAACTCTAACTGTTTTATTTTAAAAAGTTAGACCAGGAGTATAAACTTCCCATCCTACTTTAAGCTTTTTTAATAAAAATTCAAAGTGAAGAGTTGTGATAGCCCTGAGTAAAAGCAATCGAAAGAGCTACAGTTGGCTACAAATCTGGAGAAAGGAAATTTTCTTGTTAAATTTCCAGCAGCGGTGGAAAGAAAATGAGAAAAGGGAAGGGAAAAAAACCCAGAAAACCTGGAGTGGTCAAAGGGTCAAGAAGAAAAAGAGAGGAACTAGTTCAGTTTGTTGTTGTTAGAGGACAGACACAGCTACCAGCATGTTGAGTGCCACTGGTGTGTACAGTCGTACTGCTGACATCAGTACACTCAAGAGAGCAAATTCTGTCAGCCCTTGCACCCTCCAATGTTTTCAGTGAATTGTCCCAATTCCACAAGAAATCCACAGAGACCCTCTATCAGCATTGCCATTGGGATGCCAGCTAAATGAAAAAATTCCAGCCCCATCTCAGAAGTCAGTCTTGCTTTGTCCTTTCCCCTCGCAGTGGCTCGTCCAGCACCAAGCAGTGAGAGTGATCTGTGCTGGGCACTGCAGGTGCCTGCAGGACTGGATGGAAGGACATATTCTGGGAGTCATGAAGTGGGAATGTGAAGTTTAAATGGACCTAATATCTTGACTGTGAAATACTGTACGCTAAAAAAAAAGGGAAATAATGAAAGCCTAGGATTATCCCTGTAACAACTCTTATTTTTTATTTTAAAAACTTCATCAGGAATTCTTATTACTCCCAAATAGTGTTTTAAAATAAAAACCAATCCCTTCCATCCTGCTTTGGGCATACAGTGCTGAACCTTGCAGATGGAAGTCACTCTTGCAGACAGTGCTTCCTAATCCTGCCAGGAGCTGGAGTGGGGACAAGGAAATCTTCAGGGTAAAATAACGGGAGCAGAGGTCCTGTAGGACAAGAAGATGATGAATTCCAAGGGAGCAAGAAGAGCAAAACATCAGAGGAAGAGATTCTGGGTTAAGGAAGCAGAACAGCAGTGGAGGGAAAAGCCTTATGGGAAAACAGAGTAGCAAGAGAGGTGAGGCATAGCAGAGGAGAGCACAGAGTGGCAGAGCCACAGGGCCAAATCCTTAGACAGCTTTTGGAATGCTGGAACCAAAATTGCAGGAAAAGGAGAATGATATAAATGCAGTGAATCAGAGGGGAGGTTCTATGTAATGAATTACAAAATGAAGTTTACAATCAGGAGCACTTTCTAAGGCAGCCTTTTCCATGTGTCAGAGCTGCAGAACTGTCACAAATTACTTGAGATACTACTTGTGGTGCTGAGAGTCACGGCCTACTCCGTCCAGGTATCCTTCAGTGTCTTTGTATAAATTGAACAGGTTCTTGTATTATGTCCACCACAAGTTAGAGCTAAATTGAGCAGCTACTCCCGGATCAAAGCAGGAAAATTTCCTATTTTCATCTACCCAATTTTCTCAAACTTTACTCTTTAGAGCTGCTATTTTCTAAGGTTGGGAAACTTCAGTAAAAATGATTCAAGTTCTTCTATGAAAAGGCAGAAAGAAATGTATGTATCTACAAGAAGAAAAAAAAATTCAGCCTTCAGGCGTTCTTTAAACTGATGTGGAACCAAATTAACCTCCAAAGAAAGATGAATTCTGAACTGAAAATTGACTTTGCTGGTTGCCCATGGAGCCCAGCTCATGAGCTTTGACTCTCTTGGTTCCCACTCTGACTCGATTTTGAGTTCAAGTCAAAGATTATATGTGCAGTCATCTTTTGACCTTATATTTTTGTCCAGTGTTAAACTAAAGTTCTGAAGGTAAGTTCTCTCTCTGTACCATATGTACAGCTATATAAATGGTTTTCTATCTAGATACAGATCTAGACAGGAAGCTAAGGCAGACACCAGCACGGAGATTACAGATAATCACTGTTCATTTACTGATCCCTACCCCCCACAGAACTGCATAAGTTAATGAGCTCTGAAATATGAGTTTCAAAAAAACTTTCATTTCAGTAATATTCTGCACCCTCGGGCTCCTATTAAACTTTTTTTGCAACAATAACACCATTCAAACTAACATTCATATGTGAATTACAGTGATACTGCACCCCATGAAAATGCAGAGAAAATGAAACAGAGAAGAAAGCACAGTGTTCGGTCTGCCAGCTATCTCAGCCACATTCAAATTAATCAGCAACAGCTCCCAAGGACAGGTGAATGGCCCCCAATAAAATCAGAAACTGCCCAGCCTTCCACCATACACTTGAAAGCAGCAGCTGGAAAGCAGAAAGATTGCAAGGTTTATTTCTCAGAATTTCTGCCCTGCTCAAAATGCAGCAAGCACCAGCTTTCTTGAGGGACTTTCTATCAGATTACTGACATCATCACTCTCCTAAAGAGATAGACACACACTCAGTGCTGCTCACCACCAGAATTTGCACCAGCAATTCCAAGGTTAACCTTGCCCCAAGCCTGCGTGTGACCCACACAGTAGAGACTCATTCACTAAACTGTGCTGTTTCCAGCTTCACCCTCACTTGCAGTGAAGCAGCTCCAGAGTTGCTACAAACACTGTGCAGAGATCTCCCCCAGGAAATCCCACGCATAAGATTTGCAGAAAGATCTGACTCACAAATTTATGCCCCATACAGATGGGTGAAGCTTGCCCTCCCAGTAAAGCAGGGCCTGTTTTTGAAGTTCTCTAGCAACCTGAACAAGTCAGCTAACACCTAATGAAATTCCAAAAGCTCAGTGGAAATCAGTCAGAAGAGAGTGGCCAGGCACTTCTGCAATTCTGGTTAGGCAGCTACTGACACACCAACACCATTCAAAATGTGGCTGTAGAGCTCTTTAGAAAACCTGCCTTTCATGTTTTGTACATCATTCATGTACACATTGATTTGGATGCCTATCCAGGAAAGCTACAACCCAAAAATACGACTTTCATGAGCAAAGAAGGCATCCACAACACAGGACCTTTACATACCTCATCCCCACAAAGTCTGAATTCTGATCCCCACAAAGTCTAGTTCTGATCCCAGTCCAAATATAATCTGAATTCACCTCTACACATCAACATCTGTGCTGGAATTTTCCCTGAAGCCTCATGCCATAATGCTGTAAGAAGAATCCAAGATTTCCAAAAGCAGTAAGGATAAGCCAAGATCACAATAGGAACTGAGATCTGGCCTCTAATTTGTTCCTAGAATTTTAAACCTTCAGGTTACAGGTCTGTTTTGCCTCTGAGCCAGTAAGGAGTTCTGTCTGGTGACAGGAATTTGAGCTGTCTGGTGCTCATCACAGGACCTGGATACTTCTTTCCTATTTTCATTATTTGGCCTTGGATCTCTCTGATTCATAGAATAAAGTAAATGAGACTGAAGTGAATTTTTTAAAGGCTGTTATTTCTGTCTCAGCTAATTGTGTAATCCAGTTCTGTGCAATAACAATCACATACGTTTTCTGTACGAGGTTCAGCCTTATACACAAAACCTTTTCAACACAGTTCTTTTAATATCCCTGTGCCTACACAATTCCAGTGCAATCCAACAGAGTGGGCTGGCCAACTCACAACTGGTGGCTGTTGATTTTTTTGTTTGTTTATTTGCAGATCATCAAGAGCATGTGAAGAGTGGGTATGTGTGAAAAGAACTGCAGACTGAGCAGCTTAAAATTGGATTGCTTGAGCAAAAAACACTCTTTTCCTGTTCAAAATTGTTCAGGACTGAATCCTGACCTTAAGGTAAAGCAGAGAAAACTGAATTGGAAATGGATGGGATCTTCAACTATTTGAAAAAAGGAGCAGCTTCTATTTATAGGAGCAGGTTCTTCTCTCCCAAGGCAAAGGACACGAGAAACATCATTCTGCACTGCGGCCCTATAGCTGTTGGGGTAACCTTTGTATCTGCACTACCTGCAATCAGTCTGATCACCACTGTCTACACGTCTTGCCCACCCTATTTCAGAAGTTGTGGTAAGGGCTGTACAGAGAAATGTCTCTGAAGTCGACAGCCCCACGCAGCTGATCCTGTCTGGTTCTGCTGGCTTCTGCAAATCCAGGGATTTGAAAGCCCCTCTTCTAATGCTTTCCTAGAGTAATGGGTGGTCAGACAAGTACTGTGGCTTGGAGAGAAAAACATAAAGATGTTAAATGCTCTCTCTTCCCAGCAAGGCCTGTATTAGCTTTGCAGTGAATAGTAATTATGGTATCTCAGAACAATTACAAGCAAAGACTCTCAAAACTGAAGCAAGAGGGCATTTTTGGATTAGAAGTCCTGAGCAGCCTCAGTGGGCTTCACCCCCACTGGCAGGTGGAACAGCATGGAGAGCTCCCCTGGGCACAGGGTGAAAACTCTGAGCATCTCCTTTCCTGAGGCAACAGAGCGAGCCAGAAGCTGCTGTGGAGGAAAAGCTGGAGAGCTGTGCCAGAAAACTGGCAAGTTTCAGCCCAGCCCCAAAGCTCAGCTCCTCTGGGCAGCCTCTCTGGTGACATGGGGTGAAGCCAGACCCACAGCAGACAAAGTCAGGCTGCTCCCCACATCCCCAGCACATCCTGGAGCCGGAGCTGGGGCAGGCTCTGCCGTGCCAGGGCAAAGATTGCCAGCGTGGACACTGGGTGAGGCTGGAGAGAGGCCCTGACTACAATTCACTGAGTGCCCGAGGGACTCAGTCCCAGTGAGAGCACCTTAATCCAATTCTAAAGTGCAGGAGTGCTCTAACAGTGCTCTTTAATCAGGTTGAGATGACCTATCAGAAAATGGGAGATGACTGTGGATAAATGGTCCACATGCTGAATACCAAGGCATTTAATGAAAAATTTTCCTAATAGAAAAATTTTCCGTGCTCAATATTTTTCATTGACTACTTTTTTTACAATTTTACCCATTTAATAGCAACTGTCATTAAGTTATTTTCTATGTAATATCAACCGAAAATCATTTATTTCCTGCTCCAAACAGCAATTAATGCCAATTATTTTACACAGCACCATGAACTGCTACAGATTTTTCAATTTTCCACTCAGCTGCTCTACATAATTTTTTTTTTTTTTAGTTTAGTTTCATATTTTTCGACTATTTGAAACAAGAGGCTGAAGTGGTGGTTTAATATTTTTTGGCAAAAAGTAATTGAAAAGGCCCAACTATTACAACAACAGGAATCTTGTAAAAAAAAGAATAATAAAGATGCACCATTGTCTTGCTGACTTTGATTTTAACTTAGGGAATGTCAATATTCATAACAGAAAATCCAAGGCAGAGCTGTGTTATACTGCAATGGACATGTGGCGGTTTTTTATCTTACAAATACAAGTTTCTTACATTGTACTGTTCCTGTGGCAAGGTGGCAGATTTGAAACCCCAGGACTGCTTTCTCTCTTGATGGTAGTAAATGCTACATCTTGAAGATTTCTTGATTGCCAGACCAAGGTCAGAGCTCTGATGTGCAGTGAAGACTGGATCCAAGGAGTGATCCCAGAAAGAGTTAATTCTTTCCTTTGACTTAGCTCTGGTCTAACATGCTCAAGGTTGAAGAAGGACCAGCACCATCTCCCAATTTCCTGAAAGTTTACTTTTTTCCCATGAAATTGATTTCATTGTTACAGGTAATGGAAAGGAACTTTGGGGTTTTGAACATTAACAAATGTTAGGTTTTAATTTAATGAAGACATTTTCATTTTTTTATCAACTTTTTTTAGAGGAGAAACCTATTTTCCTGGTTTGCTGCAGATGGATTTTGTGAACTCCATTTCACAGCAGTTAATGCTTCCTTATACTTTACAATCATTAGGTCTGCCCTGATCTACTCTTGCCTCCTCCAAATCCGCCAGACTTACACAAGGACCAGAAGAAAATACTCCAGAAAATGTCTGACGCAGCAGAGCCTTCAAACTCAACACTTTCTCCTTAATCCTCATCTTTCTCGCAGAATTTCACCCTCAGTAACTAAAATAATGGAAAATCACTCTTCAGAAAGTTTTTTTAATCAAATGAAATGATAGACCCGTATTTTATCCTTGTGGCTAAAGTCCAAAAACATACACTCTGTCAATGCTGTTGAATTTAGCATTTTTGTGATAAAGCTCTTTGAGTTCCTTTTCAAATAAACATGTACAGCTTTAAATGAATAAATCATGCAAATACATGTTAATGTATACATAAATTAACACAACATAATAAGGAAAATGAAGAAACAAGATTACAAATTTTCTGCACCTCCAAAATATGAGAGTGATATTTGCTTTAGAAAGAACAAACTCATTTACAGAAAAAGCTTATATAGATACAAACAAACCCAAATCGCCAATGAAAGCTAATTTTATGTTCAGCAAAGAAGGAAGATGTGCTTCCCACTACAATAGACAAAACCCAATTAGATTAGGCAAACGTAGAAACACAGAAACAAAATTTCACTTAGTAAATAAAATCTCAGAGTTGAATTCTGTTGTCCACTCCATGTTCAGAGCCCTCACAAAATGAGTTGGAGATTCTGGGGAACAGCATTTATTGAGTATTAAGAATGGGAGAAGTCGACAGGAGAATCTGCCTCAAAGATTCAACTTCTCAGATAGATCTTTCATGAAAAGTATATTTATTTTCTTTTTCCTGATTCATTACTGCAGTTTCTCTTTTTCAGCTTTGAATGTCTTTAAATTAAGAGCACAAAAATAGCATTTGGAGAATACTGCTCACAAAACACCACCTCAACATGCGTGCTTCCTAAGTACACCCTCTGCAATGGGATGAATTTTTCCAAGTACTCCCCCTTTGCCTAACCCTGTTCCCAGGACACCTTTCCATGGATGCAGAATTACGCACTGCTGAGTGGTTTTTAAATTTCTGCACAGTCCTGGTTTCTGTTATCACTCTTACCAACAAGCTGTTGTTATTACTGGAGGTGTCATAAATCTGTGGTTTGTGAGGTAACAAAGAACTTCTCTCGTTGTCTAACAGCCACAGTAGTTTTCTAAGATAATCCCAAACTCCAGAACAATGCTGCCAAGTTTAGAAGAAAAACATCTCCTGATGGATAGCCTACATTGCTGCTTTTCTGCCACATATTTGGGGGTTAATTTATTAATATCAAGTATATTTTGACAAATGATACTCGGTTAGCAAAGTCCAGGTTTCTGCTGAATTTTCCTTTCTGTTCACAGGAATCAAACTATAACAAAGACACCTCACAGCTCCGAAATGTTCGACAGAAATGTTTGCTTAAATCAGATGTCTTTCACCCTGAGCAACCTTCCTGAGAAGAGCAGAAAATTCAGCCTAAGTCTCCCTGATAGTCATCTGAAGAAGGGAGTTTTTATCACAGTCAAGCAGAGTATAAAGTGAGGACACCGATCTGACGCCTCTCATCTGTCTAATGCATTTGCCAGCCCCTTATCACTGCACCTGGATGCCACAACTGACTCCATTTACCAGTCAGTTTTGATACACGGACTCATAAGATGATTCTCCACATTACCACTTTAAATATCTGATTGCTTATCTGGAATGACAGCCCTGTTAGAACCAATTCATTCTCCACAGTGTCCTGGACCTTGGCCCTTTACTTAAGCTGGAGCGAAGCAGAGCAGGTTTTTGTTTGCAGCAGCCTTATGCCTGCTGGTCCTCTGCCCTTCCCAGCATGTCAGCCTTTACACAAATGCATATTTTTATTTTAGGATTCAGTTCAGCATCCAAATAGAGCAAGTGGAAAAATTCTTACTACATGAAATGCTAGTTGCTCAGATTCTGGTCGTTTTTCCACACAGTGGTTAAAAAATAAGCACAGCTGAGAACATCCCTCTGCTCTGCCCTCCAAATCACCCAGCTTCCAACCATTTCTTCTGGAGAGTCCAAGGCTAATATTGACATGTCAGAAATATATGTTCAGATGTATTTCTCCTTCAGTATAAAGAATATGCGATTTCCTGACAGATTTCACTACAGAACTGTCAACAAAAATATCAGTACAATAAAGCTGCAAAGTTAACAGCCCATTCTGTGGTTTCTGGAGATGTCAGTAGTTATTATAAATGACTTTCCAGTTAATTACCTGTTTTGAAAATTAAGGAGATTGGGGGTTCACAGCTGCTCCAATAAGTAGCTTCAGTGCCTGCCTCATCCCATTGAGTATGATAAATAATATATTCTCTACCACCCAGACTGCCAGACAGTGGCTGTGTCAAACTCCTCAGAGAGCACACTTTGTCTGCCATGTGTTATAGGCAACATTTATGACAAAAGTAGAAATTAGATGGTGTTTAATCTTGCTTCTCTGTGTCCCATGTGGGGCACAAGCACAGTTGTAGTGTCGCTTGCTGGATGACAGTCAGAAAAAATGATCTCAGCAAATTGTGTGTACATCAGGATACAGCACAAAGAATGGGCTTAGGAAATTATTTTTGGTGAATTGGGCAATGAGGTAGTCTCTTAAAAGAGAAATGAGGTGACGGAAGAGCAAATTTTATTTCCCCCTAAAAAAAAAAGCAAGCTTTACATTACAGTTAGATCACAGTGAAGAAGAATGAAATCATACTGCTCTGGGGTTTTTAATTTGCTTCTTATTGCTGCTTAGGCTATTTAGCTTGCAGATCATAATAAACTCTGTTATAATGACAGCACCAAAAAGATGGATCCAGCTTATAAAAATACTACTAAAGTAATAGCAGTAAGTTCTGCATTTTAGTTCCTGTGAAATGCAAAAGGAACAATTCTTATTTCAGTTACATGCTTATAAACAAGGTAAACGTGATAGTCACACTGACAAATTAAGGCAAGTGAGATCAGCCCTGGACATACATTCAGGCTGTCATCACACTGTAACAACACAGGACAGGAATCAAAGTTTTGCCTGAAGAGAAACTCTGAGGGAGTCCTCAGTAAGCCTTACCTGCTTCTAAATGAGATTTGATGCAGCTCACGAAGTAACTTAAAGTCAACCCCCAGCTGTGACTTCCCTCTGAACACCTTTTTAAATATATAATTATAGCATGAAGATCATAAGAGGTAGCACAAGTTAAGAGAATCATAATTTTCTAGAGAAACTTGCTGGCTAGAGTTACAGATTCCTGGTATCAAAGCACAAGGACAGGTAACACTGGTATCACCTCATTCCTCAGCATCTCCTGTCTAACATGCATCACCCCAAAAAGCAGCACCGCTCATGACTAGCAATGCCATTTTTCATTTAGACTCCTGTTTCCAACAAAACATGCATTTGTATCAAGGAATTGGAAGCTGTGGCTACACTTCATATTGGAACTGTCCAAACTTCAGTGTTTCTGCCCACGGTTGATGCATTTTACTGAAGCAAATAAACACACTGATGGATCTGAACACCACGAGGAGCAGCCTGCACATAACATGTTCTGTCTTAGACTGAATTAAATGTACAATAATGCCTGGTCTGAAAGGTGTTAACTCCTCTTGGGAGTTTCTGAGAACTCCCGGGAATTCTTTCAGGAGAAGAAGAATTTTCACTTCACTTTGATGAATCTTTTATTTCCTCCCTGATTTTTAATGAAATGCAGGAACTTTAGCTCCTAAAAGTTGATAACAGCTGGCATCCTTTTGCTTTCACGCTTCACATCTTTTCATTCTTAAGAGCCTTGCCAATCTTATTTTGACCCCTCAACTCTGTATTTCTTTCTGTCTGTTGATGCAGTGACTGGTTTACCACCACGGAAGAATAGTCATATAGGAGATCACTTGCTGTATAATAAACTTTAAACTTAACATATCTTTCCAGTTCTGTATAGAATACAGTAATTCCCCAAACATTCAACTTCATATAGGCTAGGCTGGAATAAACAAACCAGCCTCCTGCATTCTCCTCTGAAGATTTTCAAAGGCTCTACAGCACTCGAATCAGGAGTCACATTGATTTTCAGTAAATCCTTTCTCCTAATTCCTCTAAAGCATTTCAGAAAACCTCCTGCAAAAAGCCTCAGAAAACATATGTAGTGCAGGCTCAGGGACATGAAATGGAAGGTGATGTTAAAAAATGTTAATATTTGCTATACCGATAGCATGCTGACATAAACACCCAACATAAATTTCTCTGTAGAAAGATACAGGGCTACAGGGCTATAGCTTTACTAAAATGGCCTGCTCATTATCATGAAATCTATTGATCCATTTTCATTAGATGGAGCTATCTTTGCCTTCACAGGAAAGATCTAGAAATCATAATCTTTTTTTTCTTTAATTTCACAATACAAGGCCGTCAGCTAGGATGACAATTTTGGTCTGTAAAACTGTAAATATTTGTCTATTCAAAGGCAGCATTTATCTTACAAAGGCACACATCGCAGTTTTGCCTCTGACAAGTTCCTTGTTTATTTATTACTCTAATAACAAATAGACTGTCATCCCTGCTGGGCCTCAAAGATGAACTAAATCTGCTGACACAACTGATTGGGAGCGGCTGCAAATTATTTTATTAAAAACTGTGCAATAGCAGATTCATGGTGGGGAGAGTGTTTAAATCATAATTCTGTTATTGGTCTATATGCTCCATAGTAACAACATTCAAAGAAGCCAGAAACACTTTTGTAACCCACATGTTTATACTGCAGAGTTTGATTTTCATTTTGTCCAAACAGGAGAGAGGCAGTGAAGGGGAGACAGATTTCTTTTGTGTTGAGTGCTCTGTGTGCACACACACCGAGAGCAAAGCGCAGCATCTTAATTAGATGGGTCCAGAGGCTCCGGCAGACAAGGGAGAGTGACAGTCACTGGACATGCTTGATAGCTCTCTCTAAAGCAGTGCAGAGACTTTGTGGGAAAAGCAAGACAGATCCATACATCTCCAATTTCGTAGAGCTGAGCCAACCCGAACATGATAGGAAAGGACAAGAAGACGGTGAGGAAAAGATCCTCTGCGCAGTAGGGGACAAAAGTCCTAAGACACATTGTGCCTTACCAGGTCACCTGCAGTGCTGGCCTTAAGGCCCTTCAGCCTCTTGGATAGAATGGACACTGGGGAGAAATCTTGTGCCTGGCAGTGGTACCTGGCTCCAGAACCACGGGCCCGAGGCAGGGATCCCAGCAGAGACCCACCTCATGAGCCACCGAGTAGCGAGACCCTCACAATTAGGTAACAGCAACAGTAAAGAGGAAAATCGCCCCTTTAATCTCTTTTAAAGATTTACCAGTATACAATAGTAATAGCTCTATTTAGCAGTATCATTCACAGACCCTCCAAACACAGGACGCAGATGTTTGCATATATGAACAGTCAGGCCTTAGGAAAGAATTTGTGACACTCATTGTCTTGACTGCCTCCCAGGCTTAATGCCTTCTGGGCTCTTACAAAGGTCTCACCCAGAATGAGCTTTTGGAGCAGTGGAGATTTAGGAGAGGCACAAGAGAAAGGGAACAGATCAGAAACACATAAAATTAGCTCAGCCTTTGTGTAAACCACCTACTTGTCCCGCAGCTGTCACTGGAGCTCACAGAGCTATGCACTAGAATGAAACCTCCCTGCCCACATCAGTGCCATAGGAGCTGCACAGCATCCCGTCTCATGGCCCATGCAACGGGGTGCATCCCCAGCTGGCTGCACACCTCTTCCACCTGGCTTTGTTCCCAGGCCCTCCACACCTCTTGCCACACATTACTGCCTTCTCTAGTTTGTCAGCTCGGCCACTGTTTCAGCCCAAAAAGCCAGGCTAGCAGAGATGCGCTAGTCATTCGCTTAAGTCAAGCCGGGCTGTATGGCAAAGAGAAACTTTTGAGGCTGGTGTACCTTCAGTGAGGAGAGCACATGTGAGGACAGTGGGGTTCTTGTACCCCTGGATGGACAATTCAGAGCCTGGACTGGAGGAACAAAATGCCATAAAAAGGCTGCTGTGCTGCCTAGCTCTGGTTTGGGGGTGAGGAGGAGAGAGACTTGGAGCACTGCACTGAGCCAGGGGCGGCTGCCTGACTCATCACCAGGACATTTCTGTGAAGAACCAGAGTGAAGCAAGGAGAGGATTGTGCATCAAAAGGGTCTTCTCCAACCACGTGGATTTCCTGGGATAAACCATTCGCAATCAAGGAGGTGCTTAACAGCTCAAATAAACATTAACATCACTGAAAATGTTTTTCTAGTCCAGATGTTTAGGTACTTGCAGAGAACTCAGCTGGGAATCTCTGCATCCTTAAGTCTTTCTCAAATGTATCGAGGTACCTGAACTTTATGGGGGACTCTGCTCAGAGAGGAATTAGGTGAGACTGACGTCCTGGGCACCTTCTCCCTCCCCATATTTATTGGCTCCTGAGCTGGACAGGTTTTTACCCTGCACTCTGTACTGTAATAGCTGTTGTAGTCATTTGGTCACGTGGTTTGAGGCATTTCCAAGGAAACCTCTCAGCAATTATTTCTGGAGATGGAAAGCAGTCTTTTAGTATGTCTTACTATCTATTCCACATACTTTATATTATAACAATTTATTCTGCAATGTGATTACATGTTGGCATAGACTCTGATTAGGGCTTTAAACAGGAACTAACAGCAGTTATGTTGAATATGTTTTTCATCTGATGATGCACAATACCATTGATTGGATGTAGATTATATTCAGCATTAACTCCAGCTATATAAAAATATCACAAAGAAAAGTCTATCTCATGGCACAGAATACTCTTTAATTGCATGGATGCTTAGTACATGTTGTGACTTCTGCTTTTTAAAAAAATCCTGTACACAGGAAAAGTCATGCCTGTAGCAGAAACATTAATCCAAGAAATTACCAAGCATTGTTTACTTTTCCTCATAATCTCTGCAGTTTTTTTTTATTTTCACCCACGCAGTGTCATAAAGCTAAAGCGATAGGGGGGAGGGAAAAAAAGCTGGATATGTTGTTGCCCAAAGATAAAAGTTTAAAGTTCATCATGTCAGGATTCAGGAAATGTATTAACTGCTTCTTGCTGACTGCAGATGCACTGCAAAGCTCTGATAATATTTTTTTTCTTCATAATACCCCTTGAAACTCATATCTTCACTGCACCTTATACTTTTGCCATCCTACAGACTCAGAGCATCTTTAACAGATGTGTAGCCCTTGGAGATGAGAAATGTCACTAAGTGCCCAATTTATTTGCCCATGATCATGGGGCCTGCAGCAGAACAGAACTGAATGAGGACAGGTCTCTAAGTTACTTTTTTATCCCTGGAAACCTAACTGCTGTTGGCTTTCTAGGGCTGAGGAAGGAGGTTGGGAACAGATATTTCAGACTCCCTGACAGGATTTGATAGGATGTACATGACAAAAAAAGTGAAGAAGCTAACCATGATATCACTACAAATTCAAGAAAGACTAAGCTGTGCAGAAATTTCCAACTGAGTTCTCTACATAACCAAAAAGGAAGAAAATGCTGAAAAAGATAAGTATTAAAAGACAGGGTCAGATTCAGTCTTTCCTCAGCACCATCAAAGACAATGAGGATTTGCAGGTGTGGAAAGAAGAAAGCATAACCATGGTATGTCTTTGGGGAATTTTTGTAATAAATTCTGTCCCCTTTATTCCCTTATTGGGCAATTTATTCTTCATTCATCTGGGTGAAAATGAAGGAGGTAAAAAAGTTAGAAGGAGAGGTAGGAAAGAACTGATCTGAT
Source organism: Melanocharis versteri (assembly GCA_013397845.1). NCBI lineage: Eukaryota > Metazoa > Chordata > Aves > Passeriformes > Melanocharitidae > Melanocharis > Melanocharis versteri. Next base: position 81,997 of record VZTG01000763.1, on the reverse strand, counting down.
AGGGACAGGACCAAGGGAGGAGACGTAGGGAGCTCCTGGTCTGTTTTCTGAGAAATGCAGAGAGGAATTTCTGTTTCCGCTGCAATTACCTGCAGCCAGTGGTGAAGCCTCCATTTTCCCTCAGGCCAGGTCTAGGGTAGAAACTTGCACCTGTGCTGTACCATTTGTAATTCCAGCTAAGTCCATTAATTTTTTTTAATTTATGTTTTACATTTTTTATTAACTTAAAATTCTAATATAATCTTGGCTTATATTGGTACATTTGTAGTTCTGCTAATTATGTTTTGGGCCAGGTGTCCACCAGGAGTGCTTGGCCCCATAGCTCTATCAGCAAATATTTCTCCTTTAATTTAGGCCTTACAAGGTTGAGGAGAACATTTTTGGTAGATGGAAAATAGTGATTATCAATTGTCCTAGAGAATACTCTGACTCATGTTATTATCTGCAGGTAGAATCAATTGCAGAGTCATAGGAATTAAAATTGAAATAATTTTAAAGGCACCATTCCAACTAAAAAAAATTGAAAAAAAGTTTATGTCTTATGAGAAGGTTCCTTTTCATCATAAGCTCCTGTAACATACTGGTGGTGTTATTTTTGCACTTATAATTAAAGTAATTCTCTTCTGAAAATTACATATAGCCGAAAGACAGCAAAATCAAACATATAAATGGGTGGAGAGAAGGAAGGAGAAGATTCAGTGATAGTGTTGAAAAAAAATTCTATTCATATACGGGAGGGTAGAAGCAAGCTGGGGTTTAAGCAAAGTCCATTTAGGTCATGATTTCTGCAGAGAACATTATGAAATGAATATGCAGCAACAGAACAAGAGAAGGAGGGAGTCCAAACCCTCCCCAAACTGTGCCTAATGTATTAGAAAAACTAATGGCTGGTGAACAGTTAGCAGGAAGGAAGAGAGCACCTTTCCACACAGAGAAAGTTTAATGCCAAAGCATTAGAGATAAATGTTTCAATATTCATTGGTGGCATTGTGTCCACTCATAGCAACATGGTCAATGGACCAGAAGGGAATATTTCATTGAGTTTTAACACAGGCAAAGAAATGCCTTTAAAATTTTCATATGAATCTCATCTAAGGTAATAAAAAAGCAAAAATGTGGCAGAAGAACAGAAGACCTTGATGTACCCATCAAGAATAGCTCAAGTGGGTTATTATGAATAGGGTTCTGCAAGGATTTTAAGCACCATAAAGAGAGTAAGTATGGATAGGGCATTGCAGAAATGTACAGACACTACCAGGATGATATTAGTAAAACAAGGACGAAAGAGACTGATATAATATACACCACAGAAAAAATAGAAGCACCATCAAAACAGCATGAGCATGTGCACTTACTCTGTTGTTACAAGCCCTTGTTTAGAGGCTGAAAGCTGCCAGTTCCCTGACAGCAGAATGCATTGCTAATCATAGAGCAGGCTATGCTGGCGGGTTTTCAAATGACGAGTGAAAGTCTTCATCTACAGAAGAAAGGTCGAAAGTCAGTGAATTCTTTGCATACTTTAGTTCTTCAGATGTTTGTAGGTTTTATTTTTCCTGTTTGAACTGTAATGAGCACCAAACTACACTGAAGACCACTTCTAAGAATGATCTTCAATACTGCGCTGACCCACAATTTCTTATAAAATTATTTCTTTGTATTTTCGATATTCAGAGCGGAACTGATCACCAAAGACCACATGATCTCTCTACTTCTTGTAGTCACATCACTTGAAGGAAGCAATTTTTTCTCCGAATAAAAGCCTGTCGAATAACTCTGGCTACAATATATCACCTTATTATTTATGTATCATGCCTAATATAATAATGCCTTGAGGCCCTGTTCATGATGGCCCTAATCGTCCACTGTGACAGGCAGGCTTCTGTTTGGACTTGGATTTATTGTTGTCCTTTGTTGGCTACCTGAAGATTCAATTGCCCTCCTCTTTAAGTGAGCGGCTCTACAGATGCTCTAAACTGCAGCAGAAAGTTAGATCCATTCCTCCTTGACACATTCTCTTAATTTTTCAGCCACAGACCTTTTAAATTTAATCATGTCAATTTTCTACTTGCTCTTTCCTGGTCTTTAGGAGAAGTTTCTTCAACTGACCACATGATAAAAACTGTATTAAATACTCCGGATAATTTATAAGCAAAATTTTAGTGTCTGTCACATGTCCTGAGGTTTACCTACATATACCACAAAGAAGCATCAGTCTCCAGATTATGAATGGAGACACACACGGCTAAATACATACTCTATAGTGCATATAGTCAGGAAAATAATCTCTGTGACAGGATACAAGAATTCAGACATAATGAATACCATTTCACAAATGTACAGGTTACACTGAATTAGAGACATACCAGACTCAGAAGAATTTCAGAAAGCTGCAAGAGAAAACAGTCTGATGTGTGAATTAATTATCTGACCTCTGCTTCGAATATGTCATATCCCTGTCATTTCATTTTATTAAAAGACTGTAGAATCATGAACATAATCATAAATGCAATGTTTAAGGAAAATCTGATTTGAACCTTTGTACTTGGGTCACATGTAATGTAATTCAGTTTTACTCTCTTCTTAATGTGATTCATATACAGAACAGCTACACAAAAATATAAAACATGGAGAAAAAATACTCTGTTCCTAAGAAACTGTAACTTTTCAACCACAACATTTAAAACAAAATGGGTGAGGTCACTAATCCCATCACAATACCACGTTACCTAATTGGACACAGAAATGTTGACATTTTGTAGGACTAGATTGTAGCATGCATGACAAAATCATCACTCTGATGGCAACACTGGAGGCATAAGCCTTTTTTTCAAAATTAATTAATTCTTTTTACTGAAATACATTTGAAAACATGTCCTTGGCCCACTCCAACAGACATAAAGCTCTGGAAGTTGAAGTAACTCTGACTTTGTTGTTGACTTTTGCTGTACTTTGCTGATGGAATATCATTGCCCTGTGTGTACTCAGATGATCATTCATGCTCATTTGTGATCAGTTAAAGTATCTTCACCATTTCAATGCAATAAATATCAGCCTATGTTGTACAAGTCAGCAGGGATTGCTAGGAATATATTAGTCTGAATGAATGAGACTAATATTAATAACAGGACTTAGTACTGATCATTCTCCTCTCCTTACTTGCAGGACTGCTTCCAATTTTTTTTTATTTGGAGACATTGCTTATATAAATTTTATTTGTGCCTGTCTTTCAAAGGTTTGCATTGCAATCTGAAAACAGTTACTCTCTTTACTCAGCATTTGATATTTACAGCCACACTTCACAAAGCTTTTGTTAAAGATCTCCTGCACCTATTACAAGTCTGTAGGAGCACATTGTTTATGAACTTGAAATAATAGAGACACACCAGGGTGGTTTCCTTTTAGGCAGCATATGGCACCTATCTGGATATGCTGCAGTGCCATGGATCATTTGCTACAATTAATAGAGCTAGCCAATATAAATACAGGGCAATTGGCAAAAAAATATGTCTTTTAAGGTTTTGCTCCAAATTGGATTGAAATGCAGATTTGACACTTCCAAAAAAATTGCATTTTGAAAGGACTGAAACATGACATTTCTCAGATTGACTGGGAAACAACCATAGGAACCAGCAACACGAAAGGGACAAGAATGGCCCTTGGTCCTGTTCAGTCTCATTCTACTCAGTGTGTTCATAGCCCTCTGCTTTGGGAAAGGTTGCCCTGGGCTCACTTCACTTGGCCCCAAAGTGAAATTCAAGGTGAACCGATCATTACGAAAAAGCTGCCCTGCAACTGCAGACTGGGAGCACCTCAAAGGACTCCAGGCCCCAAGCTGCAGGTCACACCTTGAGAGGCTGCCTTCCTAAGCAGAGTTTTCACTCCCCCTGTTTCACATGATGTTGCAGGAGGGCACCTGGAAGCCCTGGAAAGCTGTGCTAGAGCTGCAAGCCCTGCCAACACCCCAAACTTGCAATGGCCCCACTGTCTGGGGACTGCTTAGATCAACCCCAGTGTGGATTGCTCAGCTCAACCCCACAAGCTGAAGCCATAGGATTTCCAGAGTGCCTGGCTCTAGGACAAGTCAAAAATTAAAGCACGCAGTTCTGTAGCCTTGGAAAACTTGTTCTGCACAAAGGAGTCCTTGAACCTGAAGAGACAAGATCTGAGCAGCAGCTGCCACGGCATTCACAGCTTCAGAGCAGCAAGCCTGGAGCTGCAGATCCTGAAAGCACCTTTGGATGCGGGCAGCCTGCTCTTCCTGTATCAAATACAAAGTACTTCCATTAGCCATGGGCACTGGACTCCCCACCCGAGAGCTGCTCTGGGAATGGCAGGGAATTTTCAGCCCCTCTCTTTTTGCAGCTCGTGAAAGGCACCTCGTTGTTCAGGCAACAAACATGAATCCCCAGTTCTCTGTGAGTAAACGTTTTGAAAACAGGGAACTAAATGCCTACTTTAAGACTTTAATGTTTCAAACATCATGATGAAAAATTGAAGCAACGTTACTTCCTGCAGAGGTGAGACAGAAATAAATCAGGGGAGTAATTTACTTCAAAGGTCTCTATGTTTACCTCTCCCTGTCTCCTAACTGGGACACCAATCTCACTGACTGAAACCAAGAATGTTGTCAAGGGAAAAATGTCCACAAAACGCTCAAAATAGTCCAAATGAATGTAAAGTCTGATGGGTTTAGAATTGCTTCTGACAGTTTTGTATTACATGACTGCGTTAGGTGTTAATTTTCATTTTTGTTTGCATTTCTTGTCACAGTTAGGACCAAATTCTCCCTAAGCCAGAGCCGCCCTAGCAGCTTGATTCTGATCTGTTGGAAACCAATGGAAATATGTGCTGGACAGACTGCTTCTCTCTCCCATGAAGAGCCACAGCACTTGCCACAGGCCCAGAGGGCACACTTCGTGCCAGAACCTCTGGATAATCTGTGCCAGGGAGGAGAGAAATCACAATACAGCACTTGGATCTTTGAGATGCATTTGGGTAATGGGCTGCACTTGTTCTGTCACTTCCCATTCCTGAGTCCTGTAGTCATTTCACACAATCTGCTATATTTTGCCTTACCCAAAAAGCAACAGGCTACTTGAAGTTGTTATATTTATTTCAGATTAAGAAAGCAATAAATCAAGAGAGTGGCAAAGGTTTTATAAGCGAACGCAAAGTGAATTGCCATGTAAGAGGGAAAGCCAGACAACTCTGAAATGCAATAAAAAGGACTTACAGAGGAGATTGCCTGTTGCTTGTTAAGCACAGCAAATGGTAACAGTTTGCTTTTATCAAAATACATGATTTTTGAACAATGAAATCTGACAGAACCATCCTAAAACATCCATAAGTATTCTGCCCAGATTCCCTGCTTATGTCCACTATACACAATTATTGTCTGGCTCTGCAAGACAGAATGTTTAAAGATTAAAAAGTGCAGTGCATAGAAAAATGAGACTTAAGAATGACATCATCAAACACGCCACAAAATGAGGCAGAATTACTAAAGGATTCCCTGGAGCAACCACAAGTCCTGCTGAGAACGTTCCTGCTGGGGCTCCCTAATTAATGTACCCATTTTCCACCTGTCACACAGCAGAATTAAACTCACTGCATCTCTGCTTTAATTCTCCACTCAATCAATAATTCGGATAACAGATTCAAAGTTCTGTAGATTCTATGTATTGATCTTCTCCCACCCTCAATTTGCCAGTTGTCTCCACTAACTTTGAGCAGTACGTCACTGAAAGTCCATTTCATTTAAAATGTAATCACTTTGCCAATGCTGAACTGCTTGCCAGTTTTATTAGTCTTCAGAAAACTTTCCCAAAATACGGAGCTGTGTGTAAACACATTGAGTATTGCTTAGAAACAGAAATCAGTGTTCAGTCTATGACTTCTCTTGCAATGAAAATTACTCTATGCAGATACATGGACAGAAATTCCATATTTTAACCACTAAGCCTTGTAAAGTTCACCTGAATTAAGCTGCAGCTTCAAATACATTTTTCTTTTTTTTCCTCTATGGCAACTTCAAACAGTTTTTGCTCATCGGAAAAATAAAAGTTTTACTTATAATATTTGAATAGAAAAGGTTTGTAACCAAAGGGCAAATAATAAAAAAAAAACCCTACCCTTATTCTGCTGAGGCAGCCTCTATCTCTTGCAACCCCGTAAAGATAGATCTCCAAACCTCATGAGGTTTCACAGTAATTAATGCAAACCATTTAGATCTGATTCTGAAAGCTGAATGGACTAAACAATGGAAGGTAAATTACTTTTTGCTGTTTTACATCTTTTCAATTCCTCGGCAAGGGTCAGAGCTGACACGGGGAAGATTAAATAGCATAGAGCACAAAACGACCCTTATCACTGCCTTTCTGGAAAATTTGTTTTCTATGTATGTAAAAGCTATATAATGCTTTTGACTAAGAAGATACATGGGCATCATTACTATGTTTATACCAAGTGAATAGAAATAGATCAGAAGATGCTCAGTTATTGGCGGGGAGATAGCAGGAGAAAATTATTAAAATACAGAGAAAGTACTGCTAGCAGCATCCAATGCAAGACAGGTCCTTGCATTGTTTTTCTGAAGATAAAATTCACTGAAAAAAAGTTAGAAGGAAAAAGTAAGTTTCTGATAGCAGTTAAGTCAGACATGAGTTAGGACACCAAACCCGCTGTATTCAGCTCCTAAAGCTCAGAGTCTGGCTCCAGCAGTGCCACAGTGATGCATTTTCCAAAAGAATCTGTGCCCAGCACAGTGCCTTTCCTGCATGTCTGTGCTGGGGAAAAGGCTGAAACATGAAGTCTGGAAAATCTGCTACTTGGTCAGCTCCCTTCCTTTCTCTAGTAAAGGCAAAGAGATTTTTATCTGTGTAGAAGCTTTGAAATATTACTAGATAATAATTTTTCCTTGGTCTACCAAGTTAGTGCACCACCAGCAACCTGTCACCTTGGGAGAAACAAGGGAATAACTTTGATCACTGCTATGGAAAATGGAGTGGAAGAGAATTAGAAAGGCTTACCAGCCTGGCAAAGCTCTTCCAGCTGGCCTGACTGGCCAATTGTACCCAAGAGCTCATGACTATTTAAAAAAAAAAAAAAATTGGAATAGACATACAATCATACATCATATCAACCACTGATTTGGTTGCTGGTAAGTTAAGAGTTTCCAAATCCGGGTCTCCTGTTATCCTAGGCTGCTTAAACCCATGTTAGAAGTGATCTCAGAGCTCAGATCTCTCAGAGATGAGGTCTCAAATTAAAGGTTAGCCTTGGAAATTAATGGTAGACTTGCAGTAGAAGAAAGGATTAGATTTTTATTATATTTTCCATTCTTCAAAAGGAGTTGGAATATTATTAATTAGCTTCATTTCCTGGAAAAAATCTCAAATTAAATAATCAAACATATTATAAGTGCCTGCAAGATAATAAGGAAATGGGTTACACCCAACAAAGATTTTGTCAGGAGGTCATCTTGCCAAGAAACCATCACTTATTTGTTAATGAGATAAGAGGCTTTGTGGATAAGGGAGGAACAGTTAATATTGTACCTTGAATCTAATAACATTTGCCATGTGATCTTACATGATAGCCTAACAAAGGCGTGAATGAAACTGCTGCAGGTTAGGTACACAACTCTTTGGATCATCACGCTCAGAGAGAAACTACCTCTCTCATTTTTCCATTCTTAGGCAAGACCACTGCATGGTTTTTGCAAAGGATTTGTCCTAGATGTTGCTAGGCTCAATACTTTCTGTAATGGCACGATCTCAGGACGTGTAGTTGTCACCTTCAGATGACAAGAAACTTGGAAAGACTGACAGTTTATCAAGAAAATAGGAACAGATTTCATAGTGATTGTGGAAACTGGAGGTAGATGTTCAGGAAAATGGGGTAACAAATTTGAGATATGGTACCTGTGAATAACCAGCTGTAGATGCATACAATGTAAAATCACTAAGTAGTTAAGAATGTAAACCCTAATTGGAAAAACAAAAAATTTTAATTTCAAATTATTTGAGCTGAAGATGAATTACATGCTGTTTCACAAAAGGCAGTCATGGCATAGGAACATACAAAGTCAGGCCTGTAAAGACCATCCCATAATCATTCTGCTGTCTTTGCTATACGGTCACAATCTGCTTCAGAAAGATGCAGACAGGAATCCATAGCAGAGCCCACTGTGCCACCGTGTCAGAGAGCAAACTCAAAAATGTGGCCAGTTAAAAAACACAAAGAATTCTGATTGCTTCTAAAGAAGAGATACCTGAGAAGGGGTGCAAGCACTTAAAAGAAATTCCTGTGCAAATAAATAGATAAGTTAATAAATCATGCATACAGGAAAGGACCGAATTATGCCCCATGTCCTTGAGAAGAGAACAAGATGTACACAGCCAACGCAGCGAACAGGAGTCAAGTTAGACCAAGGAAAAACACACAAGAGAAAAGGGCAGCACGAAGGACAGTGCAGAGCTGGAATGTGGTCCTCAGGGCAGGCTCTGAGTTTCCCCTCAACACAGGCCCTTGAGAAGGGGTTTGGCAGAAAGCTGCCAGCAGTGACAGGATGGGCTGAGGGGTGGACTGAGCCCATCTCAGGCACCTCAGTTGCTCTGAGCTGCACACCTGCATCTCAGCCAGATGTTCTGCAGGCCAGAGAAACACACACACACCTACAGGAATTATCTCTGCCCAGCAGTGGAAAGATGACTGTGCAGATTTTTATGAAATACATTAGTGGTCTTTCCCAGCCTTGCATGAACCCTTGCAAACTTCTGCCTTCCTGAATTGGAAAATGTGCTTTTCCACTGGAATTCCAGCTACACTATCAATGAGATCATGGCAAAAATGGACAGGATCAATGCTTGTAGATACATGGCTGTGCACAAACTGTGGGACCTGGGAGCATTTCCAAGTTCCTCAGTCCCATTCAACGTTTCATTCACCTCCTGACTCAATGCAAACCAGATGGCAAATGCTGTCCCTCACCCTCTGCGTGTTGCAGTCTCCATGGGGAAGGAATACAGGTGTACAAGCCAGGGAGAAATTTGCTTGCCATCCCAGCACAAGGCTAAACCTGCAGGTAGCTAATATATAACAAATAGTGCCTGGCTTTTCAAACTCAGCTCACTCACCAGGATCAGATTACGATGTTTTTTCAGAAGACTCTGGGACTGTTTTTCTGATGTACCATTTCATTGCAATAACCTTGATGCATTGGTTCTCCACACCCAAGGTCTCAGTGTTTAGCTACAATAAATCTAAATCAGTTGTTCTGTTCTATTCATTTTCTGTGGGTCCACTGCTAAATGAGTTGGTCTTGAGGAGAACATATCTCATTGAGCTAAAACAAAAAACCCCTATCCTGACAGTATTTATTAGAAATGAGATCAGTAGCAAGTGGGGAAGAAGCCCAGCAGAAGTCATGTCTGTTCTGCAGCTGGACGGAAGGAAAGGGCATTTCACTTACAAAGCTTGTCAGTCATTTACTATTTGAACAGAAAAATCTCATAATATATTAACTATATTTGTAAAGCCTGCAAAGTCACAGTTGCATTGATTTATACCAACAAATGCACTCAGTCATTTATTTAAACACTGTGAGAACATTTTCTTTTAGAAAAAAATGCACGGGATTTGACAAAGACTTAAAATTCCTTGGTTCCTGTCAAATGACAGACTTGTCTTGTGGACCCACTGAAAAACTGCTGAATGGGTTGGGTTGGAAGGGACCTTAAAGATTATCTCATTGCAACCCCCCTGCCATGGGCAGGGACACCTTCCACTAGACCAGGCTACCCAGGGCCCCATCCAACCTGGCCCTGAACACTTCCACACATGGGGCAGCCACAGCTTCTCAGGGAATCCTGTTCCAGTGTCTCACCACGCTCACAGGGAAGAATTTCTTCCCAGCATCTCATCTAAACCTGCCCTCTGACAGTTTAAAGCCACTAAATAAGTGCTACAGTAGGATTCACGCAACCTACTCTGTGATACCCATTTAACAAGGCTTTTTGGAGAGGTGAATAGAGGAATCCATGGGAGGTCTTAAATCAGTCCTTGACAATACCACGACGTTACCTCAGATGTGGCACCGAGCACACTGCGGTAGCACAGGTTTCCCTCAGATCCCACATGTATAAACTCAATACCTATTTGTGCAAGAGCAGCTCACTCTTAACAGCGTCTCTATTAAGACTACAAAGCTTGTTTTGTCCTGATTAGGACATTTTTGTCATGCAACCATTTATTATTGAACATAAGGATGAAAAAAATGTCACGGTACAAGGGTTTTAGACTGTAGTCTCTCCTGCAATAATGCAAGGCTCCCAATAAGACATTTTAGTTGCAGACTATATCAAAACAAACCTTGAAAACAATACCTTCAAGCAGTGGTAGCAATGAGTTCTTTCTATTTCAATAAAAGCTTTCCATCTCAAGATCCTAAAGAGCTTTTTAAATATTAATCAAGCCTCTAAGCAGCCCTGGAGATGCTAAAATACTGCAGCCAATGATCAATTAAACCATACACAGTTTATCCACTTTATAGATAAGGCATGGCACAAATGCAGAAATACCCAAAGTTGCTCTGCACAGAGCCAGATGAGGCTCTCCTGAGTGGATGGGAGCCACTTTGGCATCAAAATATCCTCTTTACAGTGTCCCATGATGACTGTACTATCCAGGCTTGTCCATTTATCTTGGGGATCCAAACCCCTATTAGAGGAGAAGTGACTGCTACTTCTGTTTTATCATAGATGAGTGACTGAGGTACAGGGAGATAAATGATTTGCCCAAGGTCACACAAGAGACCTGTAGCAGAGAAATAGGGTATTGCTCAGTATTCCTGTTTCTTCTCAACAGCCCAAATAGTCCTTTCTTTATTTTCCTTTATTTTTTTACATCACTTTTTCAGCACAGTCCAGAGGGTACTGAATCAGTCTGAATGACGTGTTATCTGGCAGTGTGGGGATTTATTTTTTGTTATAGTTTTGACATGTGTAATGAGTAAAACATTCGGTACTTGTAGCATTATTTATCCTCTAGCCTTAACTGCAGTGTTCAAAAACTCCCAGTGACTGCACCTTTCAGAGCACATGCAAGGGTAGCCTGTTATTTGTCAAAGCTCACAAAGGCATTGCTGAGAGTGCAAGCTTTGTTCCTCAGACAGAACGCTCTTCCCCCTTTCATGCTGCAAATTTCTGGGCAATGTCAATACCCGTTTAAGAGGTCTCCCACTCTCTAGGCTCTTTCTGTCATGTGTTGACATCTTCTAGGAATCAGCAGATTTTATGCCTCTATTCAATTCACTTGACCTGCCTCTAAATATGTTCCCGGCATCAGAAAAGCCATTCCCCACACACACATATGATGAAGCCCAGATCAATAGCACAGGATAAAAACAAACAAGCTAACTAAGGCAAGTCTAAAGTCTTAAGAGCTATCCACAGATGCTGCTATCCGGACTGTTCAATATGATGTTCTGAATTGCACACAGCAGGATTTCATTTGCTACAAATAGCTTTGCACCAGCAGCATCTTCAATAATTTTATCATGCAGTGTTCCCTAGATAGACCAATATTTCATTTAATAAACAGCAAATTAAAATAGCAAATGTAGTGAAAGACAAAGCATGAATAGATTTGCTTCAGAATTTTAAAGGGAAACATTGATTTTCCTTTTTTTTTGTTTTGTTTTATTTTATTTTATTTTTTAGTATTTCTGTAGTTGCTCATAAGGTCACCTTCATGACAATTCCAACAGGGGTTTATCTTGTAGTGCTCACTCTGACATACAGCCTGATGATTTATTATTGCTTAGTTCTTGATACTGTTCACTGCACAATCCAATCTAAGAGAGACACATATTTCTCAATTCAGGGACTTCTTTTATTTTATGAAAAATCAGCTTGGTGCTTTGTGGCAAAAACTACACTTGGCATTTGATCTTAATTTTTTTAAGTATTTCCTTCTATTCTCTGTTTCTCTGCTGTATCTTTGATGTATTCCAGGATCATTTTTGTTTTCTATTCCTTTGCTTTTCTCCTCTCACCCTATTTTTCTGTGGCTACACCCTAAAGAAAAATCTGCCACAGCAGCAGTTTCTTACGGACGCTCTTATCTAGATTTCTGTTTCATGCTAGTAGGTGACATGGTGATAGATTTCATAGGTTTTCTCTCCTCATTTGGGAGAAAGAATATAATTATGCAAAGGAGGGTTAGATGGACAGTAGGAATATATCACTATTAACCCACCAGAACACATGCAGATTCACTGTGCTTATGTGCTTAGAGGGGGAAAAAAAAGCCCTTCATATGCTAGACAAGATTTTTTCCTCTCCTTGTATGAATATCAATCCAAGGGTAAGCCAACAATTCTCATCATGCCATTCCAGAGGCTATGGTGCTGGGATATGGTGCTATTTAAGCTCTGCTTGGCTGCAGGGCTGGCTCCAGTGTTCCCATGGAGTGTCGGAGCCATTTGGAATCATTAACCCGCATGGACCAGGCTGCCCAGAACCCAGAGACGTTCCTTCAAGGCTGCCAGTCATTAGCTGGTACGTTAAGTAGCTAATGGTGCTCTCACAATATCTGCTGCATCATGCAGGTGCAACAGAATAAACATTTTTTCCCACCGGTGCTTTGTCCTAAATCATTAAGGACCCCAATCCTGCAAAGATTTATGTCTGTGGATAAGTTTACTCACATGAGCAATCCTGTTTCAACCCTCTTAAACACACGCTTGTAGGGTCAGAGTCTTGATGATCAAAATATCAGGTGTTTGGCTAAAAGCTTTATGGAAATGCAAAACAGCATCAGAAAACAGCAGAAAAAAAAACCAACACTTTCTCCTCTGTATTTCTTTGTACTGAGAAATATTTGCAGAAGCATCCAGCTCAAGAACAAAGATTAATAGTTACATCTGCTATCCTATGACCTCATGAGTTCCCCACTAATTGATCAGTGGATATAGATATGGATATAGATGATATAGATAGATATAGATATAGATATAGATATAGATATAGATATAGATATAGATATAGATATAGATAGACATCAAAGCAGCATGAATATTCCCCAACAAATTGACTGCTGGTAAGGGAGATTAACTGAGGATATGTAAATTATTAAAGCCATAAACTGCTTGTGGAGCCTCCTGGCTGTCCTGGGTGAGGTCGGGGGGATCAGCTGGCTGTCCCCGGTGGGGCTGAGCTGGAGCAAGGTTAAGTAAGCATCCCCATCTCGTGTCTGCAGCTATCAGACACCTTTGCTGACTCGCTGGCGCCAAGCACCACCCTCCACCCTCAGAGAAGCACAGGAGGTTGCAAATGGTAAATTTAATACCGCAGCAGGAGGTGCCATTTACAGTCCCAAAGGATAAGTCTCCCCCTCTTCTCTTTCATGCTCATATAAACAAATGGAGGCTGATGCAATTTTGAATCCTGTTGGCTTGTTTTGTTTTTAAATATGTAATTTCCTCCTTATTTTAGCATCTAGGCAGGGTAAAATTAAAGGATTTTTGTACACATGACTGATGGTTAAACTGCAATGACGATTTGTATTTTATGAATCCATTAAAACATTGGCAAATACAAGCAAGGAAAAAAAAACCTACCAGTAAAAAATTTGGGACTTATAAGTAACATGCAATTTAAAAGAAAAGGAGATTAAGGTGCCTGCACAACCAAGCCTTAGACAGGGTATTCTTTATCTTAGTTTAAAAGACAAACAAAATTTACTGCAGAAAAGACTATCAAATATTTGTATAATGCTTGCTTGCTTTGCTCTATCTATTGTGGCATAGTCATTCTTAGAACAATGTCTTTAAAAGGTTAAAATCATGTAACATTTTCATTTTTTAAAAGTTACATATTACCAGGCACTGTTTGAAAGAATAAAATAATATCTAGTGAAAACCACTGCCTTATCAATTCAATCCACTCCTTCTCTATGTTGCTAGAACAATGCAAGGAAACATCTTTTGAATGATAAATTTTTTTTAAAAAATAATAATTACAGTCTACATTGGAAAGATATTTCAAATCAATATTTTTACAGAGGCTGTTTAAGATTAATGCATTAATTAAATAATTGGAAAAATGCGAGGCGGGAGAAATACGCAGGTTCTAAAAGCAGAAAGGGAGAACAAAAATTATTGCATCTGAGGAGAAGACTGACACATTTTCAGAGGATCCAAGGACCACATCCATTCCTCAGTCCAGTTTCCTACATAATGGGGGCCAGAAGATTCCACTTAGTGGCTTCTGAGTTATGTCATGTGAGGTTGGACGATCTCATCACCTTTAGAAGGACACCAATCCTTCTAATTAGAGAATCTATTTTATTTCCGGGCAAACTCTGGCAGTCATCTGGTTACTCTCACTGTTAAAATAAATGGGGCAGCAGAGGCAAAAGAACCTTGGCAGCTGTGACTGACAGCGTAGATGGCAGAAATGGGAAAGGAGAGAGATCACAGAATACCTCAAATTGGAAGGGCCCCATAAGGATCATTGAGTTCAACTCCCAACAGGCCGAAAACGCATCTAGAATTAGCAGACCAGAGGAGTGGGCCAGCACATTAGCAGGAAACATCGAGCATTTCCCCCGTCAGCACAAATATCTGAGACATTTCAGCCGTAAATTACACGGACCGCGCCAGGCTGCCGGCTCCTGGCTCCTGTTCCACGCTGTACTGCAGCACAGCCATCAGCTCGGGTGGGATTTGCCAGCTCAGCCTCCAGGATGCCACAGAGCCCCGGCCCCTGCTCGTGCAGGAGCCAGGGAATGGGACCGCGCGTGGGGTTCCGCGGCACCGCGCGGAAAACGGACACGGGGCTGCCAGCTCCAAATGCAGCAGGCAAACAGTGAATAATTAACCACTACATCGATTCAAATGAGGACGAAGGGAGAATCTGAGGACACGAGAAATGTTTTGCTCTCCTATCTCGCGCACAAACTTCCCAGCGGAGGCGAGGGCAGCGGTGAAGGCACGCAGCCTCCCAGGCAGCCCACACACCTTGGGCTCAGGCTACAGCCACAGGCTCCCAGTCAGCCCAACAGCCTTATTACCTCCACAGCCTCCATCTACACTGTAGCCCTCTCCCCACCCATGTAATGCAAATTTAAGTCTGATTTTTTTTCTCTCTTTTTTGTCCACAGTTAAAATGCAAGATTCCTTTCTGCTTCCTTATTAGTACAAGGAAAGAAGGCCTGCATTTGACTGTCTGACACATCACAAAAACATGGAACGTTCATTAAAGATTCATGGCAACATCAAACATTCTGTTTTACTTTCAATTTTGTCACATAATCCCAATAAAACAGTGATTTAGCTGTATAAGTTAGAGTTATTTGTCAGTGCTGAGTCCTTCCTGTATCACTGCTGACACACAAATACGTAAGCCAGTGAAGTCAGCCTCCATGGGGTCTGTCTCTTTTGGGAGCATTTTAAGGATGCTTTTTCTACAGGAGTATATTCAGACTGGGCTCTATATTATTTAAGCTTTCCAGGAAAAAAAAAATGAAAAAACCCTCTTACGTAATGCGTTAGTGTTATTCTTATCTAGAGAAGGCTTGTGGGACTAAGTGAAAAGATAAAGGAAATAACAGAGACATGTAGCAGTGCTAATGTTAATATTTGATTAGAAATATTCCAAACAAGATGTCAAGACAAATCCAGCTCCTGTTATCAACACACACCCAGCTCGTTGAGGCTGAAGTAGTGTGTTCAGAGGTACAGTTTAGAACTTAAGTTATTTGAAATTAGTTTGTATTCATAAAATGAAGATCAAGTCTAGAAAAAAACCAAACAAAACAACACCCTAACCCTTCTAATGTAATGCTCAGAATTAATTAGCAAGGACAAGAACTACTGGAATCAAATTCATACCTGTTCTGCTATTATTACATGTTGCTTAATTTAGAACAACACTGTGTGCAACATCAAACCACTCGACTTCATCCTCCCAAAGTCTTAAATTCAATAATGTAAGTGTCTAAAGCCCTCATACTTAACACATTTTCAATTCTCTCTTTGACCACAGCTGCCACAGGCATAATCTCCTGAATTTAAGTGGCATGACAGCACTATCCTCTGCTACACCATGTCAGTTCACTCCCCTTTTCATATAGTTTCGTGTATTCAATTGTTAATTGTAAATGTTTTTATACAGGACTTGTCTACTGCAGCAAGGAAGGAAACAATCTAAAAAAACAACCTGCCTCAGGTTGTAAGTCACCGTGATGGTGCCAATATTGTCATTGTCGACAATGACGTGCAAGGAGAAGATGGAGAAAGAAAGGCACACAATTAAGTCTAAGCTGATGGCATGATACCCAGAAGCAATTGTCAGAGAGAGAAACAAGGAGATGGAATTGGATGCAGAGCAGTCAGGAGCAGAGAAATAGAGCTGTGTCTCAGTTGGGTAAGGACAGCAGGTGAAATTATACAACTGGACAACATCATCCGGTGAGAAAGCAGGCAAAATTTAGAAATGGTAAAATAAATAAAACAGGAAAAGAGGGGAAAGAGGGAACTAGGGAAGAAAATAGTTGTTAAGTATGGATGGGGAAAGCATGGAGTAAGTGCCAAGGGAAGCTGGAATGTTGAGAAGACTAAAGAACTAAGCAGAAAGATCAAGAAGTCTGGATATGGCAATCTGGTCAAGAAACCATTGCTTCAGGCTTTGTAAAAGCCCACCAGAACTCAACCCTGAGCCAGGATGTAACTGCAGAAGAGAAACTCACAGCAGTTTCTGACTGTGCTGTGGCCTTCTCAAAACACACCTTGGTGGGACTCAGGTTACTGGGTGTATCAGAGGATTCACCTGCTCTCTGTCTGAACTCCCCCATTATCACATGGCTGAAATAACAATTGTTTCCTGCATCATAGTTCTGTACAGATTAGGAGAGGAGACAATACTGGAGCCACATAAGGGTATGAGATGTGTGAAAACATTTCAAAAATAGGGAATGGTTAAGGACACATTTCTTGATGATGGGCGCAGAAGTCAGCAGCAGCCAGAAATGGGGAAGAGGGGGAGAAGGAAAGACACACCCAAGGCAGTGGGCAGAAGGGACAGAGAGAATTGCCAGGAGCATCCAACATGGACAAGGAGCACTGGGGGCTTTGGCCACGTTACTGTGCATCTGTTAGAATTACCTGTGTAGCCCCCTTTTACCATTCCCTCCCTTTTTATAGATATTCCCTGTGCTCTTTAAGATGTCTTTCATAGAAATTACTATTACTGTCATTTCAGGTATCTGCCTCTATTTCAAGATGTCTGCATGCACTTTAGCTCTTCTATCAAAGGTTTTTCACAGAAGTCTTAAGGAAAAAGAAGGAGATCAGAAGCGGGAATCAAAAGCCACCATAACTAATAAAGCTTACTTAATTAGACAGTATACAATTATTTTATGATCCATGAGGTTGCCTGCCATAATTTGGTCAGTGAAACAAAGTACATGTTAGATTTTTTCTCTCCATGAGAAGCCACCTCTTCCACAATGTTTAAACAGCATTATGATCCAACCAGTAATAAACGAATACAAGGCTTTAAAATACAGCTGCACAGGAATCCATAAACTACAGATGGTTTGTGATGTATTTACTTCAGCTAGCTTCAAAGCAGGACTAGCCTTTCTTTAAAAAGGAAAAAAATAAGAACACAACAAAGAACTGACCTTGGTTTTGCTGAAGGAAATCATTGACAAGATTTCGTGGGGAAAAGATAGACTGCTAAAATACAAAATCTTTTTATATTAAGACATGTCAAGTTAGATCAGGAATAGTTTTGGACTATGCAACTGTATTTTGTCTCAGGCATTTGCTAAACTTAACAAGCTGAAATAGACAACAGTAGAGTTGTTAAGATTTATTTCTTATTTTCTTCAAAACGTCTGTGTTTGTTTCTGAGTAAGAGGATGATTTTCCCATCCTGAGAAACAGTGAAAGAGACAGTATTTTTCAGTGTAAGCCGGGAGATGGAAATTAATGAAAGATACTTGTAAATCATTCATCAGCCTTGGCAGTGCCTGGCATTTTGCATTTCAATACTTCCATGGTTCTAAGAACAGCATAAGGTAAGTTTATAGAAACCAGACTATTTCCTCATCAAATGTATCACGGATTTACCGGGAGAAGGATTTTCACCCCTTCCATCTCCTGATTAGGGAAGAACCGACCATTGTAGCAGTTCTCCTCTGAAATGTTCCTGGCATGCTGACAGACTTTTTTCCCAGCACTATTGCATCCTAATGAGCAAGACTCCAGCCTGCTGTAAGAGCTGTTTCTCTCTCACAAGGTTTTGTGCACATGTATGTGACTCTTCTGAGAATAAATTGTGAACACTGTGTTTTCCATGTACAAGTATTTCTTTTTTCAGGCGCTGCATCTCCTCATTGAAGACATTCAGCTTCTTCCTAAGGCAGCAGGATACTGGTTGTCACATTATGTTTCAGTCTTAGATGACAGCATATTTTCCAAGTGTCCCTGCATTTACCTCAAAGTTTCCTCTCAAAGTTGCTCCTAAACAAACAAGAAATTGTGAACTAGAAGATGATATCTCCTTTCTAAAGCCCTTAGCAGGTTTTGCTTTCTCTATTTTTTCTTTTCTTTCCCTTCTTTCATAAAACCTCATGCTGCTTGCCCATATCAACATTTAGAAAGTGTAAATTTAATTTTTTCCTTTTTATTTTTTAAAAGAACATCTCTTTTGGTAGAATTACAACAAAAATGTGAAGAAGCAGAAATGCTTCTCGTTCAGCTCCAAGCACTGTGGTAGAAAGTCTGAGGGCTCACTTATCTGAGTTACAGCATATTCCATAAACACGATTGTGCCCTAATGATACCACTGTCCTTTAGCAAAGCCCTGGGGCCACGCAAAGTGTTCAGTGCCGTGGACAGCAGCTCATGTTTTGCACACTGCCTAAGGCCTAAATAGGCCTTTCATATACAGGCCAGATGTTCACTCTTTCTTAGGCCAGCTTAAGGCTAGAACAAACCTTTTCAACCAGGGTTTATCAGAGTTTCTAAATTACATGCTGGGAAGAAATTTAATTGGTTTAATTAAGAAAGTTTATTTCATGGTAATTCAGTTTTGTTATGCTGCAAGACTTAATGTGTCCTCTGATAGGAGTGATTTGTTATAAATATTCATAGCAATCCTCTTCTCATCCAAGCCAAAAGAAATATATGTTCAAGTAGAAAGTTGCAAATTAAGAAAAGAGTCTTTTCTGTAGTCTGGAACATGGCTGACCAAATCTCCTCACAGTAGCACCCATGCCTATTTAAGTCAGGGTAATTGTCATCTCTCTGTATAAATCACACAGTGCTCACAGATTCGCTCCGTTTTCAACAAAAATGTCAAAGGCAACAAGGTCACATCCTGACTGCTTTTCTCCCATGAAGTTTTAGTCATTATTTTTTCTTGACCAATTGCTGCGTGTTGCTGAGGTTTGGGGGTTTGTTTTGGATTTGGTGGAGTTTTTTTCCAAAAACCATCATAAGAAGCAAACCATTTTATATAACAGTATTCAATACAAATATCATAAAGCCACCATAAATCATATTGTGTTTTGAAGTGAGCCCTGCCTGACTGAGATGCCTGACAATGCACATTACAGCACCACACACCCAGGGGTAGAAAGGCAGTGTAAACTAGAAGCCCTGCTACCTGAGAAGGTCATGACTTAATCCTTCACACTGAACAGACACCATGACTTAGCTAAAAATCCAAGTTCACAGACATCAGTCACTACCATAATGGGCCTGCAGGTCAGGCGAGACAATGGGAGGAAAATTAATGTTGATTCAACTGGGTTCTTCTGAGGCTCAGGCATCCTTCACACTGTTCTCTCTTTGCCCCTCACCACCAATCATTACCACGGTGAGGAGGCTGCAAGGAATGTTCACGTGTTGGATGCAGAGCTCTCCAGTTGCAAAGATCCATACGGATCAATAGTGGCTTCATTCTTTCAGCAGCAAACTTAGTGCAGGCAAATGGTGCCTGGGGACAGCGCTGGTGTCCCCTGCCCACGCACCCCTGCCCCACAACCACAACCACTGCTGGTCCCATCACCGAGTCCCCAGATCTACCAAACTGGAATGAGGCAATAGCTTGGCCCTGTAAACCAAAATTAGAGGGAAGTCTGCAAGAATATAGACCAGCTATCCTAGGAGAAGTCCCTCAGCTGTTGTTATGGCCTTTGTAATATTTTCTGTTACACTGATCTGTCAATGCCACGTGCAGGATTCTGGCTCCGTGTTTTAGCTGTTGTTCAAACACAGGCAGAAACAGCATTTCTCAAATGAACAGCTCATCTAAAAGAACACAAGAAAAAGTAGGGAGAAAGAGACATGCCAGAGTGTTACACACTGAAGAGACAGAAAAAGAATATTTTTGATTAGAGCAACCCAAGGTGCTCAGTTCTTAGTATGTTGAACTCTATTTACTAGTGTTTTTTCATTAAAAAAAACCCAACCAAACAACTAAGTAGTAATAAAGGCTTTCCAAAAACTTTATTTGCCAGTCACAGCATGACTCTGAAAGTCATTTATTTTGTGGGTCTCAGTTTGGCCCTGAGATAGAAGACATTTTTACACATATTATGCAGATTTGCATGATTTCCTCAAGGCTTTTAAAAACTGCAGCTCTCAGATAGGAAAAAACACACAGGTACATGTTCAAATATTTCTTTTCAAATATTTTTACATTTCTGGCAAGTTAAGCAATGAAAAAACACTGGGATTATTTACTAGGATCCACAGTGGCACCTGAAGTCAGGAGTTACACTGAACAGACAAAAAGAGAATCCTTTTTGTTCTCCAAGTCTGTTTTGCCTTGTATGATTTGCAGCAGACCAAGCGTAACTCTTGATTCTGTATCTGAGGTGGGGGCTGATGTAGTATCAGACAACACAAAAAGACCCTTTAACACATTTTAATAGATTTTATCCTGATTTCTCATGTTAAAAAAGTAAAGAATAAAAATAAAAGAATGATCTGTAAGAATCTCAGCACAGTACCTACGAAAGGGTTATTTTTAACATCCATCAGTTAAAACCCCTTTATAGGCAAGGTCCTGAGCTGCCCTCATTCACATTTACTGCCAAGAGAGACTCAGAATGAAGAGCAAGAACAATTGTATTTTAAAGGATGTGTGAGTTCCTTTCTTCTCTGTTAATACTACACTGTGCAGAACAGTTTATCACCCAGTCCCTATAAAAGCTGCAGTTCTTTCAGATATTCATGTCAAAAAAAAACCCCAAACAAACAAACCAAAAGAAAAACAACAACCAACCTACAAATAACCCCCTACTCTTCAGCAAACAGATCAACTTTTTCTCAGCTGGTTAAATTAGGGAAGTGATGAGCCTTCCCTAGGTTACAAAAACACATAAATCAGATATCTTGACAACACCTCTCTGCCAAATCATAGCTAGAAAAACAAATCCATTTACAAAAAATCCGATTGATACAAATGGTATTTTCTTTTCAGTTCCCATGGCTATATGAGTATTTGAGGCAACGAGAAGGTAGAATTAATCTTCTTTAATACTACAAGGAACACATTTCAAAATAAACAGTATTATCAATCTATTCCTTTTTCATCAAAACAAAAAGGATAAAGAAACAGCAGAGCTGAGTCTTATTGTGAGAGACTGGCAGAGCCAGGAATGTGCAGCTGACACTACCACTGGGAAAGAAACAATCTGCTTTTTTAGCTGGCCTACCTGCACTTTGAGGTTAGATAAGTGCACTGGAGGTTAGAAAAGTGCAGTTGCCTTCCACAATCAAAATGTGCCAGCCTGTCACAGCACTACAGACAATAGATGGCTGGTGACTACTTGCTCTCTGTCTGATCTTCTGCAGCTCCTGATGACAGCTCTTCCTCCCAAGTTTACCAGATCAACATTGTCATAATGGCTTATGACAAGGCAGTAATGCAGGACTACCTGCACAGATGCACATTTATTCCTTCTGTTGACAGAAATTCAATTCATTTTTCAGAATCCACAATATAGCTCCCTACAAAATGAGCTGTGGAGAACTCTCAACTACAGTGAATTGAGTAGTTTTGAGAACAAACCATTGGGAGAAGGCATTATGTGACAAAAGCGTCTCAAATTCAAATGTGCTCTTTCCAGTGAAAGAAAAAAACTTTAAAAAAAATCTTGACCTAGAGAACATCAGATTACATATGTGCACCAAAAAAATATGAGTTTCCAGAATCAATTTCTGTATTTGAATGTAATTTTTTAATCCTTTATTTACATTTGTAAAACTCCTAAGAGAAGGAAATATATGGAGCAACCTGGTTGCTAGCAATGCCATGTTCTTGGATGAGATGAGAAATCCACTGAAAGGGTTGTAATAAAAGAAGTGTGGGGAGGGGAAAAGGAAGACAATTGGAACACAAAGCTATGAGACCATTACATGAATTTAAAAGAATGGTATAATGGACAGAGGCAGAGACAGCAGGCGTGACAAGATAAATAAAAGGTTTAAACTTCAGTATCACGTGCAAAGAGGAAAAGCCCATCAGGAGCAAAGTATTCCAGATGATGGAGGAGATCATTTCTGCTACGAATTTTTTAATACATCAGACAGAAATGAGCTACATGCCAAAAGAGCCAGAAAGAAAAACTCACAGAAGTCTGACCAAAGACACCAGTACTTGTTACCAAGATGAACAGTCGGGCTGCAAAAATCTTAGCTTTTATTTTAGGCAAACTTATCTGTTCTTCAATAATATCCACTTGGACACCAACAGCAAAATTTACTTAATTCACCTCTCTGACCACAGGTAAAGTTGCTATATTAAAAACTTGCTGTTAATATTTTCTGTTCCACTCAAATGCATACCTTTCTTATGAATCACTGCAAGTGTGCTATACTTTAGCTTTAATTCACCTGCAGATTTATCTGGGAACAAAAGGATTATTTAAAAGAAGTCATTTTAACATTTTTCTACACATTTACTATTGCTTTCAATGGAATTTGGTATAATATATAGTTTTGGCTATGCATTGTGTCACTCTGAGTACAGACACACCATTCAACCACAAATTATCTCTGCTTCTCATTACTAATGTTCATTCACTGCATGAATTCCATGCTGGAACTACACCTTAAAGCAACATCAGTACTCTGTGAAATTAGAAACTGAAGACTGTTTCATTAGCCACCTTTTTATTTGATGTCGACATTGCACAGGCTTAAGACTGAAGTTCATAACCTGTTCATAAGGAGTATTTTTTCAGTTCACTTGCTACCGTGGAAAAGAACCAAACCAATTAAGAATGCTAAAATTGCCATTTCGTTTGCACTAAGGAAAGAGAGAGATTCTGCTAAACTGACAATAAAGAAAAGATATCTCACTACGGGAATTATCCAATTTGACTAGATAGGTCATTTCATTAACTAAAAAGTAACAACATCTCTAATCAGTCTTTCTCACCTATAAATTACCATTTTTATCTCTTCAAATCTTTAATTCACTGTTGCTTTTCTTCCCATTTGCTAACAACTACTGCCTTTGAAACACTACCATCAATCACATCAAAAGCATTTTAAATAGAGGGGGGAGTTCACTTTGGATTGTACAGCACTTGGAGCATTTTCCCCATTTTTTCCCCCACTGGTATATTTAATACAAATTTGCTTAAACTGCATGGCAATGTGTCATTCATAACATCCACTAAGTGTCACGGGAAGTAGGCCAAGTAAAACCTGTCCAGTGGACTCCTCTCCAAGCACAAAGAGCAACAAGAAGAGGAATCTTTCATGAGCAACATGAATTCAGTCCCAAAGGAGCTTGCTGCATGAAATGGTGCAAAGAGGTGGAGGGGGAAGCCCACATCCACAAGAAAAGCACAATGCCCACATTGGATGGATGCATATTTTGGTGAAGTAATATTATCCATACCTATATACATATATACACACATATATATGGAGATAAAAGCCAAAAGGAAAGTTAAAGCTGCTCCCAGAAAGTCTGAACTTATGGGACTGATAACTCATGTAGACACTCATCTCAGCACTGGACCCTAATATCAAATACCAGACACAAGCCACTGCTGGCATCTCTTCAGATGTGTTTCTATCCTGCTAATTGCCTAAAAGGAAGTTAAGTTGGTTGAGGTAAAGCTGAGAGCAGGGACTTTTCAGCTGAGGGCCCTGTCTGTGAAATTCCATGTGTTCAGCAAAGCCCCTTCTTTGACCATCCTCAAAGCTCAGACTGAGACTTTTCTACTGAAATGTTCCATATCTGACTATTTCGCCTGCCTTCTCTTTTCTGCTTCTCTTTTTGGCTATTTGTCTCTCAGTCTCCTCGCTAAGAAAGGCTGCCCTCACTGAAGCATTGAATCTTCCTCTTTTCTGAGGTTTTACTTTTAGATCTGTGCAGTGTCCCAGATACAGTCAGTCAGCACTCTAGACAATGGCAGAATAGATAAGGAACTTCAAACTTTCACCAAGAAAGTATTTCACAGACGCCTCCAGCAGAACACAGATGTGGCAAGTTACCCCAATTATCCTTTAACAGCATTTGGAAAATAATACAGGAACAAGTCAGAGTCACACAATTACAACATTGGTAAGTCCAGCCTCATACCATCATCAGAGACATCAAGCATCACTCTCAGTTTGCTGTCAGGGGTTCATTTCTGTTTATGCTCACTGTAGAAATCAGTAAGTCCACTGGTGCTCTGCCCTCTGACTGAACAACTTCCTCTGGTAAAACTTCCCCCAGCAGCCTCAGCATCCTCTCCAGTGATACAGGCACAATCAAGCAAGGAAGGAAGAGGAAAATTTCTCTATAAAGGTGAGAAAAGCCTTCTTTTTCACCCAGAAACCACTCGGGCAGAGGATACTACAATTTACATCATCATTGCAACAAATTGGTTCCTGCATATGAGTGAATATATTTTTAAATTTTTTAAAATCCTGTAGAAAGAATGTGTCGCTTGATTTATGCAGTACCTTAAAAAAAGCCTATGTACCAATGATCTACATTCAATTCAAATGAGATTTGGGCATGCAAATTTCCCTGGATTAACCAACTTTTACACATGATTTTTCTTTCATGCAATGAAATCACTACCTGTACCAGAACTCATAAAATAAATACCCATAAATAGCTACACAAACAAGTACTCATAAATAGCAGCCTCACTGTGTAGGTCCTAGCAGGCTATTGAAGTGACCTGAATATTCCAGTTCAATTCCCAGGTCCTATTCTCCTACTTCTTCCAGAATGCTGATGATTTTAATCACTAATACAATAGATCATACACAGGGCACAGTCCATCATGTGGGAATGGGTTTGAAAAAAAAAAATTATTTCACCTATCAGGGGTCATTTCCTAAGGCTAGAAAGCTGCTCAAGCACTCTCTGGCAGATCAAAAGTCTATTTACCCTTCAGCAAGGAATCATTTTTCTCTGTTCTCTAATCTCTTGAATATTATATGATATAACTGATACTACGCAACAGTTTTTGTAGCTCTTACCATTGACCAGGTTTCCCTGTAGATATAAGGAAACCCAGGAAATCTGTATTTTTTTCCTGCTTTAGTCTCATTATCGTTTGAATGGAAGATGGTATGTAAATCATATGAAATCAAATGTTTCTGTACTGTTGTCTCCCGTATACACACATTAAGATACCTTCTGAGCTGCACTAGTGTTCTATCTTCAAGCTACCACACCTTGTTAGCAATGCACCTTTTAATCTGTCACATTTTCCATTTGCTCTATTCTGCTAACAGAAGGGGTTTTTCTTCTAGCTTGAAGTACTTTCTACCAATATCCAAACAATAATTAAAATAAAAGCCTAACAATTAGTAATACCAACTGGTATTTCTTTCAGATTTTTTTTCCCATGTAATTCAAACGTGTTAAGACACTGAGTAACCCTTATTAACTGCAGCTTGTAACAGTGAGAAAAAAATGACTGCTAGAGAACTAAAGTGCTCTGTCACATACCACACAAGCTGCCAAAGGCATAATGAGGAATAAAACGCTGAATTCCAGTCTCCAAGATCAGTGATTAATCCATGGTGGGATTGGGAACGGTCATTTGCCGACCCAAACTATTAAAAAGCCTACATGTATCAGTTTTTTGAGGAAGCCTTAGGAGATCTGGACTCTTTTCTGGCCCTTGGGGCTAATTTACTGTGATCTCCAACAAATAATCACTATATGCCATGGTTTCACTGTCTGCATAACATGGGTATCTACATCCACATGAAGCTGGTGAAACTGGTGTTTTCTGTTGGGTTTTTGTATAGAACATCATGTCAGTATCACATTTCTGTGGACTACAGTGTGAAACTGTTTAATTCACATGGGATCTAGCAGGATGTGAGATACTCAGCTGAATTATCTTTCAAATATCATTCAGTATTATAAACAGCAGCACCAGGCTGCTGGCAATTATTACATTTAAACAATGTCAATGAAAAATAAGGAGCCAGAGTTTGTCTTCTTGCTTGGATGCAGAACATGAATCAGTGCAGTGATACCTGACATTACAGGTCAAATTGAAAACAAATTTGCTGATGGAGTCATAATTTGCAGAAGATTTAGAACAAATTTTAAAACTTCAATTGTGTAAATATTTTAAATCACTCAGAGGAAGAAGGAAATTTTTAAGCCATTCATAAATATCAGCTAACATCCTTGAAATCAGGTAGAAATGTACCTTCTCTGCTTCTGTAGTTCAACAGAACTTTCCAAAGGTACCTGCTCCTCTGAATAAATGAATTTTATTTCATGGTGATGACAGATATCAGACAAATCACTGTATCATTCCCACCCTCACTTCCCAACACAGCAGTGAAAGACAGAATGAATCAAAAAGGATGCTACCTAGGTAAAACCTCTTCACACAGGGAGTAGGAAAAACACCAACTTCCCCTGCTGTTACCAAACTTGTGCTAAAGAACCCATAATACACCTAGTAATTCACTGAAGCAGCTTATTCTTCCCCTGCCTTTAAGTGGAAGAGTTTGTTCCAAGTGTGAGAGGACTTGGCCCTTCCCGTGTTCTGTTCCCCATTCTGCCACTGCCTGGTGACTTTGTCCTTAACATTCAGCCATTTTTGCCCTCAGATCCCCGTTAGCAATGCACAGCAAGCCCATACAGATCACACACAATTCTCAGACACAATATAAATTATCATTCCTATCTTGACATTTTCCATACAATTTTGTAAAAGTAAGAACAGAAATGTAGTGTATTACTTAGAAAACAGATTTTAGTGTTCCTTCATCAACTAAGCAGATAAAAATACAGCATGGGTAAGCCTAAGTTTGGGGGTTTTGGTCCTGCTCTGGAGGCAATTAAATCACAGATTTTCAGACTACAGTGGGGTCTTTCATAGACTCGTGCAAGATTTTGTTGGGTTTTTGTGGTTTTTTTTAAATAACGTCTTCTCTGTGATATTAGAATGCTCAATGTCACACTGTAATTTGGTTTCTGTTTACTCCTTTATTTTAGAGTATTTCATACAGACTTTTCAGAGATAACTTCTTTAATTTCCTGCTGTTGTCAAATTCTGTTTGGTACATTCATAAAAAACAGTGTCACTTTTGGGGAAAACTAAAAAACCACACACATACAAAGTGCATAGACTTCTTTCACTGTGTTTTTGTCTTGCCAAGATCTTGGTATCTTTGCTTCGAACTCTGGACTGCCCCCATGTCATCAGTCCTAAAACTAGAAGCAGTTTCCTATAAACAGGTTTGAAACATCATGTCTTTGTTTTATAGACACCTATTCCCTTGGTTTAACAGTGCTACAGTCAAGAAGAAATTTTATGTCAGGTATTTCGGTTCTGTATTGCTATATTTTTTTGACTCATCATACTGTTTATGAAAATTTAGTTTGCTCTGTGATTTAGCACCCAGACCAATGACTTTTATACGGCTGATTAGTTGAAAAGCACTACGATTTTGCATTTTACAACAGAATCCCTCTCTCAAGCTCTTGTGCTTTCTGAATTTTCTTAACCGCCGTGGAAAGGATGAAAACTAGGCTTGGACATCCATCCTAAGGGAAAATCCAGCACAAGTTGCTTTTCAGTAGAACTATAGACAGATTGTCCACCAGTCAAGGCACAAAAGTGCATTATTCAGGGTGTATTTGTATCCATTTCCAAAAAGCAGCTTGCAAATATGTCCAAGTGCAATAAATTTCTTGTGTTCCAATGTATTTATGGAAGTGGGTAATCAGCACTCAGTTTTGAACGAGCTCTTTTTAATTTGATGTCTTCCCCAATTTCATTCCAGCCTGTGCCAAAGAGGGAGCTCCCCTAAACAGCCTCATTTTGTCACGCTGCAGCTGCCAGTAACTCAGTGGTTTAAAAACTTGCTGATGGGGAGGCAGAGGAGGGATAGCACACACAGAAAATGGGGTTTTAGTCTGTATTTTAAAATGCCACGGGGAAAAACTTAAAATTACAGAATTTTTTCTTTTTAAATATTGGAAGATATGCCTATACAAGCTCTAGTTGCTCTTTCTCCCATCACTCTCAAGACCCTAAAATCATAAAATAAGGTTTTGCCTTCCTCACATGGGCAGAGTTGAGTTCACTGGAAGCAGCTGGAGATGGACAGGACTTGCTGCCAGTTACCAACCTGAAACGCTCTCCCTCAAGGGTTCATGTCTTGACCAGCTTGGAGCAGAAACATCCTGCACTCCACAGGTGGAGAGCTCCTGAGGCACAGCAAAATGCCACAGCTCTGCCATGCACAACAACCAGGGAGAATACAGAAAACACCTCTGGTTCATTGGCTGTCCCTATGGACTCAAAAAAGGGATGTACAGACAGGCAACTGCAAAAGCCTCGGGACGGGAGGGGGCCGGGAATAAAAGAGTTGCAGCTTCTTCCAGAAATTACAAACTCTGATAGGAATGCCCAGAAACAAAGTGTTCTTTCCTCCACCCACATCCCCCCGTTCTGCAGGAATCCATTTCACTAACCTGTACTGCTGACTAGGGGTTTCATCCTTAGCTTCAGCTTTCAAATTCATTCCGAACAATGGGAATGTTGCCACAGAGTCCGGTGTGTGTTGGCTCAGGCCCATCGTGCACAGGGAATGACTTTCTGAGGGAGATGGCTGGGCCTGTAAAAGGAAATGTGCATCAAATGTAGATTGCTATGAAGTAATGGGACTAGGAGCAATTGACCAAAGCGAGAAATCCATATTAAATGGAAAAATTATGCAGCATGCAGCCAAAGGAAAGGACTTAGGGACAATTCCTAAAAGCCGTAATCCTAGCTTGGGGATGCAATTAAAGAAGAAAAAAAAATGAAAATAAAAGTGTGTTGGGAGACAGGAGACAGAAATGCATTCAGAGAGTAGAACACAAATCACGTAAGGATGCTGCTGCTTCACAAGGCAGCAGCTGGACCCTCAGGTGGACAGTCCCCATTTGTCACCAGCTCAGAGAGGAGCAGCAGCAGCACCCAGGCAGGACAGCTCAAATGGGGACACTGCAGGCACGTGCCATGCCCTCAGATATCCCCAGCACAAGCACAGCACACAAATCCACTCATACAGCAGAGGAGCTTTACTTTGTCAGCCCAATTCTTCCAGCATCTAAAGCAATCGGGATTCCATCCAGAACAGAGAAAATAGGGCTAGGACCTCTCAGGCTCTTTCTATACCTGACTGAGATAAAAATAAAAGAAACAACTCTGTAGAGCTAAGTGGCTTTTCCATTCTAACAATCTTCGTGCCCTTGAAATTTAGTTGGAAATGGAGCAGCCTGCTATTCCCACATCAAAAATCAATACAATCAACAGGTTAAAACATTCTCGGTTACAATGAAACAGTATCTGAGGAAACAATACATGATACTTGAAGAAACATCTGAAAGCTTAAAGACCATAAGAAAATAGAAAATCTCTTTGTTTTCCCAAGGCAATGACATGGAACTGTAGATGAGCCCCACAGAGAAACCTGAGGAGATGGGGTGTCTGCTCCCAGCAATGCCAGCTATCTGCTTTGTGACCTTGGGCAAGTCACTTAACTGTCCCCTACCAGAATGAAGTAGAAATGCTTCCTTACCTAAAGTGACTCAAGATCTGTATGAAGAAATTTTACTCCTCTTAGTAATCCTCTAAACATCAGATGTACATACACAATATAATAACACAACACCATTTAACACTGGGCTGTAGCAGCTGAAAAGATCTTACACAGGATCTATGTCTGACTTGCACTAACTCAGACAAATGACCTTCCAGAAAATATTGTGGACCTATGGTAAAAGTCTAATTTTTATTCACACGAAACAAAAAGGAAGCAGCTCAGCGTGCATGCAATCAGATGAATCAGAATGTACCTTTCCACAATCAAATTAAGAATGAAATTAAATTGACTAATCTCATGCTAAAATATTGACAACAGCCTGATTTAAATGTCTTTCTTAGTGACCATACTCCCAAAGCATCCAGCTTCCTTAGACGTCCAGGCTAACACACTGCATCTCTTCAACTGAGCAGCAGTTCCTGACCACAGGATGTAGGGACACATTACTTCCCTCCTCTTGCTTTGAGATAAGAAGCAA
This sequence comes from Melanocharis versteri, assembly GCA_013397845.1. NCBI lineage: Eukaryota > Metazoa > Chordata > Aves > Passeriformes > Melanocharitidae > Melanocharis > Melanocharis versteri. The sequence continues at coordinate 51,410 of VZTG01000763.1, read as the reverse complement.
AAGAAAATAATATTTTAGGACTGCTTTTAAACATGTGTTTATTTGACCCCTCTTTTTATGAAATGTCTGGCACGAGGATACGAGAGTGAGACTTTTCAAAGCGCCTGATAAGGCACAGATCATAAACTCAAGGAATCCCATACACATTTCTAAGAGGGCGAGTGTGTGCGTGTGTAAATAAAATGGCCTAGTTTAAAATGTCTTTGATAACCAGCATTTGCCGGGTTGAAGCACGCGGCTGTGAGCTCCCCCTGCTGACTCTCGAGCTCAGATAAACGAATCGCCTTCAGATGCTTTTGCAAACACTTCTGATATTGGCTCAAGGTCAAAGGAGTGGACGGCTATAAGGACATTAATTTTGACCTCGCTAGTATCACAGACCGAAACTAGCAATAAGGACATTATGTGTTTTATTTTGATCCCACTGGGATCAAAATAAGCGGCTACCAATTCAAATTTCAGTGGTACCAGCCAATTTGCAGACTAATAGAATAAAACCATTTGATGAAATCTTTATGCCTCTAAAAAGCATACACCAAGTAACAGATTAAAAATTGAATTGGTACAGGAATATGTGCTTTGACCTTAGACATGAACACTTGAAACAATATATGCCCAGCTACAGGCAGACACCAACCACCCCCTTGATCAGCTGCAACATCTGTATTACTGTACCACCGAAGATTAAAAAGAAAAAAAAATAGTGATTTACAGCTGTCATGTTTTAAAGGCTATAGCAGGCTTCCACAAACGTGAAAGGCATGTCATGCAGAGGCTCAATAATGCAATATTACACATTTAAAATGGACCCTATTTAATATTTTATTATTATTATCAAGACCACGTTTTTCTGCTTTTCTTCATGTCACTCTCACCAATAACTTGGAGGACACTGTCCATCCTCATCTGTTGGCTATATTTTATACAGTTCCTGATTTTTTGGGCAAATGTTTTTATATTGCACAGAAGTTTGGATGTGAACAAGTCAGTTCATTTATTGCTGCATTTCCTGATCCATTTCAAAAGGAATTGCTGACATCTACTGGTTCAAATTATAAAATACTCAAATTACAGTTTTTCCTTTCAAATAAAATCTAATGGCTCTGACTCCTTTCTCAGATGATGGCAGAAAAGGCAATTCTGTTGAAATTAGCAGAAATAAACCCATTCTCTCCCACTTAGCAGTTCATCTCCTCCCTGTCCTTTCTGGCAGACATAAATGTCTGGAATTATATCTGCTAGGCACCAACAATTGCTTGAATTTGAAAACCACTGGGAGAATTTGGCTATTGTATGAGGCTGCTCCACCCAGTACAACACAAAACCCTCACATTTTGTGCTGAAAATCCTCGAGCAATTCTGCAAATCTGATGCAACACAGGATTCACGTCCTCATCCTCCCCCTTCTCAGAAGAGACCCAGCTCCCACCCAGAGTGGTATTTCTGAACCTTGAGGCTGCTGCTCAGACGCTCCAGTGCCACACTGGGCACTGCAGCTCTCCCTGCAGTGCCTGGGGTGCCAAGGATTTGGGGGAGGTGTGGAGGAGTGGAGTGGGGCTGAAGTGCTCCAGTAAGTGATTGGGGGGCTCTAAACAGACCTGTTCCCCTTACCCTTGCTTGGGATCATGCACTCCACACCCATCCTTCCACAATCCAGCACCGAGCCGGGGCAGCTGTTGCAGGTGGCCCTGTCTTAGCACACACAAAACCCCTCTTATCCCTACTCTGTCTTTATTCATGCCTTCTCTTTACTCCTTCTGGAGCAGGGAAGAGCAGGCACAGGTGTGCTCTGGGCACACTTCTGGAGTGGCACGCATTTACAAGACAGACCTTTCCATGTTGCATTCCAGAGATCAAGTTTAGGAGCTCTGGGGCTTTGGCTGGAGCAGGAACAGCTTGGTAGTGGTAGGATGGCATCACTACACAAGTGGCTCTGCAGATGCCAGCCTGGGAAACTGGAGATACTCATAAGGCCAGAAAGCAACTCTGACTACTTTGAAAATGTTTCTTAGATGGAAAACTGTGGCAATTAGAGAGGCAGACAGGTGCCTGAGGGCATTTGGAGACACAGGTCAAGAGCAGTCCATTTAGCAGGCAGTAAAACTAGGACAACTTCCTACGCCAAATCCTAAGGTTTTATCTCAAAACAAGCTTTCTCTTCTTATACTCCTAAGGGCAGCAAACCCAATTTTTACTTCTTCTGCAGACATCCAGAATTGTACTGCTGTCAGCTGCATCACTACTGGCAAATCAGTACCTTTCACTCTCTTTACCAGTACCTGGCCAAAGCATCAGACAAGCAGGAGGGCAATTAAAATATCACTCTGCTCCAAGAAACACATCGAAAGCCCACAGGCTTCAGTGATAACATTTGAGTAGGCTAACATCAAAATGCTGTAGCAGACCTGGCTAACAACAAGTATCGGGCAGCAAACCTGGACTTCTCTTTCCATGGGTTCTTTTTCCTCTTCATAAATTAAAACACAGATCTACTCTGCATAACGCAATTATTGTTTCACGTTTACAAGGTCCCTACTTTTGTGTAGTCTTTCAAAAACGCAATTCGAGACACAGAAAAATAGTTTTCACTGCTGTAGTTTTCAACACTTTGAACAAACTCTTGAGATAGTGCATTAATATAGGAAAACAGGAAAGCACCTGACAGCAGCAGGAATGCAGCAGGGCGTGGGATGACTGGAAAACACAAACAGAATAACCAAAATCCCACACAGAGCAAGATGTGAGACGAGATGCTGGAAGGAGGAAGAAAGCTCTGGCATGTCAGATGCTGATCACAGCTAGCAGAGATACAGGGCCCTGTCTTCCCAAGCCGGTTCCTCAGTACCTGTACCAATAGCAGGAATGGGAAAGGCTGTGGCCAGCAGGCTTAACTCGCTTTTTCAGAAGAAAGCCTTCAAGAGAGGACCTGTAGGATAGAAGCAGCCACTATGCAAAGTTACTACAAATGAGAGAAACTAGCACAAGAATCCATCCATTTTTTCTTACCTCCACAGGCAGATAAGATGAAGAAATGGTGGGGTCAGCACTGGCCCTCTAGAGAACTAGACCCTATTCAAGATTGGAATGTAAAGTGTCTCTGAATATTTTCTTGCAGAATTGAATTAGGAAGTTGGCCAGGTAAAGAGGACTGAAAATTGATGGAAAATTAGAGTGTAATTTTGGGTCAAGGAGAACTGAAGTTAAAAACAGTAAGAGATAGGCAGATAGACAATGAATGCACTTTAATGACCACACAGAGACCCATTTCAAACAGTGCTTTATAACCTTCCTGCTACTCATCAGGTCTCAGCCAGCCCATAGAGGATGCGCTTGACATGCTGCAGTGAACAGAAAAGTTCAAACATTAATTCATCCACACCGAGGTGTGCCCTGCCCTCAGGGCATGCAGTTTAAATTGGACGGATCTAGAACATGAAAGGAGATACAGAAAAACAAGAGAGAACAAACAAACGTTGAGTGGTATTATCAGGGCAAGTCATACACCTTTTATACAGTTTTGGTTTTTAATTTCTGTCGTAAAGCAAAATAAAGAATGGGATAACACTGAACAAATGGAAGGACAAAGACATGCCTGAGGTGCCTGACCATGTTACAACTCCAGGTGCTTTGGATCAGAAAAGCAAGTTAGCCACAGAAGAGGGAAAGGTATGGGAGTGGTCATTTTAGATGGTAAAATTACATTTTACTTCATGATAGTGTTTCAATAGCATTGTGGGGTTTTCTTTACCTATGGATTCTGCTAGTGCAGAGACATACAGCCATGCCAATGGAGATACTCGGTCATTCGCGACTACTCTGAGTAGCAAAAAAAACCCAAGATGAAGTAGACACAGACTTTTCCAAAGTCGAGATCAGTTTAGAATTTATGAGTAAAAACAGCATACAGATAAAAGACCAGCTGTAAAAAGTAAAATCCAGACTTGCATTGTCCAAGGCTTTGATTCAAGCCCATTCAAAATTCCAGGGTATTTGCTGTGTGTTTCTGTGATGGCAGTAAGAGAATATGGCTTAAGATCAGCCTTTAATTAGATAGATTGTCCTCTGTTCAGAGGCCCATTAAGCACAGATGCTTTTGCCAAAGACAAAAGCAGAACTGCTAGAAATTTTGGAAAGGGATGAAGAAGGAGGCCATAAGAAATAAAGAATATTTTGGAAAACTGTATTTGGATTTAGTTAAAACAGGAGCATATCTCCTTGGTCTCAGTGTACAAACCCTTGAGAGGCTGCGGTGCATGCATGGCCAGACTCTACAGATAATGTCAGGTACGTGCTGTTATTAATTGGTCATTTCAGACTTTTATTCAGTTGGTTTTGCAGACAAATGTTCTTCTGCCATTTGGCTGCATCCACGGCAAGGATAGAAGATTGTCATCACTTTGTCATGCTAACAAGGCAGTAATAAAAAAGAACTGGCAGTCTGGAATGAAACTGTAGAAAATGTTAATGGTGGAGCCACAGCACTGACGCCAAGTATTTCCAGTAAAAGGATATAATTATTTTCAGGTACTTACACAGTGACAGGAAAGAAATGGCTGAGAGCTTTTGGGTTTGGCTCTTTACCCCTAAAGTTGAAGAGGCAAGATGTACCAAACACACAGAGCAATGATCCAGTCTGGGAGCTCCTGCTTCTGGCATCCATAGCTGAAGTGACTTTAGAGACCAGGAGATTATAAAACTGCTGAGCTTTTCACTTTGAATCACCTCATACTCAACATATCCTTCAAGGCCAAGCATATGGCTGGGAAAGTCTGAGCAACCCAAAGTTTTCTCTCTTAATCCTTTGGTTGACTGGTGACAAGTGTCTCAGAATTAATACAACAGGACATTGAGGGACAATCCACTGAATACAAATCACCTAAAAAAGGCTACATAACATTTCTCCCCACTTTCAAACTAAGAGCTCAGCACTAGTGTTTTGGAATTTACTTGACACTTCTCTGATTCACTAAGATGTTCACCTTCTACAAGTATTTAACAAACTAAGTGTCTGTTAGTGACATCTCTTAAGGGAGGCAAGTTGACTCAGGGCCAAGTAGACATTCACTACTCACCCCAAGAGTATATATATTCTCACAGCAGGAAGAAGAGCAGGTTCTTGGAATTCTGCATTCATATAGAAAAGAAAAAATCAGGGAAAATACTGAACAGCAAAAAAAAATTACAAAGAGAAAGAAAATCTATAAGAAAATAACCCTTAATTAGATACTACAGGTTCTTTTTTCTCGAGCATGTAGCATGCAGATGAGGAGGTACCTTTCCAGTATTAAGGAATAGTTTTCAGCAAGGTCTGCATTCATTTGCCTCAGCAAGGAAGTTACTACACGTAGGGAAGAGAGGAGCAAACAGCCAAGTGAGTGCAAATCGCTACAGCAGGCCCAGCAAACCTCACTCAGATGGCCTCAGGCTTAGAGATGGAATAACTCAGATCTCACTCCAGTGCAGCTCACATTCCCTGGAAATTCTCTGCTAGGGACAAGGCTGAGTCTATCCTATTTTTACCTTTGTTGGACTTTCTGAAATACTGGGCAAACCGCTTGCTACACCTCTACTTCTCACCTGCAAAATGGGCACTTGCCCTTGGCACATCCCACCTCAAGGCCTGATTCACACATTCACACACACTGTTAGAAATACTGGTAGCCCATTCTTTCAGAACACTCTCCTGTCTTAAAATGTTCGATTTCCCATTTCTTTTCAGGCCATCTGCAAAAGTATGCATGGGTATAAAATTTACTTCTAAATAGCGTGAGAATGTTTGTGTTCAGAAATTCATCTGCAGTCCTTTATTTGCTCGCCTTCCTCTACAACTTCCTGGAATAAGTATGGACTGTGCCTCAGGAAAACAAAGCTATTTGAAAAGAGAACAGCTGCCATGGTGCTGAGTCAATATAGGCAGACAAAATAAAATAAAATAAAATAAACCACACTGCATCTGTGGCAATGTGTTTTTTCCCCCCTCCATCACAATATCCCCAATGCACAACGCCTTGGCAACAGTTTAGCAAACAGTCCAAGCGTGTGCTTCAAAGAAATGCATCCAAACCTGAGATCATTAAAACTATACACTGATTCCTGCAAAGGGGCATCCACCCAACTGCTATTGCAGCATCTGCTTTAGGACTGTTTCCTCTGCCTCAGCCAGGTTCCTCTAAGTCATCTTCCTCCAAGGGATAAGCTGTGAAAAGGTGCAGTTGTTATTTATGGCTGTTAGCAGGAACAATAAGGGTAAAATGCCCCAGAAGCTCTGCCATCTTTTGCTAGGCTTTGGCAGAGAGGTGCTGTTCATCTTTTCTGGTGACAAGACCAGGTTTAGAGTGAATATTCATCTTTGCTTTCGCAGAGGAAGATTCTCTCCATTGCAGTTATTTTCACAACGTGGCACAGGGTTATCTACACTTGGCATTTATGCTGGTAAATTGTAACCAAGAGAATGCAAACCAGCACTTAACTCTTGGTCTTCACAGGGACCACCATGACCTAGGGGGAACACTAGAAATGCTTGCTCAGTGGTGGGATGTTATCTGTGACTTCCCTCATATACTCTGTTAGCTGCATTAGAACATACGGTGACATAGAGGATATAAAGTTACAGTAAACACAGCCTTGGAAGCATCCAGAAATCATGAATAGAACAAACAAAAAAAATGTTGGCGTCCTGGCCAGGGAATTCAGGGCTTGGATAATCCCTTCAAACTTTTACTTCTACCAAGGCTGAAGAGTGTTCTGTTTATTTAAAAGACACCTGCAAAAAAAAAAAAAAGAAAAAGAAAACCCACCCACCCCTACTTTAAAAGTGGGAAAACCATGCCATGTGTTCAAAAGCAAAGTTTAAAAATGGCAGCTTTGTGAATGTTCTGAACCATAAACTGGTTTTGTGAATATTATGAAAAGCAAAATGTACATTAGCAAATTGCAGCATTCATACTCTGTGAAAGAGAATTTGTACAGCTGTAGACTGGTACATTTGATCTGCAAAACTTCAGTAGAGCAGTTTTTCACAGGAACAAGCCGAATTCTTTAAAAATCTTTCTTTGCTTTGGGATAGAGCTTTTTAGAAACTAATAAGCTCGTTTTTATTGTCGTCCCCGTATTCTGAAAAACATTCTCATGGATGTAAAGGACTTTTCACTGGGGCATAAAGCAGAACTCCAGACATGGCTGAACTAGCACCTAACAGCACTTCCTCTTGTACAGAATTTCTTATAACTGTGTACACAGTCCTTTATTCCCCACACAGCTGAAAAGAGGGCAGGGTGCTGTTTCTGTCTTTTCCCAGGAATTTGAAGGCTGAGTCCTTTTATAAGTTTTCCACTGTATTCCTCTGCTCTGCACCTCCTGGCAGAGAGAAGGGCGGATGGGACCCTCCTCTCTGCAATTTTGTGTCTGACTGCATGAGTAAGTTTTACACAAAAATCAAACTGAGTAAAAAAAAAAAATAGGGGAATATATTTTATGGATACAGATTAGGAATCCTGACACTACCAATCAGCACTTTATGGGACAGGATATAATTAAGATGTCAAAAATAATAAATTAGCACCAAAATAGAGCATATTTAATAATAAAGCTTTCCTGTTCATAAAGAACTTTTTCTATTGCACAGAAAGCTTCTCTAATATAAAAGAAAAAACTACATTAGACTGGAATTATCATTTATATCAGCTTCTTTTGCACTTTTCTAGCAGCATAAATGAATCTATACTGGGTACAAGTAACCTACATTTGGTCTTATCTGTTGATACTGCAGAATTGATAAAAAGAGGCATTGTGGTAAGGATCATACCTGGTATGTTCACAATAGTTTTATCTAGGGAAGAACTTTATTAGCAGCATGAAACTGAATATTATGTATTATAATGAGAGGAAATCACAGCAAGATGTTCAAATGTGCCTTTGTACGCATGTAGATCGAGCACCTCTGAATTTTTATCATGATGTATTTGTCAACTGCTACCTCCTAGGAAGCATTCAGTGGTGAACACTGCGGGATGTGCATTCCCAGCTCTAGCCATAAAAACAGAAATCTTCATACCAATGGAGTAAATGCTCAGTTTTCCTGAGCCTCTCTGACTGAAAACAGTAAGGTACTTACGTAACCGCATCTTTTAAGTACTTTTTGCAGACTTCTGTAACTAAAAACAAGGATTACAGTCCTAAAGTTTTGCTTTCTTTTAGGAAGTCGCCAATTATCCGCATGGTTATTTCTAATAATAGGATTATATTGAAATATTTGCTTGAAATTTTTTGTCATTGGCCAGCTGTAACTGAAATGTTTCCTTGGCTCTTACTGTTTTATCTAGTAGAGAAATATTTTCCTTGCATGCTGGGTATCTCTACAGCAGGTTGTTATAAATAAGCAACATTTCTATGTTCTCCTTTTGCTGGAAATGTGCAAGCTCAAGTAACTTTACTCATACAAGTAGTGCCAAAAAGTCAAACAAGACTATTCATCAAATACATACACCGTGCATCTAATGCTTGTAGGACTGAAAAGCTGATCTAAAGTACTGACTGAAAATAGCTGGCATTTCTTTTGGTTCGAAATACAATAAAGCCAGCAAATAATGGATGACAAATCATTCGGCTATTTTATCTATGGGTTTTCAAAAATAAAAAATCAGATTTTTGTTGTATAGCCATTATTAACATTTTTATAATTGTATGAAAATCCTGGCTAGGAACATACTTCCAAAAACTGAAGGAATAAAAAGCCTTCAGTGATAGTACCTGAAACTTTTAATTAAACTTGGCCTTGAAAGCTGTAAGAAAAACACACTGCCAAGAAACTACTTCATCATCACAGGAGAAGATTTGATGTTTTACATTCCTACTAAGATGACCAAATCAGTGTTCTTTATGCACTCTTCACAGCAATTGCAAACTATTCCACATAAGCCAAAAAGCCTGGTACCCCTTTATTTTAAGAGCAGGGTGGAAGAATTTTAGCCATTTTCTTTGCATTGGTTAAATGCCATCTTGTAGCTATCACAACTTGAAAGAAAAGAGTGTGACCTGAAAAGGTTGGCTAGAGGTAAAAGTACATTATTTAGCTACACTGTCACTACCTAAACCATTCTAACAAAAATCTGAAACATTTAGACTCATCAATGCAGACAGAATGGAGCTCTCCCTACCAGCTCCGGGCTTATTCAAAGGTTAGGCTCAATTTAGTGTCAGTTCAAACTCATTTAAAACCCCATCCATAGATTGAGTTTTCTGTCTGTGCTGCTGGGGCAGGTAAAGAAGGAGAAAGATGAGATCAGAGCAGTGTTTCAGCTACCTTGATTGACTTTTGAATTCATGTCTATAATGTTATGGATCTACTCCTGCAATTTAATTTTTATTTTCCTTTTTTTTGCAATGTGGTGCACAAGGCCAGGGTAGGCTTCTGTTTTCAGCTAGAATCCTGTCTCACAGTGAAGCTAAACTTCGACCACAAAAGTCTTGGGTCACTCCAAAACCTCACTTTGGTGTTGTACATCCTCACAGACTAAGAAAAATGTTCTTCTGCCATTTCTTTTCCTTTCCTTGTTGTTTTGCATTCTCAAGAGCACAAATCCTTTCTAGCAGATGCCTAGGCAAGGCAGAGGCAAAGCTTTAAGTCACTCTCTCTCTTTAAAACTAAAGCAGTGGAGCAAGAGGCATCATTAGCATAAGTGGAAGAGCCAACAACTTAAAGTAGTTTAAAAACCTTATAAGTTCACCAAAAAATATTTCACAGGGAAATGAAAAAGGCACATAAAATACAGAAAGCCATAACAATGTCTGCCAAAATCTAGATGCAAATATATTTAGGATTGGTTCCACTTTATGTTTGTTTTAGTTCCGCTATAATGCTTAGCTTCGCCTGGAGCTGACTCATAGTGCTTCTGAAAGGAAACAAAGTTTAACATCTCAATTGAGGAGTGCAATCTGCCCAGAGACTGCATCTCCACGGCTTTTACTGACCAAGGAAAATGATCTGATTTATAAAATGCTTGACACCTCTAAGAACTTCTCCGCAGGCCCGAATGCCTTGCCTAGCCCGAATTAGCTGTAGCACATCATAATTCTGCAGGAAATGTTTAGCAAGCTTATTAGGCCTTTGCATATTAACACAGAGGGGGAAAAAAAAACCTTTTGCCATGGCTATTGAATCCTGCATGTAAAATATTTTTCAGTAAAAAGATGACAGCAGAGTGCCTTATTGCTATTTGCTTCAGTCATCAGCCTCAGTTTAATTCAAAGTTTATTATAGTAAATGGGAGTCAGAAAATTAATAAACTTATAAAACACAATTATTTTATACACTCCCATGAAAGGGTGGATTCAGGACATGGTAGAGACTCACAGAATCACAGAATGTTAAGGGGTTGGAATGGACCTCAAAGGTCATTTAGTCCCAACCCCCTGCCGTGGGCAGAGACACCTCCCACTAGACCAGGTTCCTCAAGGTTCCATCCCTCCCGGACTTGAACACTGCCAGGGATGGGGCATCCACAACCTCTCTGGGCAACCTGTGCCAGGGCCTCACCACCCTCACAGTAAAGAATTTCTTCCTAATAGCTAAGCTAATTTTTCTCTCTTTCAACTTATACCCATTACTCCCTGTCCTATCGCTACAGTTCCTGACAAAGAACCCCTCTCCAGCTTCCCTGCAGGCCCCTTCAGACACTGGAATATTTTCTCAAGAGATAGTATGGGCAAGCTGCATCGGTTCACTGTGAAACCTGCCTTGCTCTGAAGAGTTCTAACTGAAAAAGAAAATGGACAAAAATTAGAAAGGAAAACATACAAAATGAGAAGGGAGAAAAATATCATCTGGTTTAAGGTCTAAAATAAAGCCTAACCAGACAAAGCACTCTCCTACAATTTCGTTACAGCGATCTCAGCTGGGCTCAGCTGTGTGTGTCAGGTCCCATCAGAAATGCTCTTGGTCTCTGTCGCTTCTTTTCAAGTTCACAGAAACCAGGGCCCTCCCCAGTGCCCAGCTTGGAGCTGTCGGCCCCCAAACTCGGCGTGCATTAAACCAGTCAAGGTTATATCTCAAATAGCTCTGTTGTCTGGCCAGGTGGGAAGGCCTGATCTATAGAAAGGTTTCCAGAGTAACATGAGGCTCTTTCGCAGGCTGCCTCTTCCAAACACAGATCTTTGCTCATTTTTATTTTTGTCAAAAATAATTGTGGGACTATTCAAACTTAGGTGATAATATCTGAAGGTGCAGATGGGTGCATCTATTTGCCTGCCATCACCACGCCAAGGTTTCTTCTCCTGCTGAGGATCCCATTAACATGTAAATCTTCCCCATTCTTGCCTGACACCTGAATTTTTCAAAATAATTTACCATCCCTTTTTCTCACCTGCAGGGCAACTCTCTTCCTTTAAAATGTTAATTAGACATTTGGTGGCTTAGCCTAAAGTGTTAAATTCAGAACCATTTATCAGTTTCCCTCACCTCCCTTCACCCCCATTCACCTCTCAATCTTCACTGTGGAGAAGATGGAACTGTCTCTGGTTCTCCTCCATCCAGACTTCTCATCAATAACCAAGGACGTTCAGCAGTGTAAAATATCCCATGGACAGGTGACAGGAAGATTTTGTTGGTGCTCTTTGGAGATGGCCTGCACAATTTCATTTCTGGGTTTACCATTCACAGCCACCATGAGAAAACCTGGATTCTGCTCTACTCTTGCAAAATGGCAGCAGTCAGGGAGCTCCTCATCCAAGCAAGTCCCACCTCCTGCAGACCAGGTGGTCAGATGTTCTTTGCAGACCCTTGGAGACATCTTGGTCCTACTGCTTAGCAGACACCCATCAGTGTTGACAGAATCAGGATTTAATCCTGCATGGCTTCTGCATCGCCTATAATGCCCCACTGCATCAGAGTTTGGATAGCTCCCTTTAATATATTAATGTATATTTACTATGTTTACACTTTGAACCAAGAGATGCCAGGAGCTCTCATAACATCACAAAACCTGACAGCCTGAATTTGAGTACTGACAAGCCTATGGGTGACTCTGCTGAAAAGCCTTGAGTAAGGCTTCCTTCAGCCTCAGAAGTTTTACTGCACCACAAGAAAATTTGGACAGCATGACATTGGCTAACCAAAGTCAGTGTCATCCAGCTGCTCCTGCCTGGCAGGGGCTCCACTGCAGAAAACAGTATAAATTGAACAGAAAAACTAATGTTTGTTCTGTCAGCTGCACCTGCCTATCAAATCACACTGCCCATTAGAGGTTATTTTCCAAAATCTCTTAACCTAATAAACTGAACAGACACAATGATACTTATGCTGCTATGAAATACTGCAGCCTGTCAGTGCTGGAATACTTAACTATCAAATCTACCAGTTAGTTCTCCTCTCCAGAGGATTTTAACTCATGACAGAAGTGAATTGGAAAGGCAGATGTTTTTACGGCAGTTTTGAGAGAGAAGCAGATCCCACATCAGAGAAGAGGGCTTGAAAACAGCCTCCCCTCTCTCCCAGTTACGTAAGAATAAGCGTCTCCATTAAGTGTTTACAAACCCCATGATCCAAAAGGCACAGAGCAATAGGTTTAAATAAACAAAACCAAAGGTTTTTGCCATTTAGTACCGGTGTACATACATACAGAGCAGGTTTGTTTTAGTCTATTACACAAAATAACTGCCTCAGATGCTGTTATGGGCACTCATCTCTGACATGGGACATTTAATTCCCCATCAGAATCAATTAACTCATGGTTGAGACTACAACTGCAGGGAATACTAATTAATAACTATTAATTAGTCAATTAAAGGTTGGGACAGCCTGTCAGCCTCTGTCTCAGGTGAGTGTTATACAACACAAGGCTCACTGAAACAACCAGTTTGAAACTAAGCACATTTTCCTTTTGAGGAAAGCAATTAATCTGCTGCTTGTAATTCTGCTCAGTTTCTTCATTAAAAGCAGCATTCGTCCCCCTCTGCTGCAGACTCTGCCCAGCAGATAACCTTCCTCGCTGTGCTCACCTGCATCACAACACCTCGAGATGCACAGCTCTGGTCATGGTCCATCGTGTCCTCATCAGGTCCTGCAGCAAGGGGAACGATGCTCCAGCAGCTCCCCCAGCTCACTGCCGGGCTGCAGCCCTGGCCTGCACGCTGGGAGGAGGATGCTGTGCCAGGAGACACTGGTTTCTATGTTAACTAAACTGGAAAGGGAATCTGCTTCCCCCTGCCCCTCCAAAAACCAGCTGACAGCTTAGGAATTCCAGCTGCAGAGCCGGAGGTCAGAAATCTCCAAGTCCCAGGTGAGGCCACCAGCACCTGGAGCTATTTCTAAAAGTAGAAGCCACCTTCCAGAAAGCTGGGAGGGTGGTTTCTGTACAGCCTCGCTCGCTGAGCTGCTGCACACCTGCAAAGCAACTGGAATGGCTTCCTCCACAAGGGTATTAAAATAGCTTGCCAGCATCTCAAAATAAAGCAAAGTGGTGATATAAGGATAAGCCCAAAGATAGCCAAGGTTTACAACTTGGGTGGGAGGGGAATGGAACAAAAATAACACACAACCCAAGAATATATTCTTCACAATTTTTCCTATATGAGATTTCACTAAAGCAGCCTTGAAAATAGTCTCTATGAAACCAAGCTGGAGAACAAAGGAATTAAAACATAATTCCTGCAGAGTTCTGCTCCTGCAGAAAATATATGTTAAGAAAAGAAGTTAAAGAATAGAAACTAATGAGTTCTACTAATTCTTTAAGAGGATATAATTCTAATAAATTCACTGGAGAAAGCCATGTCAAGTGCAAGAAAAGAGACTGAAACCCCTGACGCTGGATCAACCCATGCAAATATACCTTGAACCACTGAACAGCTACACAATTAGAGCACAGAGAGAAAAGATATCAACTACAGCAGCACTTACGAGGTTTTTGTAATTTTGAGGGCATCTGTGCTGCTTCTGACAAGGAAAACTGGTAAGGGAAAGGCAACCTCTAACTCTTTGTGTGTAAAGGAGACAAACCAACTCATAGATTTTTTTTTTGCTGTGCATTATTTGTCTACTCAATGTTAGCTGTACAAAAAGAGAGGATGGCCAAGTTGCATGGTTACAGCATTCTCCAGGGTCTTTCCATACACTTCCTCCATGATCCTGATCAACTCTGATGTCTCAGTGAAGAGTACACGTTCCTGGTCCAGAACTTCTGTCAAAATCATGTCAGAGGTTACTTCATGTAATCTCCAGCTTCACATCCTCATTGCTTTAAAATGCTCATTCTCCATTTAGTCTAACCAAAAATCACACCTCCCCGAAGTTAGTAACTGAGGATTTCAGATGTACATAAGTGTGGAGCCCACCAGATTGGGAGCTCTGCAATTCTCTGCCACAGAGAAACGTGTCACAGTTATTTGGATACAAAATGGCTAGGACTTCTCAAAATTTCTGGAAGTAATAAAACAAAAGCCTTTATTTAAAGCACAGAGGCAGAAGAACAAAGGGGAGAGGAAATTAAAGTAAATCTTGCACCACTGAGCTGGCACAGACCACTAGATCAATGCCAGCACACGGCTGGGCTGTACGGGAGCTCTGCATGCTGATCACCAGCAGTCTGCATGCAAATGCATCGCTAAAGGAAGAACAAAGAACAAAGAGAGAAAGCAAATACAAAAGCATATGCACCATCATGCCATTTGGGTTTACTCATAAAAGGAATTTCAGTCCTTGCTTCCTCCTCTGAAATGTTGCTTCTAACATGATGGCTCTTTCTGCACTTGCAATACAGCAAATTTCAGTAATCCCAATTACACATTCCCATGCGTGCGGCAGGGACGCTGTATCCACCTTTACTGACAAACAACAAAAATGAATTTTATTAGTTCAAAGACTTTCCTCTAAACATGCATTCAAAGGAAACCATTTCGAATGGTAAGCTTTTCTCTTGTCAGCATCACAGTATACACAGGTGGGCTGGGGTGGAGGGGAAGTGCTACACGTCTTTGTGAAATTTCTGAAGGATTTCTACCTCCATTATCATTAATAGCTGGGCTTTCTGGTATTCCCTAACGTCTGCAAGTCTTTCTCAATCACTCCATCAAAGGCCACAGAGCTCGATTCCTCAACAAGTTGTCAGCTTTTAATAGTCTCTCCATAATAGCAGTATTTTTTAGATTAATAAGATTAGGGAGCAGATTTTTAAAGGTTTTCCAGCACCAAAAAGAATAGATAAGAAATGGCATTTTCAAGGTATTTCAGGAAATTCAGCTACCATTATACAACAATGCCTGAATGTAAAGATACATACATGTTACTCATGTACTCACAGTCAGGAACGAAAAGGACCCAAGTGAAAAAAAAGAAGAGTACAGCTCATTCCCTGCAATGACCTTCAGGCCAGGTCATCCCTTTCCATGAGGCTGAAAGTAATGTAGATTGCCAGGTAAAGCCCAGCCCAGGTTCACAGAGTATCTGTGCTCTGCTCAGGCACCAAATGGGAAAATAATTTTGAATCTCTATGCCAAAGCCTCCCACCTTTGGGGATTTTTTTCCTTCTGCGTCTGCTCACAGAAATATCTGCAACAAACCCCTTCTTTGCTACATGGACACAGCCCATGGTACCAGCACAGCACAGCCCCTCTGGCAGAGGCAATTCCCTCAGAGCCTTGGGACACAGGCAATAACACAAGGACCTGCTCTGGAAAACACGTGGGGAATCCTTTTCCATAGGGCTGGAAAGGAAACCAACTGAAAGCAAATGTTTACTGAGGAGTCTTAAACAAAGTCAGTGATTAAAGCCAACCCAAATAATCAGACACATTTTGTTCTTTCTAATCATCAAACTGCTGTCCGCATTATCCCTGACATCTGAAAGGAAAAGATTGAATGTTGAGTTTATTAATTTACTTCTTTAATAACTGCCTGTGTGATGCCTCATTTG
The DNA here is from genome assembly GCA_013397845.1 of Melanocharis versteri. Taxonomy (NCBI): domain Eukaryota; kingdom Metazoa; phylum Chordata; class Aves; order Passeriformes; family Melanocharitidae; genus Melanocharis; species Melanocharis versteri. The sequence continues at coordinate 35,508 of VZTG01000763.1, read as the reverse complement.
TTATATGTTTCTCCCTCACACTGTTCCAAGAGCAAATACAAGTTTTAATATTGTTTATGTTACTATCATCTGAAAATTAATAGCTTTTCATATATCTTTTGACTTCCTAGTGGCTACAAGGAAAAAAAATCTTAAATATATTCAAGGCTAAGTGTCATTTAAACTGCCTCTGATATACATGTATTATAGTAAATTACCATAAACATGCTATGCAGTGATGGAGACAAATGCCCAAAGAGAAAACCCATGTAAACAAGATAACTAAAACTGTCTTATACATATTTAAGGGATCCATAAATGAGAGCTAGTCATAAACTTGACAAAGGTAATAGAAGATATATGTTAAACTTCATTGCTATAAAATTCAGGTTAAAAAGGTGATATAAATATTTTAGTCTTTTATCTAAGACTCCATCATTAAAGATTTAGTCCCACTTCAGCTGCTTTGGGGGGGTTGGAAGGAGTTTTTCCTTTTTCACCTTTTTTTTTTAAACTTTTGCACCTTTTGTTAGTTAATTTGAGCACTGCTTGATTTTATCATGGTTTTGGGGTATTTGGTATTTTCCTTGAATTCCCAGGTACTCAAATACAGTATTTGCCTGGCAATCTCACCACATGCAACTTTGAGCTCCCAGGGTTGCAAAGGAGAGTTAAAAAACGTGGAAGTGAGGTAGAAAGGATGTCTTAAAGGTCCAGAAAAACGTCAAAAAATTCTTTTTCAAAAAAGGAAAAAAATAAATAAAACCCCAACATAAACCACTTTTCTCTGTTACAGTCAGCCTCAAGAGCTGTGACATGGCTTCTAATCCTTTCTAAGTCAGGCACACCAGCCAGCACTGGATGCAAGTACAGAGCCTTGCCATGGGCTTGAGTGCTCAACATCTTGATTCAGGAACAGAGCTGCCACAGTTTTACACCAACATCTGCCCCAGCACAATTTATTGACAAATATTTATCCTTACACAAAAAAAATCATGTCACCCTGAGGTGCATAACTTCCACGTGTAACACGGAAATAGCTGTTAATGCTCATTATGTGCACACTGAAAAATAGGTGTTAATGCTCTTTACAGGCACGCTGATATTGAATGTCATGTAGGTGTTGCTCTTGAGCTTAGTTTACTGTAGCCACCTTTAAATAAAAAAATTTAAAAAAGGAAAGTGAGGTTTATTTCTTGACTCTAACCCTAACCCAAACGAAATTCTATGGGTTTTCCAGATCAGAACGATGTAGGAGCAGCAATTCTGGGGCCTTTCCAGGATGGTCTTGGCACACCTTTTCCAGCCCCAGCGTTCCTGGAGCTGCAGGCTCTTTGACTCTCTTTTATGTGCGAGACCACATTGGTATTTCAGATCCCGATCTTTTGCGCTCTCTCTCAGTGATTTCCTCATGAAGGCAGCTCAATTTTCAAGTGTTTCCCCCTCTCACCCCCAACAGCCACTCCTGGTAATTGCCCAACTCTGAAAGCCAGGCAAGGTCTTTTCTGGCTTACACATTAGTAGCAGCAGACTGTGAAATCAGAGGTTAGCTAATAAGCCATCAGGACAGTCTGGACTGTCACTACAGTCCTGGCAGAAGTAATAACACTGATTTAGTCAGCAGAGTAAGAAAATGTAGCTCTGAACATAGCCAGGTAGCAGAAATCCACAGACTGAAAAAACCTTCCATTCATGAGCAATTGCTTTTGAGTCTGGAATCACAGGAAAATACGCTAACATTCAAAAATTGCCTGAAATATTTTGCCAATAGAGTTAAATTTCTAGTGTTGAATTTAGATCCCATGCCTCAGGGAAAGAGAAGAACTTTTTCACCTTCTTTCTTGTTTTGAACTTTTCTTACTTAATTTAAGCAAAGGTGGGCCAGAACAAAGGTCTCGAATATTCCCACACATTCTGTTCTTCAAAAATCGAAATCTGACCTTGTGCCTGTGATCCATCTGTCCCCTCAGTGCTGTTGTGTACCTTCCTACATTCCCTCTCTGAGCCTGCTTGCCATTCTCTGTGCCTGCTTGCCAGCTGTTTATTTTCTCTTCATCAACTTTTTTGGGAAGAGGCCATTTCATTTTCCGTCAAGTCTCTTCTCTCTTTCATTGATTCTCATCTGTACTTTTCCCTTCTGCCCTCACCCAGCTCTACACACATTTTCTTCTCCATTAAGTTAACTCACAATTCATCAAGATTGTGCACTCCAGAGCCAAGCAGATATGGAGCACTTGAGAAGAAAAGGCAGGGATTGCTCCAGCTCGCTAATAAAGGGTATCAATCTTGCTCCCATTTTAATGAAACAAGTTGTAAGCTTCTCTTAGTCACCCTAATGAAAGTGTTTTGCCAAGTTTATCCCTAGCATGAATCCCACAACAAAAAGTAGGGGAAGAAGGGGGTACAGCATGGAGAATAATGGACCTATATTTTTAGCTAATGGATATTACGTATTAGAAAAACTAATAATGTTTTGGAGCTAGGAATAGAATAACAACATTCTCCTCTGTAGTGAAGGGCCAGGACCCTCACTGTAAATGGCACAAATAATGGCCATTATATATGTTCACAGGGTCAGTGTAGACCACATCAGACCACATCTATGAAAGTCTTGGAGCGTGGTGAGGGATTTTGTTCCATTATTGAAAGGGTTTTATAGCACCAAAGCCAGGAGCCATAGGTAACTCTAGCATTCCTCTTCAGAATTCCTCTTGCATTCCCCCAGAGTAACCACGCCTGACACCACAAAGCACTGCCCTAACAGGATGGGTCTCTGATCTCACAGGGCTGCTCAGGCCGTGCAGCTTGCACTGAGAGCCATTCCCCATCCCTGCACACACGGGGGGAAAGGGCCTCTGTAAACTGCCTCAGGAGATCAGGGCTTTATTTCCAAGGGTGGAAAAGGAGCTGTCTGCACACAGCTGAGGACTGCATTTTTTAAGCCACTTCACTTTCCTGCTAACATCACTTCAGGGGCTTAAAATCCATTCCCCAAATCAAATTCCACTTTCCCAGCTTCATCCTTATCTCCCTCCCCCACCAGCACTTTGTGAGCTTGGACAGAGTCTAAAGCCAACTGTGCAGCTGTGAGTTGCTCTGCAGTCTCTGTGTATTCTTCACCTCACATTTCTCCAGACTGGAACTGCAGAAGAGCTTTTCCCCCTTTTCCAGCTGCAAGGGCTCCTCAGCATGGGTCTGCCAAAGCCCGGGTGCACCCTTTGCTTCTCCATCATCAAATTCTGCTCCAGGCCACATCAGGCCCCTGGCAAAGGGCTCAAAACCAAGGGAACAGGAAGGACTGAAACAGCTCCCCACACACCTCACTGTTCTTTTGACTCTTTCCAGCTCTCAATTCCCAAGTTACAGGTGCATTGCTTTGAGAAGATGCAACCACCTCAGTCTGGTGTCTCCCCTCATCTCGTGCTAATCTTCTATGCCATTACAATATTACACACCAGTACAAATACTGCTTTTAATGCTTTACTCCCCCTTATTCCCATGAGAGATCTCATTCACCTTCACCCTGAAATAATATGACGTTATCACCAGTTATCACAAATTACAATTTCTCTGTCTCCTGAGAAGTGTGTTTTATATCTTCCTTCTCACCAAGACAAATCCTTAAGAATGACTGAAAACAGAAAATCTGGCCTACCTGAGCCTTTGCACTACAACGTGACAAAAAAAAATGGAGGGAAAAAACCAGGTCATCATCAGAATACAGGATCTTAACATGAACAAGTTCACAACTGTCAGAAAGATCAACTCACCGAGACAGGGCACTCCTTACTTCGATAAGTACAAAACCTGAGCTGTGATGATGACATAAGTTGTTGTGGTTAGATTGGGTTTTTTAAATGATAAATGAACTCCTTGGTTGTATTCTCTCTTGTGATAGTTCTGAAAGGAGAGACTGTACAATGGCAGGGCATAATTGAATTGTAAAGACAGAGGCACAGATGGAAAACAACTCTCTGTCATTTGTTCCCGAAACTTCCTAAATGAAACTCACATCAAAATGTGAAAATCCGTAAAGCATCATTAATTTCAAGGGATCAGAGTAAGATTTTAAGCAGGAACTATGAAATAGTTTCTGTGTGTACTCTTCTGATGGTCTTTCCTATTTCATCTAATTAACAATAAAACAGATGTCCCGTGACAAAATCAGCTTTTTCATCCAATAACACCCTGACAATCTAAAAATGCCAAACCCTTCACATATGTAAGTTAAATGTCACTGGAGACAGTTGTTGCAATTTAGAGATAAAAGCAAAGTGAATATTAACATTGGCTAACTATCTACAGGGGTGCAAAAAACCTCTATTGTCTGCCCTTCAAGGTTAGAGATCTCTAGTGCAGTAATTTTTTACTTACCCTGTTCACAGTTCTTTGAATGTAATCTTCCAATACTTCAAAAAGTAAAATTGGTAAGTTACAAATATTAAGATAAATACAGATATAGACATATAATATGTATACATAAATTGAAGTACTCAAAGTTCTTTTAAAGGCTAATATTCTGAAGTAGAAGTGGTCTGTATTTCCTGTCATCCAGTTGTAAGAGCCAGGAATAAAGGAATATTAAACTACAATTCAGAAAAATAAACCAGTAATATGATAGCAAAAAGGATCTGACTTCCTTTACCTGGCTACATAACCATGGTAAAAACTCCCAGCGTTGGTATGTAGCTACAGTAAGTAGCTCAGATATTCCAGCACCACAAACATTCACTCATTGGCAGTCTGTACCTGCTGCTAATTTACCACCTGCCCTCCTCTAGAGGATGCTCAGGTCTTTCACTTGCAGGTTGGCATCAAAGGCAGGCTGTTCTCAGAACAGGGAATTCTCCATTTGTTTATGTTTTTCTTAGGAACTACACATGGAGGAAGGTAGTCAAGGCTGTTTCAGGTGGAGAAGTCTAATATAGAAATATTCACAACCTCCAGTCTAAGAATGTCCCCTCCTGTTGTGTCCTCTCAAAAAAAATTAAGTTATTTTTGGTATTCAGAAGATACCCTTTAGAACAATACAATTATTCTGAAGATACTTCATCTCTTTATGAAATGTGATACACAGCACTCAGAGTGACTCTGGAGAAGTTAATCAGAGTTGCAATCGTGTGTCTTTTCCAATTCACGCAGTTGTGTGATTGACAGAAGCTCCCAAAGCAGAATCCAATTAAGTATAATTTTGATTCTCATAAGACAAGTCTGCCTTTGTTGTAACACCAAAATCAGTTCTGAAACACAGATAAAACAGATATTAAATAATGTAATCTGAAGCTTCTCCGAGAGAATAAATGCCACCAATAATAATGCTGCCACTGTTCCCTTTGCAGACTTCAGAGTCAGTTCTCTACAAAATTGAAATATAAACACCTCAAGTTATAAGATACAAAGGGCAGATTTTTGAGGTTTTTAGGCACCTGAAAGTGCAAAGACTCACAGAGATTTTTAGAAACACCAAGACACCTACTCCCACTGAACCAAGAGAAGTTACAAACTAATCCTCAGAGTATCAGAACTATGAACATATATTGTTGTTGCATCACCTTTAGCAGATTATATTGTCTGTGATTCATCTTCTATATAAAGAAGTGCTTTGATAGTGCTGGGTACAGGGTTGATGGTACAGCAATGCACTGGTCTGTGGGAACAATCACCATGATTTGTCATCCAAAAACCTTGAGAACTCCTGCGTTGCCATAACAGTACTTATTTTAATCCACTAAGTACTGTCCAAAATTTTATCAACTCACCCACTATAATCTTTCTTGCCCCACCAAAACCCACCTCAGCTGTATTCAGTTCTTCCACATAACCCATAATCTGCCAATGCTTTTCTCCTCCTTCTCTCGCACACTGAGGAATAGGATTAAAGACCCCTCGAGTTTGCTGCTCACAAGGTGACCTCTGGCAGACCGGGGTCAGAAATTAATGCCATCTTCTCTTTCAGTGCCCACACAGGATGGTTTCTCATTACCTGCCTGTTTCATCTACCTGCTGCCTCTTGTTTAGTGCTTGGAGCCACTGGCAGCCACCGTAATCATGGTGACAGCATTTTACAAGTGCAGACAGATTTGTCCCTTTCAGCTGTTCCATTCTGCTCTTTTCACGGAGTCAACAGAAAGGACACGAATCCTTGAGGAGTCGTCGCAGACTCACTGCAGGGATGGGCTGGCCACCACCACAGGAGGGAAAAACAATCACTTCTAACAAGGGGCCAGATTTCAGGAATTGGGTTTGGGCTCTGAACCACAAAGGGTAAAGCCCAGGTGAACGGGTAGCTGCGGTGGGACAGCCCGGGGGAGCGGGGGTGACCCCGCCGGCACTGCCCGGGGGGACCGGAGTGGCCCTGGTGGCACAGGAGTGACCCTGGTGAAACAGGAGCAGTCCTGGGGGCACAGGAGCAGCCCTGGTGGCAACAGCCCGGGGAACAGCAGTGGCCCTGGTGGCACAGGAGTGACCCTGGTGGCACAGGAGCAGTCCTGGAGGCACAGGAGTGGCCCCAGTGGCACAGCCCTTGTGGCACAGGGGTGGCCCCNTGCAGGGATGGGCTGGCCACCACCACAGGAGGGAAAAACAATCACTTCTAACAAGGGGCCAGATTTCAGGAATTGGGTTTGGGCTCTGAACCACAAAGGGTAAAGCCCAGGTGAACGGGTAGCTGCGGTGGGACAGCCCGGGGGAGCGGGGGTGACCCCGCCGGCACTGCCCGGGGGGACCGGAGTGGCCCTGGTGGCACGGCCCTGGTGGTCCCGGTGGCACAGTCCCGGTGGCACAGCAGTGGCCCTGGTAGCACAGCAGTGGCCCCGGTGGCCCTGGTGGCACAGCCGTGGTAGCACAGCAGTGGCCCCGATGGCCCTGGTGGCACAGCAGTGGCCCTGGTGGCCCAGGAGCGGCCCCGGTGGCCCTGGTGGCACAGCAGTGGCCCTGGTGGCCCAGGAGCGGCCCCGGTGGCCCTGGCGGCCCAGCCCGGGCCGGGCAGCGGCCGCGGCTCCGCGCAGTCTCTGCTGCCCTCTGGCGGCCGCAGCCCGCACAGCGCCCCGGCGCATCTCCGCCTCCCTCGGGAAGTGCCGGGCTCCAGCATCGGCCGTGGAAATGCGGGAATGAGAGCTCCCGTCAGCTCCTGCCGCGGGTCGGATCAACCCTGCTGCGTGCAGCCCACGCCACCCTGTCTGACGGGGCTACAAAAACAGAATCCTAAACCCACTCTAGTCGCAGCAGCAGAATTCAGACCTGCAGGGTGGTTTACAAAGTCCCAAAGGACAGGCTCGTTCTTCACCCTTTCCTGGATTAGGATCACAGGGGGGAAAGGCAGAGAGATTCCATGAAGAAACTTGAGCAAGGTCCCCACAACATTTATTTTGAGCCTGTACACACAGACCCACCTTGATCATGCTGTGCCTTAGGCCTGTGTCACCTTCATTGGGTGACAAGATGTTTTTTTCCTTACACTAAACAATCATGAAATGGAAAATATTACACAGGACATGACCAAAGCTTTCTTCGGGAGAAAAAAAACACCCAACCAAGAGTGATAAACTCACTTTTCTATTCCCTTACCCATCTATATTCCTCATGGCCACGATAAATTACAATCATTTCACACGGTTCTGTGGAAGTACAGCCAGGGTGCTAAGTAAACATATTGGCACAGAGGCAGCATGAGCAGCTCAGCACACTCATGAATGGGCAAAAAGCCTCTACTAGTTATGTCAGAGAAGTTTGGCACTGGAAAGGGTTTCTATTTTTAGCCCAGCTTCCAAAGGAAATGAGGTTTATGCAATCGCAGTAGGTGCAAATATTGTGTGCCAGTCATCTGCACCACAATCCTACTACCACTACTCTGCCTAAAGAGCCACCTGTAGCCTAAGTCTCATAAATTATGGAAATCATTGGAACTTGGTTCATTTAGCAAGTCTAATTGGAGAGAGATTCCCTGGAAGTGCTCGGACTGCAAAGCTTCTAACCAACTTTAGGACCTGCACAGAAGGCTGCAGGATTTATTACTGACCCCTCCTTTTGTCTGTGTTAGAGTAACCAAGTGCAGCCAATAGTTTCCAGCAAGGATCTGCAGTCCATTGCATCCTTCAGTCCACAAGCCACATCAGTGCAAAATAAAGAAATAAAAATATTTTTAAAAAAGAATCAGCAAGAACCAAATTTACCAGTTTGTGAATGGGTCAGCAAGAGACAAGATATGATAATGGGGGTCTGAAGAAGGGGGTGGGAAGGGTCTGGGTGAGGTCAGGAGCGCCCAGCAGTAGGCAGGATTCCCACCTGGGTCTGCACATTGCCCTGACCCACGGGAAGCATCCCCTCCCCAAAGCACTGGGCATTTAGCAGCACAGAAAGTGGGAGACAGGAGAGAGTCGCTTGCTGTTGAGCATAAAGCTGAGACTGCATCTGAGGTCATCAGATGATTGCGAGTCAGTTTAACATTTGTGGCATATTTGTTTTTACCTAAATTAAATAAGGACTTTGGAAAATGGCAGAAATAGGCCTTTTTATTTATTTAAATTGCCTTTCGTACTGTGTTAATAAAAGTATTGCATGACATTCTCAGCTGCTGTTCCCTTAGTAGCTAGAATTTCCTCCCTCTGTGAATTTCTGGTGCTGACATTTTACTTTTTTCTAATCTTTGGGCTCAAGGCAAATTTTTTTCACCCTGATTTCTTTACAAATATTTGGGGCTTGCTCCTGCATTCCTCAAAGCCAGCGAAAATCCTGAATGTGCAAGGAATGCAGAAGCAAACCACAGAGTAATTTATGTTTTCTATTTCACTCGCTTTGAAAGTCCCTGAAGAGACATATCACTGTTTATTACTACAATAAAACTTTCCTAATTCACTCAAGTGAGTTAATGACTGAGAAACCTCCTGGATATTACTAAACCGGCAAAACATAAACGATTACTGTATTATTTTCCAAAAAGCAAACCTAATATAAGCTTTTATCTTGTTAAGTACACCTGTATTTTATTACTCGTTGCAGTGCTTTACTGCTGAATAGCGAAGCTTCTGTGGTTTGCTTGAAACCTCAACAATGTGCGAGACTGCAAGAGATCTGTGGCCCTTTAACCAGAAAAACACAGGTTTATACAGCTCACACACACCCCACCATCTTGTGGAAATTGCCACAACTGAGATGAATGAAATCCCACTAAAGAGCCTTCCCTTTTTGCTTGCGTTTCGAGCAGCTCTGTCAGCAGCAGCTGTTCAGCAGGGCCCTGACTTCCAGCACGAGATTTATCCCTGCCATGTCTCTTTTATTTACCTGTTACATATGGGCACAGTATCGAATTAAGAGCTGACTTAGGGGCTGTTTGCTGGTTTTTTCCCAGCCTGAGACCCACTCAGCACAACGGACCTTTATTGCCACAGGTGCCCCTGGCCGCCGCTCTAACGCCAATAAAGAGTCCATTAAATTCCGTGCAGTCACTCCTCATTTACCGTGGCGTGGAGGGGAATCGCGTGTGGGATGCCAGGACTCTGCTGGCGCCACACAAATCACGGTGAGAAGCAGGAATACCTGAAACACCAGCCCAGCTTTGACCACACAGTGGCAGCAGAACCAAGACGCTGCTCAGACAAGTCCCGTATCAAACCTGTCACGGCAGCAAACTTTCCACTGGCTCTTGGCTGGGGAAGGAGGGAAATAGTACTGTAAAAATGCATTAAATAAGATATATAACTGGAAGGTGTAGAGAATTTCCCGAAGTTTAAGGGCTCGATTTGCCTGTTCCAGCTTGAGGCAGGAGAGCCGGGGATACCTCATTTTGCTGGAACGACCCACTGTGTGCTCCGAGCCTGACTGAAAGCAGCACCCAAGGACAGGCTCTGCCGCTGACTGACCTCTAAGAGCTCCAGGGAAAGGGTGAAGAAACTGAGGTTAAATACAGCAGGCAGCAAACCCTGTCAGCGTTGTGCTGGAAGCCTTCAAGAAACATTCTGGAACAAATGGTCCCAACCCATTAATTGCAAAAGGCAGTTTAATGGGAGTTTTGCTCAGTCAACAGAAGTAAAATTATTTATTTTTTAATTAGCAAACAAGAACAACAGGCATGAGCAGAGGGCTTGATCTGCTTCCCACTGCCACAAGTAATTCAGGAACTACTGTCTCAGTGTCTGAATATTTTTGTTCATGCCACTCTCAGCCAGTGGGAGGAACAAACCCTGTCTCATTCCTGGCTGCCAGCAGAAGCAAGCAAGCCCAGGTCCTTCTCCCTGCCGTCAGACAGCCAGTCCTCCACCAAGGGTTGATGTCCCATGGGTATCTGGGGTCCCTCTGTGCAGAGGTCTCAGCCTGAGGCAGCAGCACACCTCAGCCATGGCACGGGAGCAAAAGCTGGTGCAGCTCCTCCCCAGGCTGCACCACACAGCATCCGCTTGTCAAAACACCCAGAGCAAGACTCCTACAGGATTCAAATGGAGAAAACAAGAGGCAGCACAGGAAAACAAACACCAGATGGAATGGAGGAGCAGGGTGAGGAAGAAGAAGAAAAAGCTCTGTGGTCTGCAGGCTCCACAAAGCCTCTTTGAGGAAATGGGCTGAATGGCAGGGCTGGGAGGGAGGGGCACGATAAAAGATGGGGAATTTTCCCTGTTGTTCCAGACCCCTGCGGGGACCCTGCTCCAAAGCCAGCACTGGCCTCTCTGCACACCCCTGCTGAGCTGTTCTAACCCCCACTGGGACAGACTTTGGGGCCGACAGAAGCCTGGCCTAGGGAACCGCCACAGAGCAGGCAACAACTGCACACGAGCCAGCAGGGAACAGCACCTCAGCATCCACAGCAGGTAGGAAGGAAAATTGTGGATCTGGAGCTTCGCTGCACGAGGGCACGAAACACTGTAAATTAATTAACTGTCCTTCTCTAAAGCAGATGCAGCCAGGTGTGAGGCAGGAAAGGGTGAAGCGCTGTCTGAGGGCAAAGTGAATCATCCACAGCATTAAACAAACTTGTCGGGGGCTGAATGCTGCAAACTTTGAAGAGCAGAGCAGCATGTATGCACCACACACATTCTTCAGTTGGCTGTGACCATTTAACTGAACAGAGAGTCATCTGCCTTAATCATTACTATTAAATTTATTATTCATTAACCGCATGAATTATTTAAATTTAAGACTTTGGATCCTGGAAGCCATTGAGAGACACTGGCTGCCTTCAGTTCCTGATAGTTGGCAAGAGCCTGTCTTCTGGTACTGCCAACCTGGACTCCTAAGCAACAAGTCAGAGCTGGTCTTGGACTGCTTCAAACATGATATTTTAATAGCTATGTCATTCCCTTCATTTCATCAACGCTCTAGAGTTGATGACTATTTTTTCATCCTCAGCTAGGTGGCTAAAAGTTTGCTTGAAGCGCAGTCTGAGGTTCTTGAGGAATTCCAGGACTTCGGGATTCTGACCTGACAAAAACCCTTTCAGTACTAAAGCTGTTCAGTAAGTCACCAACTTCAACCAGCACTCTCAGTTCAGGTTTGCTAGGTGCAGTAATTGTTCTCCTTTCTGTGTTTCAGGCTCCAGCTACCTACTGTACGTGAGGGAAGTTTGGGCTGAGAAGGGCACAGTGCACCTGTGCCCCAGGTAACTCCCCCTGAGCCCACGGGAGCTCCGTGCAGCGCAGGAAATTTAACCCCTGCCTGCCTGAGTCGCTGTGAGGTGCCCAAACCACATCCTCTTCTGCATTTGCTTGCAAGGGGGACCCGCCTGAACCTCTGCACTGCCACTGCTGACATTTGAACAAGAGCTCGGCGGGCACCTTGGAAGTTTTAGACGTGATTGTTAAAACAAAGAGGATTAGGAGACACCACTACTATTACAAACCTCCTGCATTCTCCTAATCATCTCTTTAAGTCCCTCTCAGGAGAGAAGCTGCTTCCTGAGCCTTTTCAAGAGCCCTGCAACACTGCTTGGTAACTGGATCTCCGGAAACAACAGGCTGAAGAAACAGTGCCTAGTAGGATTTTTTTCAAAGGGATTTTAATAGCAATGGGGTAGGAGACACTTTGAAAAGTATATCACAGGCAGCCACAGGAATCTGCTACCTAACTTAGAGACAAGGGCTGGAGGTTTAGGAGCCAGAGCAAAGGACAGAGTTGATGAAGAGATTCTGTTAAAGACGGACGTGCCAATTAAAGTACAAAATAGGTGGAGGAGAAAATAGTATTGCTGTAGGAGGACAAAAAATGAATCCTTTCTTTTGGTCAGATTGTGTGATATTCATTTAAAAACTTTCTGTCCAGAACATGGCATACTGTTTCTGGCTAGAATATTCTCATGACAATGATGTTTAAATAAAACAACACTGGATTGCAACTATAATATTCAATTTATATATATATAGATAGATATATATAAAGGGTCTGAACTATAATGCTCAGATCCAAAGTCTTCAAAAATCCTGGGATTTTGGTTCCCTTGGACCTAACTCCTGTAGAACTGCAAAATACCTGAAGAAATTTTAAAGGGGGCTTATAAGAAGGATGGGGACAGACTTCTTAATAGGACCTATAGTAAAAGTTTTAAATTATAAGAAGGTAGATTCAGACTGGATATAAGGAATAATTTTTTGTACTATGAGGGTGATGAAACACCAGGAGAGGTTGGCCAAAGAGGTTGTAGATGCCCATCTACATGGATGGAGCTTTGAGCAACCCAACTCACTGAAGATGCCCCTGCCTATTTTAGGGAGAAGGTTGGACTAGATGACTTATAAAGGTCCCTTACAACCCAAGCCATTCTGTGATTCAAGGATTTTTTTTTCCTTTAATTTTGGCCTTCTTTTTTAAATGGTGTTTTCTGAGAATGCAGTTTTCTAATTTTGGAATTCTTTCATACAGGGAGAAAAATGCAATTTATTTGTTTATATATATATATATAATTGCTTCTAAGCAATAAAATTGTAATGGAAATATGGAGACCAAAATGATCCAAAGTGACTTTTAACTTTTACTTAACTCAGAATAGATAACTTATAGGGACCAGATGTGCCCAATACCTTAATTTTATACTATTCATGACCACATGACTTTTTCATGTTATTGGCAGATAACCCTGACACTTGTATTACATGATCTGTCAAAATCATTGCTTTTCCTCAATGAGGAATGGTTCCCCCTAAATAAGTCAGCTCTCATTTTGAGAGTTCCAACTAATAAGATGAAATTCAATATGCGTATTGTGCATCCCTTTGGCAAGTCCTTATAAACTGGGGTGCATTTCTGAAAGGATAAGGCATCCTTGGCTTACACTTGTATAAACCTGCTTGGTCTTCAAGAAAGAACTGGATGAAGGATGGGAGGAAATTGAGAATAGTGACTTCTGCTGTATGGTTCTCAGGTCTTCATCAAGGTAAGTAAAACAACACGAGATATCCCAGAAAAGCCTATTGAATGGAAAGACCCCGCATCCTTTTTCTCAGCCATATTTCTCTTAGTTATAGTTACTTTCCTCTTGACCAGCAACGCTACTGTGCTGAAATTACTACAGCCTTTCCATGTTCAAGCAGTATCTTTACAATGCCAATACTCACCTGGTTTTCAACACCAACCTGAAATAAAGAGAGTTGTAACTCATTATTACTGAATTTTTGGTGAATGCTCAGAGCTGTCCAAGGCACACAGAAAAAAAAAAAGCAGTTTTATATTGCATAGACTGCAAGATTTTTAAAAATGGGAAACATGTCAGTATGAAAGTCACTGAGACCATTCTTGTGCATGAAATAACACAGGAGTTCACAAGGTCAGGTCTAGCTCAGGTATTTCAAGTTTAAAAGTGGATCTCAGACACAGAGCCACGTGGTCTGCTACCTGATTTCATATCTTATCTTTGCAGTGTGGATTTCACAGAGCTCAAACACACCATGATTTTGGTTTTAATGTCCCGTTCTAATCTGCATCCGTATCATTATCTTTCTAATCTACACAAAACAAACTTCATCACAAAACACCCATTTCTCCCATTGATCTCCTGAGAATAAGTTTGCCATAATCAGCAGCCCTGCTAAATTATCCTCAACCTTAAATCAGCACATAGTCAGCATGCGTGACATGATGCAGAGGGAACTGCTGTGTTAGAAAATTTAATTGGTAAAGAAACTACAAATGGTAAATGAATTCACGAGGGTAGGAGATATATAGAAATATGTGCCTACACTGATGTATTCATGTGTGTATATATGCACACACAGAGATTACTGTCACTGAACTCAGCCAGGACTCCACACACAGATCTGTGAATTCAACATTTGGTTGATAGTTAATTTCTTTAGACATAAAGCAAAAGCCTATCATGACTTAACAACTGCCATGTGGCTTAGTCAAAAATAGGGGGTTTTTTGCTCCTGCTTTAAAGTAATCTCTACTACACGAGCAATTCATTGCATCTCAATAAAGGGAAGAAACATTGTTTTGAAATGTTTTCCTTAGTTATATTGAACACAATCCAGGGAAAGAGAATTTCAGCCTTCCTCCCTCCAGTGTTTAGAAATATAGCACAAACCCCTACAAAACAGCCACCAGGCTATAAACACCAGTGTTCTCCTAAGAGTAACTTGTCAAAGCACTTCCAGCATTTCAGCTGGGCCATCAAGTCTTTTGCAAGGTCAGATGTTACATGGATGGTGCAGAGAAATTTGTAATGTTTGAAGAACTAGGGGTAGGCCTAAATTTAGGACCCTGTTCCCATTAAAAAAAAGTGAAATTCTTATTAAATTAATGTACAGGATGTGACAGAAGTTATTGGAAATTGTATTTCCTATTGACCTTTTTTCTTTTCCATGTTTTGTCATGAGAGGTTGGTTGGTTGGTTTGGTTTTATCTTCAGTCAGGTTCCTCTCTATTTTACCTGCTCGTAAAATATGGGGCCACCACAGACGCTTTCCTGACTACCATCACACACAGGGTTGTTTGGATGAGACCACAATTGCTCCACATTCTCTTGCCACAGACCAAACTCCACCTTCAACTTTTGAGTGGTATTCCAAAGGAAAAAATCCACCTTGAACACCAACAACATACGACAGCCCCACGTCCTTCCTCTCTTCCATGTCTTTTGCAAGAGTTTTGCAGTGCTGCCAGCACCAGGGTGATGTTTTAACAGTGACTCTCATGTTTCCACTTTCTTACAGCACCCTCTCATTTCCTCCAGGCTACAAAGCCAAGGTAGGTAGGTTTGCTAGACTGCCAATGGGATTTTCCCCTTTCCAACAACATGAATGTCTTTATTGTTCATTAAATGCTGTTCTGCAAGCACTGGCCAATGGTGTTTCTGTAGCATTAATGTTAGAAGCCTATAGGATTCTACAGATTATATAAAAAATATTTTGTATTTTTGTACTCCACCTCTCCATCCTGTTAAGTCTATTGATTTAATAAAACAAGCCATCTAAAATTATTCAAATTTTTTTTAATCACAGCGAGGAATGCCAGTAGGAATAGCTGTTCTCACTGCAAGTTGTCTAGGCAGAGAAGAGCTCATAAATCACTGTCTGCCTAAGAAATTCTCTGAGGAGAGGATTTTTACTTCTTCATCTTGTTTGCTCTCTTGGTTGATTGGCATGTATCTCTGTATATAACTATATCTATGGCACAATGTTATAATAGCAAGGAAAACAAAATTACTACCTCTGCCTGACATTTCATCAGCACTACTTGGGAAATATCGTCCCTGAAAAACACAGAACAGGGGGTTACAATTAACACTAAGAAGTGTTAATTAGACAGAGCTGAAATGGCTTATTATAAAGCAGAGGGTATTTTACTTTTCCATGCCTCCCAACAGTACAGCTTCCTGAGTGAAGCCAGGGGCTGTGCTGGGGTAGCAGAAAGCAAGGCAATGCATAACCCCTTGTTGCTGTACTTCATCCCTGCACGAGCACCTATTAACAAACATCTTCTTTGGCACATGTTCGTGTATATTCAGGACACAGGGTCTCTTTTGCCGTTGTTAGAGCTCTGCTCTAAACTCTGAGGAATTTGACACATTTTAATGAATGAAGACAGAGTCCAGGAGAGCTTTCCTGCTACAGAGATTGCACGCTTAATTAGGACCCCTATTAAAAATAAATACTCAAGTAGTACAAAAGTCTGCAATTCAAGTCTCGTGTGTCTCACACTGAAACTGGAGACTGTCAATATTAATAGTCACTTTTTAAAAAATAATAAATTGTTTTGAGTAGCTCAAGGTCAAACAGTGTTGGTAAATCAGCAGCAGAATTTAGTACACAAACCAAATCTTCAGAGACCCGTGTGCAGTTTTCACTACAAAACCTTGCAGCTTCCTTCATTTGCAAGGTCCCAGTGGTGCTCTGAAACAGCAATATCTCATTCTTATTCCATGAGAACAATCCAGTGAAAGTTAAACAAACCAACCTGCAAAGATAAAGGATAATTGTACCTTTCAAAAGGCTGGAGATAAGTTTGTATGCTTGACTTTCAGTGTAGCACACTCAGCTGAAGCATCAGTTGCATCTACTTCAAAATCATTTCATTTTCAGATTAATTTCAGAACTGACCCGGAGCTCACACCCACCGAGCACCAGCAGCACGTTGCTACCTCAGGAAGCATTTTGGTTGTGTGCATCCTGCTTCCAGACAATATTCTCTGCTTGGGACTATGAAGAAGCAAAGACAACTTTTGCCCAAGTGAGTCCAGAATCTGAGTGTGACATCTGAGAGCCCCACTTACACCACAAATTAAACTGAGAGGAAAAGAGACTCTCCGTTCATTGACATACGTGGCAAAATAAAACCCAAATAGCACAAACCAGAGTGATATATACACCAATATTTTCATTGTTATTGTTGCTCATAAAGCCTTCAAAAGCTTTAAGAAAATCAGCTACAACTTGTTTTTCCAAAACTGGTGAGCAATTCACGGAACTCAGACAAAAAGACTGTAAAAGTAGTCATTTGTATGAAAATTTAAAAGGAAAAGAAAAAAAGCATGACAGCAGCCTGAGGATCAAAAGTTTTCAAATATTTCAAATTTAACATATGATCTGAGGATCTGTCCAAAAAATTTCTTAAGGACAAAAATTTCATACAAATTTCCTTTCTGTTATAACAAAGTTAATCTTTGAACTGGGGGAGCATGTCTTTCAATTAAGGCTGAAAAAAAAGATTCATGATACCATAAACATCTGCAAAACAATAGAGACAGTCAACAAAGATGGCTCTGTGCAAAACATTTACTGAAAATCACCAACATGATCCCTTTTGCTGTTGCATTTTGGATGCCAGATGGCTGGAGGGAGATCCAGCAGGCAATTTCTTAATGAGTGCCTCTGCCCAAGATCATCAATGTCCATCAGAGGCAGAATCTACCCTGCTGAGGCTTCCAGAAAAACCAGACATTTCACCAATGACTTCACCAGGTCAGTCTTAGCTTTTCACAGTTTACAGGACATCCTTTGCTGTTGTTCAGTTCAGCCCATCTCATCAGGGCTAACTTCACTCAGACATTTCAGGGATGAGGAGTAAAATAAAAAGTCTTTGAGGTTCCTTGAACAGCCCTAGCTCCACTTTTGACGCTGTTTAAGAGCACACCTGTCACTTATCACTGCCATCACCACAGACTTCCAGCTTAGCAGAGCCATTTCCCTCTCAAGAGCTGAGTGCACCATTTTGCCAGCCCTGATTCTAGTTAGGAACAAACCTTCCAGCCAAGCAGATTGGTATCCTCATCCCACACAGGTCTGAAGCCCTTTCCAGATCCAAGATCTGCACGTCCTTGCTTGCCAAGACAACACGAGTCCTTCTTTCAGTGACCAAGGTACTGAAAACTAGCTGAGCCCTCTCCCAGGAGGAAGGTTAGGAAGCCAAAGTGAAATGTGCACAGGGCAAGTTAACATTTCAGCCTGGCATCAGAACCCAGAGACTTTTCCATGTAACCTTTAGGAAGTAACTCAGCAATGGTGACACATATGACAGTGCCTTTACCAGCTTCTCCAAGTGCCTGGCATGAGCATGAGGTACATCCTGAGCATTTTGAAACCATTACACTCCCAGTAAAATTAGAATTGGGTTAACTCATTCATCTGGTGTACTTTGGACAGCAGATTATATTTGTAAGCCACATGATGGACTAATTTGCCCCCAAATCCAGCAAGTTTAATGCTACCGCCAATTCTTATGTTCCCAGATATTTTTCAATGGATCTGAAAATAGAAATTCAGTTTGTGCTTTGAGATCCTTTTCACCCATTGAACAGGATGAATGCTATAATATAATTATTGCAGAAAAGAAACCCTGAAAACACCTTGCTGATCCCTCGTGGTGCACGTGAAGCTTTCATGGCGAAGGGTACAGATTTTTGTGAGAGGCTGGAGCCATGTTTTCCCTGCCAGATCTACTGGAGCAATTTTCCTACTCTTGGCCCCACTGCATCAAGATTACCTTCCCTGTGTCAAAGTAAAGCTTCAATAATGTGGATAAAAAGAATGATTAGAGAAATCAAACATAATTCATCCCTCTAAGCAGGAAAAAGAGCCAGGCATCTCACAGCACACATTCTAGCACACTGGACTGAGCATTGCAATTTTAGTCCTGTGTGCCTGATCATTTGACATTTACTCCTATTGAACAGGCCCTTAATTAGATTCTCCTGCCAGAATAAGATATCCGACTCTCCCCTTACAAAGCAAAAGCTCTCCAAGTTATAATCTCCACTACTTGCCCCATTCATTTAGCTGTAAATATCTGTGGCTAACCTTGCAAGCAGGAGATTTAGAAAACTCAGGAAATCCATAGGTTCTACCCACGGTAAACCATGGGCTTCCCCAAGCCATGAGAGGAAATCAATATCCCATATCCCACTTACAAGAAAGCGAGGTAATGTTTTGATACCTTTGTTCCCTATAAAGCTGTTTCACCAGTGAGTCCCTCCCGCACAAATCCCAGCTCATTCCCGCTGTCTTCTCGTGCTGCTCTTGCTCCTCCTGGTTAGAGGCTCGTGGTCTCTGTCTGGATCCAGCTCCCCTCAGCAGGGGTCATACCCTCCTCCCTCCCCTGGCTCCAGGTTCTGCTGACCTTTAAGCCCCTTTCAGGATCTGCTGAAGGCTTTATAGGGGCCCCACCTTGCTGGCCCTGCTCCGGTCTTGTTGAACTTCTGTGAACCTCTCCTATATTCTGGTCCAGGGCTAGTTCCCCATTTCACTTCCAAACATCTGATTTTAGCAACAACCTCAGCATCTTAAGGCCAGCCAGTCTTGTTAAATCTCTCTGTAAACATAAACCCCAAGCAGATCTTTTTAAAAGCCTTTGTAATTCATGCTTTCCATCTGCCTGTCAGACCACACGAAAAGATCCACTCTCTGTTTCTGGTTTCCTTTCCATTGCCCTCTTCCCCCCAGGAGCCTGCCCTGCTGTCACAAACCTACTAAAATTTGCACAGATCCTGCCCATCTATCATATTTTCCCAGTTAAACAGGCAAATACCTTCTGAGGATATGCATGGCAGATTTGTAACTATTGATGGGTAATAAGACTTTGGGTAACCTGCTTTCAAGGGATTTCTGTATCTTTTTTCTGAAATTCATCTATGCTTTTACCCACTCATTTTTTATCCATTCATGTATTGAGGGGAAAAAAATTAAATTTTTAGAAACAACCTTAGCATAACTCTTATAAGCCTCACAGCACATTAATAAGATCCAAAACAAGAAAGGAGGGAATATGAAACAGGAAAAACAAACCCCTCTCTGAACCCATGCTAGCTGCAAGTACACTCACATTGAGGGCATTCCGAAGGATCCACCCTTACCCCTCACAGATCTGCATTACAGAGTTCATTTAGGCAGAGCTTCTGCGTGAAGTCAGGAACCAGACTGTATCCCACATAGCACCATCTCTCACAGAAAATTAATCCACAAACCAGTACATGAAAAGACTTAGCTCTTCCAGGCCATCAAAACAGGGCTGCCAGGAAGCAATGCTTTTCCCCCTGTAGTTTAGAGTTTGCAGGGATTTAAGATAAAACCTAAGATAAGGCTTTAGCTCCCACATACAGGTAAATCCAATACTGCACAAAACAGCATTCCAAACAGAATTAGCCCCCCGGCAGGTGTCTCATCATGCCCTTGTCCACATCAGCCAAATTCACACCTGGAGTGAAGAGGAACATGTGCTTGTGCCAGCATTTGGATTGAACAGGGCCCAGACCAGACTTTATTGTGGCTAGAAATGTTTACCAACCAGCCAGCTGCAGTTAAGGCTATCAGTAATAGTCTGGTCTTTCAGCATTTTCATCTCTCTCGATGTCCTTGCTTCCACATGAACAACCAGTGAGTCACTATAAAAACACCCATCACCATTCTGCCCCTTGCTCAGGCCTTGGCCTGTGTGAGAGTGTTGGTGTAATTGAGCCTCCTGACCTCTGTACAGCACCTGATAACACTAATCTGAAATTAGGGGCTTTTCATCTTCTCCTTGAAAATGCAAATCCCACCACATAGGACCACCTTACCCAGCCTGTGCAGAGCACAACCAAGCCTTAAAGGCTCCCTCAGGAAAGGCACACACACACAGATATCATATTTATCATTATATTATATATATCATTATGTTATATTATGCACAGCAAGTGACGCATTTTCATCTTATTATTGTAGCACAGGCACCAAGATCTTATTTTGGTGAGTCCTAAATATTTCCACAGCTCTTATTACTGCATCCCAGTTCTCCATTAGCTCTTGTGAGCCTGAGACCTCATCAGCCCCTCGCCCTGTTCTTCTGCTCTGGAATTCACCCCTTCACTCCTCTCCACCCTTTTTTTACCTTCCGGCATTATCCAGCAGCAGAATTTCTTGCCAATATACCTTCTCCAGCCATTTCAGCTCACGCCGCTGTCAGCCAGGGTGACCCAGCTCATCCCAGCACCTTTTAACCTCTTCCCACCCCAGGGCAGGTCCCTCGCATTAACACCACCTCCCCCGCATCAGCACCGCGCCCTCCTTTGCGCCGCACTCAGTAATTCCCACCAAATCCAGCAGCCGGCCACGCGATTTAACGGTGAATTCGAGGCCAAGGCGGGTTGCCCGGCTCCCGGGGCTCCGCTGGCCGAGCCCCGGCCGCTCCCGGGGAAAGGCGGCAGCAGCTCCCGCTGGACATCATCCGCCGCCCCAGCAGCGCCCGTGGCTCCCCGGGTCAGGAGCATCCCTTCCGCTGGTTATTAGATTCCCTAATGACATAGAAATCAGGGGTAGTGGCTGAAAAGGAATAATTTTCAGGTTAAAGTGTGTGTTTAAATTAATTCTATTTTTTTTTATTTTTTTGGCGGGGTGTTATTTTTTTCTAATAAGCTTGTTTTGGAGATGAAATACAAACCAGCTTTGTGCAGTTTCCGGGGTTTTTTTGGGTACCTTTTATTTTTCGAGCTTACGGCTTACAGCGGGTTTGTGGGGCTTTTTTGGTTTTCTCCCTAATAAAAATATAGAGAAAAATAAAGGGGAAACTGGAAAGGAACAGTAACAGGGCAAAAATATTCTTTTGCAACGGTGTGTCTCTATTTCTGTCGAAATCCGAGAGATGGAAATCGGAATGAATTTTCGCGTGCGTCAATTGGTGTGAAAGGCAGCAGAAAAAGGTGAAACACTCCGTTCCCCTCCCGTTATAACTGGGTCCCTCGCTCGCTTCCATCTGTTGAGCTCCGGGCGAGCTGCAGCCCCCGGGGCTCCCGGGCAGCCTCCGCCGGCTCGTCCTACGGAGCTGCTCCTCCTCGTTCCTTCCACCTGCTTAATCACATTTAAANCCATCCCATCCCATCCCACCCCTCCTTCCCCGGGCAGCGCCGGGCTGCGGGGTGGTTTCCAGCTTGGGAAGCGGGGCGGCGAGTCCCGGGACAGCCGCGGTAGCGGGGCTGCAGCGCTCCCGGGGCCGCGGGCGAGACAGAGCGGGGGTCGGGACTCGCTGCTCGGTCTCCAGTAAAACAACCCATCGCTGTCGCTGCCGAGCGGCCCTGGCTGCCCAAGGTGCGGTGTGGAAGCAGGACCACCACCCTTCCCCGTCCTGGGTGTCGCCCTGGCCCCGGCAGCGGACGGGGGACGCTCCGGGCCGGAGCCGGGGAACCGGCAC
>VZTG01000762.1:326055-372507 GCA_013397845.1 Melanocharis versteri | reverse complement strand
AAACCATTCTGGGATTCCATGAGTCGATTTCACATCTATCTCTCGTATCCTCACACATTCCAGAGATGTTTTCTGTTGTATTGTGCTCAATCCGTGGGGAGAAAACAGGGTATCACAGATCACAGAATCTCCTGAGCTGGAAGGGGCCCACAGGGATCATCCAGCCCAGCTCCTGTCCCTGCACAGACACCCCAACAATCCCACCCTGTGCATCCCTGGCAGCGCTGTCCCAACGCTCCTGGAGCTCTGGCAGCCTTGGGGCTGTGCCCATTCCCTGGGGAGCCTGGGCAGTGCCCAGCACCCTCTGGGGCAAGAACCTTTCCTGATATCCAGCCTAAACCTCCCCTGGCACAGCTCCAGCCGTTCCCTCGTGTGGTATCACCGGGCACCACAGAGAAGATCTCTTCATGGAGATGTTTTGCCTCTTTACTGCAGAGGTGCCTTGGAGTTTAATTCCAGCATCCAAACCCTTCCACACAATGGTATCTCACACTCCTTACAAAACAGGCATGAGAACCAGAGAAACACAGAATGCTTGGCTTTGGAAGGGTCCTTAAAGATCAAAATCCAGCTGTCGTGGGGGAGCTGTGCTTGGATCTCTGCTCACTCTGCTGTTGGTGGTGGCTGAGTGTGGCTGGGCAGGCCCCTGGTGCTCTGTGGATTGTCCAGGGATAATGTCCAATGCTCCACGTGGTTCAGATGAGGTGCAGCGAGGGATTTACTCACACCCTGGGGAGCCTGGAGTAGTGATTGTGTGGCATTACAGGTGGTGCATTTTCCTTTTTTCTCTTATCAAGCCCTATTTGATTTTCTGTGTATTTTTTGCTGCTTTTTGAGTACTGTGTTGGAGTTGTCAAAGGGGTGATTTAGAATAGCAGGGAAAAAAAGGAGAGTCAGATAGAAAAATACTCTTTAAACAGGGCTTTCTTGTCTTTACTTTGATCATTACTTTAGGATATTTATGCTTGGGTAAAGAAACCACTCCGTGGAAAATATTCTTTTCCTGCTCTGAAGCCACAGTTGAGGATGAGAAGGGAAAGCGGGAGAAGATGGGAAGTGTGTGGGAGGATAATTAGTACATTTAGCAAGATAAAGCTGGAGTGAGGCAAAATAGGCCATATAAACACATTTATGCTGTCAGAGTAATTAGGCAGAAAATGTTTCCCTGTTTGAGAAGATTTGCCAACCTAAAATTTCAAATATAATAAAATAAAATCTTCATATGTATCAAAAGGCAGGTCTGGAAGATGCCCCATTACCAGACAAGCTGCTGTGAGTAATGGCCTCAATGCTGTGGGTAGTGAGGGTGAAGTGGGGCTTGGATCAGCAGGATAATTTAGGAACTGGTGCAGGAACTGGCTGTTGGTGACTGGAGCTGAGAGATGTGGTCAAAGCTTTTCTTATAATCAGGCAGCATCTCGGAGTTTAATCAGCTTTTATTTTCTTCAGGATTTGTCCCAAGGATATTTGGGTCTTAGAATTATTGGTTTTTAATCAAACATAGCCATGTTTCACAGGGAAATGAGCCTCCTGCTCCTTGCCCTTGGCCACCAGACAGACTTGCACCCAGTGCACACATTCCGAGAAGCTGCTGCTGGTCCTGGGGCTTTGCCTTCGTTTGATTTGCTAAATTGCACAAACATCATAAATTAACAGACATTAAAGTGTGGTGGTTTAGGAAGGGGGAAAAAAGTAATTCCTAATACTGTCAGAAAAAAGTTATCGGATGCAACAGTGCTTTGGAGGCATAATGAGCTTTTGCCGTAGCAGAGTGTGAGCAGCAGCAATAGCCATTGCCTGTGTCTGGCTGCCTTCCCCAGGGATTTAACCTGAAATTCCATCCTGGGAAAACGTGACAAGATCACCAGCTTTCCTTGGAACAATGACACAACCTCTGCCAGGAAAAGCAGCAGCCTTTCCACTGATTTAAAACTCCTGGCTAAAGTCTTGGTCAGCGTTCCTGCCGTCCCTTCTCTCCTGGAGATTCGTACAGGTGTGAGCTCCTCATCCCACCTGGATCCCTGGGCCAGATGCTGCCAGGTGGTTCTGTTGGATCACAGGGGAGAGGGTCTGCTAATGAGGCTCACCTTGCTTGTACTTTACCTTGTAATAACTAAGTTATATTCAGTGTATGAATAAATTATATGTTTATTATATTTTATATTATAGGTGTAATTTATTATATGAATATAATAATATTTATTATACAAGTAATGTACTAATATTTATATGCATATATTTAGAGATATACTACGATATAATTATATCTGTTAGGTGAATAATATTGTTGTAAATAGCAATAATTAATATTAAATAATTGTTATTTTGAAGCATAGAGAAAGGGCTGTAGAGAGCAGCTGTGTTCATTTTATGTCCAGGGAGCTGGAAAGGGGCTCAGCCTGGAGCAAAGGAGGCTCAGGGGGCCCTTCTGGCTCTGCACAACTCCCTGACAGGAGGGGACAGCCGAGGGGAATCGGGCTCTGCTCCCAGGGAACAGGGACAGGATGAGAGAAAACGGCCTCAAGTTGCTCTAGGGGTGGTTTAGATTGGATATTAGGGAAAATTTCTTCCTGGAAAGGACTGTCCAACCCTGACAGAGCTGCCCAGGGCCAGTGGTGGAGTTCCCATCCCTAGAGGGATTTCAAATCCATGTGGATGTGACACTTGTGGACGTGGGTCGGTGGTGGCCTTTGCAGTGCTGGAGGAGCGGTTGGACTCCATGATGTCAGAGGCTTTTCCAACCTCAACAATTCCATGATTCTCCATAATTCCTTTGACTGGCCATGGAATGTGTTTTCCATGAGAAACCCTCAGGTCAGGGCTAAGGACAGGCAGGTTTCTGTCACCATCTGTGAGAGATGCCGGAAATGCCTCTGTCAGCTCAGATTGGCAGTGGATATTTGTGATTATCCCAATATTTTCCTGAAAAAGCTCCTGTTTGCTTCCTGTGGCTTGATACTGTCTCAATTCTGCACTAACAGTATCCCTAAAGCCTCTGGCAGGAGCCAGTCCCTGGTGTCCAGACACAGCATCGCCTGTCGAGGTCTTGGCTCTCTGCTGGCTCCCAGCCAGGACATTGTTATCCAAGGAATTTAGATGAAACGTGGGAGGTGCTGTACGGGAGGCTAAAATCAACTCCAAGGATTGCAGGTGTTATTTTACAGGGTTTTGCTGCTCTCTGGAGTGTTATTCTCTGGCTGTGTCCCAGCTCAGTGTAGCTCCACACCTCTGACATGAGATGGGGTCTCAGTGGATTAGTTTAATTAAAGTTTACACCATTACCTGCGCAGACAGGTTTGGAGTTTGGGAAGGATGATCTGCTCCTTCTGTTTGGAATCAAGATTATTTTTCTAGCTTACAGTGCTCATTAATTAATCTTCATCTAATTACTGAATGCCTCCCCCATTAAATTCTAACCTTAACTCTGATTCTGTTGGGGAGGGTGATTTGTTTGGGCTCTTCTCTTCTCTTCTCTTCTCTTCTCTTCTCTTCTCTTCTCTTCTCTTCTCTTCTCTTCTCTTCTCTTCTCTTCTCTTCTCTTCCCTTCCCTTCCCTTCCCTTTCCTTTCCTGTTTTGTTTTCTCTTTCTTACATGCTTTAATTGTAGTGTGAGCTCTCTGCCGCAGCTCTGTGTTGCTCACTTGCTGTGGTGTGCACGAGTGAGATCAGTGCGGTCCTGGCTTTATGAAGCAGAAGTTGAAGTTAAGTTCCACAGACAATTCAAATCTACGCTTCCCAGGCTTCTCACAGATTATCCCTTCACCAGGAGAGCTGGGTGATAGAGTTGACATCACTCAGGAAACAAGGAGATGAAAGTTAAAGCTGGCTGAATGAGCTTCCTTTGACGTCTGGGGCTCAGGGGCACCAGGTCTC
Organism: Melanocharis versteri; assembly: GCA_013397845.1. Classification (NCBI taxonomy): domain Eukaryota; kingdom Metazoa; phylum Chordata; class Aves; order Passeriformes; family Melanocharitidae; genus Melanocharis; species Melanocharis versteri. Next base: position 368,635 of record VZTG01000762.1, on the reverse strand, counting down.
ACCTGGTCAGGATTTGGCACTTTGTTAGTAGCCAACAATCCCCGTCCCGTCAACAGATTTATGTATTGCTTTTGCTGAGATGGTTTTTCACAGCTTTTGTAGTTTATAAGAGGGGCACACAAGACTTTGCAGTGGTTGGAAGTAAAAAATGATCGCACAGATCTCAAGAGTTATCTTTTATTTATTTTTAATTCTGAGCGTGCCATATCTTAACTCAGCCACCTGCTTTGTCAGTGTTCTTCCCTACAAGAGCAATGACCAATACCTTTTCCTTTGCAGGAGACCCCTGTAATCAGTCCCCTTATCACTCAGCTGCCAGAGATCAGCCTCTGTCTCAGACGTGAACTAGAAGCATTTTTAAGCTTAACCTCCCTGTATATGTGATCAGCAAAGCCTTGGCCAGCAAGCACTGCTCTTTTGGGCAAAAAGAGCCCAAAGCTTGTGGTACAAGTTTGATGGTAGAGGAAAAGTTATCTGTGTTGAATTCAGCTTCGGTTCTCAGTGGGTGTGTGCAGGAAGCAGGGTGGAGACTCCCAGACTGGTCCCCAGCTGGGTAAAGACAAGTTTGAGCAATGCCTCGGCATTGTTTCCCCAAGAAGCTGTGGCTGCCCTGTCCCTAGAAGTGTCCACGGCCAGCTTGGAGCAGCCTGGGACAGTGGAAGGTGTCTCTGCCCAAGCAACCAGATGTGCTTTAAGATCCCTTCCAACCCAAACCATTCTGGGATTCCCTGGTTCTGTAATGTTTCCAAGACTCTGCATTATCCGTACACATAAAGTGTGGTGTGACCATTTTTAAGGCTTTCTTTGTGTATCATGAAATGCTACCAATGAAAAGCTCAGGATACTCTAAAGGTCATTTATGAAATCGCTCATATCCACTCATCCTCGCTAAGAATTTATATTCCAACAATAAATGAACCTAATGGGATCTAATGCATCATAATAGTTCATCAGGCTCGGGAGGTTTGACAGCCAATTTCAATGTGAAGAAGGAACACTGCAGATTATATATTATAAAGTATATGCTGTTTAACTCTGATCAGTTGCCATAAATGCTATTTATAGATTATTTGCCTCAGGAAAACATATTGGCACAGTTACAGGGAGATCCACCAGGCCCCACTGGCTGCTCTGTTCTTTAAGGACACAAAAATCAATGTCCCACTTTGGAGCCAAACAAATTCTGCCTGTGAGTCAAGCTCAGAGTCCAGGTCCAGTAAGGTCAGGAGAGGCCTTTGCTTTGTGCTTGCATTTCAAATCAAGCCTGGGGGCAACTGTGCTTTCCAGGATGTTCTGTTTACAAGGGATGCAGTAGCAGGAAAGGCTTTTAAACGTCAGGACATCCATGATTTTTGGGAGAGATTTGGTGCATCTCTATTAACAAAGCAAAATACAAACTGAACCACGTGGGCACCGGGAACATGAGCGAATATTCATCTTTGGGGGCATTTTGCTGTGAGGACAGTTGGATTGCAGGATAAACCCCATAGATTTTCCTGTGTAAACAGTTTCTGTCTGTCTCAGTCAGCACGAGGCTGCCTGTGGGAGGGGAGCAGTGTTCAGCTGGTTTTTACAGCTCACCTCTGAAATGAGAGTTGCATGGATGTGGGGCCCATCAGTGGGCTGAAATGTCACTTCTCCCCACAGTGAGTTTGAACAGTGACTCAGCTGGGGGCTGGCTGGGAGGGTGTAAACTCCCTGAACGTGATCAGCAGGATGGTCCTCAGGCAGGTGTGCCTTGGGAATGAAGTTTGCTGTATCTCAGTGTCCTGCACACGTGGAGCTCACGCCTCAGCTGGCACGCTGCTCCTCCTGAGGAGCCTGTGCAGAGCCTTGGCGTGGCTGGAGCCCAGCCTGGCGCCGTGAATTCAGCCGTCCTAACCCACCCCGTGCCCTTCTCTGCCCCGTGTTCTGCTGCACACAATCAGGCCCTGAGTTCCTTTCAGGGAGCTCTGCAGTTGCCTGTTGGTGATTTTGTTGCCTGGCTGTTGTTTTTTCGGGGCCTGTGGTGATGAGCTTTGGCACTGATGCACTCAGTGAAGGGACACCTGAAATTCCCTTGGGGGCTGGGGGTCTGTGTGCCCTCAGTGAGCACAGGGGAGATTAGAGGATGGAAACCTTTCTCCAGAAGTAGGAAACCCACATTTGATTCACAAAATCTCCCAATTGGGTTGGGTTGGGTTGGGTTGGAAGAGCCCTTAAAGCCCACCTTGTTCCACCCCCTGCCATGGGCAGGGACACCTTCCACTGTCCCAGGCTGCTCCAAGCCCTGTCCAGCCTGGCCTTGTACATTTTAGGGATGAGGCAGCCACAGCTGCTCTGGGCACCCTGTGCCAGAGCCTCAGCACCCTGCCAGGGAACAATTCCTTCCCAATATCCCATCCATCCCTGCCCTCTGGCAGTGGAAGCCATTCCCTGTGTCCTGTCCCTCCATGCCTTGTCCCCAGTCCCTCTCCAGCTCTCCTGGAGCCCCTTTAGGCCCTGGCAGGGGCTTTGAGCTCTCCCTGGAGCCTTCTCTTCTCCAGGCTGAGCACTTTATTCTCTCAGCCTTTCCCTATAGAAGGGCTGCTGCAGCCTTTGGATCATCTTTGTGGCCTCTTTGAACCAGAGCTGCTCATACCTGGCAAACATGGAAAATATCTACAGCATGTGTGAGCCTTCCTTTGCTGCATGCTTTGGGTTTCCTTTGGCTGTAGTTTCAAAACTCGGTAGCACTTCAGTTGTGACATTTGATAGCAAAGAATGATGATAAAGGTGGGGGGGAAGTGCAATAGAGAAGCAATGGTGGTGTTTAATCACAGTAATGGCAGCAGCCTACGCTGATAATAAATTGTACAAATCCAAAGACCTTCTTTGGTCCAGGAATGTTGTTAATTACCTGTCTACAGCCATCAGAAAAGAAATTAGTGTTCCAGGAGTTGGGTTGGTGGAGAGAGAGGGCTGGATCTATGTCCGGTGGGACTTCCCTACAGAGAGAAGGGGGATTCTGGCAGAACAAAGTTAAATAAATTCCAGGTGTCATGGTCATTTGTATGGAGAGAACTTTGCCTTCTTTGTCCCTCTTTCATGCGGTGTCACTCACTACCCACTTCTGATTTTCACTTGCTTACAGTCATTAAATACAGCAACTTGGGAGCCTTCTCCTCAGCCTTTTTTCCATTTCTGCTTTCATTTGTTTCAGGATTTTTTTGCTTTTGGCTAATTAAGATTTTTTTACAGCCTTTTAAGTTTTATGTACACATTTTCTTTATTTATTTGCTTTGCAAACAGTCTTGATTTGCTTACAATGATTTGTAGTTTCTGTTCTCAGAGAAGATCATTAAACATAAGCCATTTTCAGTGCAGGATATCAAGACTAGTGGGATAACAGGGCCGGGAGTGGGATGCTCCAGGCTTGGTCCATGTGCAGGAATGAGACAGTGAAATGTCTCCTCACTGCTCTCACACAAACACATCCTGATGATGCAGTTAATGATTCTGGGTGTGATGAATGGTGCCATAAAACTCTCTGCTGAGGTGAATTGCTTGACAACACTGAAATTAGGAGATATGTTTTATTATCTAATGTCTGCCTGAATGTATAAAATAAAAAAATAAATAAAATGTGGGAAGGAGGTAGGGAGAAGCACTGTTCTATATTCACTATCCATGAATATTTATAGAGGTATTTTCAGTGAACAATTAATTTTGCAGACTTCTAAGCTGGAGGTTTAATCCCTGCCTCGAACCATTTGCCTCCCCATAATTGTTTTATTTTTGAACCGTATTTTTATTTTTAACCTCTCAGGTGAGGTTCCAGAATCCGGTGGCATTCCAGGGTCTGTGTGTGTGCTGAGTGTCTCCCCTGTGGCAGCTCCAGGCAGACAAGCCCTTCCCTGATTGCCCGAGACTCAGCACGTCTTGGAGCGAGCTGGAGTGGATGTTGTGCTCCGTGTGCGTTCCGTGCCTGCTTCGTCCCCCTCGCTGACCTGCTCTTCTCTCTCCCTCTCCCCTCCCTCTCTCTGCTCCCTCGCTGCAGCTTTCGCTCCCGGAGGAACAGAACGAAGTGACGAGGAATGGCTGTGAATCCAAGGAGCTGGTGTACCTGGTGCAGATCTCCTGTCAGGTAAATGCCCTGTTTTCTCTCGCCAGCCTGGGTTTAATTTTCTTTCCAGCACAGCCCCGGAGTATTGGGATGTGACACTTCCCTGTGGTGTGTCCGGGGTTTTCCACCTCTTCCCTGCCTCGGTCCCCTAGGGATGCTGCCTGTGGTGCTGCCACCGGCACGTTTTAGGGGAGGAGAAGCACTGAGGGGAGAAAAAGGAGAGTGTGAAGCAAATAATCCTCCCTGATGCCCAGGGATGAGCCCAGAGACAGGAGGGGGTGTGCCCAGGCTGAGGTCACTCTGGGGGGAACACGGACACCTGGACACAGCGGTGACTCCAACAGGGAGAATCCCAGCCAGTGGTTTGTTACCACAGTGTGCTGCCAGGAGTCTTGATCTGCTCCCAGACACCTGGCGTGGAATTCTCATCTCAGGATGCTTTGAGCAGAGGAATCTGCTGCTCTGTCCCACGAATTCTTCATCTGCTGATCTGTGTGACTTTGTGAAATGCTACATAGTGGGTGTGTTTTAATATGCTCAGTGAGTCACCCTTTGTGGGAGCTGCAGGGCACTGGCAGGTTCAGTGCAGAGTTACTGCCTGTGTCGGGTTGTTTTCCTGGGTTTAGGATAGCAGCTCTTTCCATGATTCACCTCAGCATCCCCTGAGCATCCATCTTACCAATGAGTACACACAGACAGGTGGTGAATTTGCAGTGTCCCTGCTCTGCTGCCTCAGCTCTGTGCTCAGAGTGGGGTGTTGTGAGAGCTGAGGAACACAGCATCCTTCATCCCGAGGAACACAGCATCCTGCATCCTAAGGAGCAGAGCATCCCACATCCCGAGGAGCAGAGCATCCCACATCCCGAGGAGCAGAGCATCCCACAGCCTGAGGAGCAGAGCATCCCACAGCCTGAGGAGCAGAGCATCCCACATCCCGAGGAGCAGAGCATCCCACATCCCGAGGAGCAGAGCCTCTTGCCCTGTTCTGGAGATGGAGCCTGGCCAGGCTGAGCTCCAGCAGTGTTAATTCCAGCAGGGAATTCCTCTGTGGGCAGCTTTCACATGTTCCTGCACATGTTTATAAATGTGCTCTTGGGAGAGGGAAGAGAGGCTCCAAGTGGACATCTCTCAAATCTGCTGGTGTTTGGGAATTTTTTGGGACTGTTCTAACCCCCTGGAGCCAGTCTGGCACAACAGCAGCACTCTGCAGCCAAGCAGCCCAGGCCGACAGCACAGCAAACCCTGAGGATGGGCACGCGTCTGTGTCCCAGGCACGGGCAGTGCAGTGCCTGGGAAAGGGAGAGGGGGCTGTAGGAAATGGGAATTGCAGTGTGTTTTGAGCCCTCACATTTGGGGTACATTTGCAGTGCTTAGTGGAGGGATGAACCCTGGATTATTCCCTGGCTGTTGCAGGTGAGCCTGGAGAACATGGCAGTTTTTCTCTAGCTCCAGAGCGCATCACTTCTGATCCTCCCTCCACCTTACTGACACCTCCAGAGATTCACAGGGTGGCCTCAGGTATAATTGTGTCCCAAATCCTGCAGAGTATCCCTGTGCAGGAGGGAGGTGAGGTCTCTTCCCACTCCTCTGACACCTTGTTCCCACTCTCCAGTGCTTTGCAGGGACGTGTCTGAGGGTACAGGCATGGATTTCATCTGTGTGGGGACAATGCGGGGAATTCTGAGCCCTGGCAAAGGGAATTCCCTTCCCTTCCCTTCCCTTCCCTTCCCTTCCCTTCCCTTCCCTTCCTCTCAGTGTTTCACTGGACTCAAATGGAAACACTGGGAGTTGGCCTCATCCTTTTAAAGGATGGGCATAGAACCAGCCACCTTTGTCTTCCTTTCTTCCTTTTTTTTCCTTCTTTCCTTTTATTTTGACTTTTTTTTCTTTCCCTTTCCCTCCTTCCATCTTTCCCTTTCTCCTCATTCCCTTTTTTCTTTCTCCTTTTCCTCTTTCCCCTTTTCTTCTTTCCCTCTTTCCCTCCTTCCCTTTTCTCTTTTTCTCTTTTTCTTTTTTTCTCTTTTTCTCTCTTTTTCTCTTTTTCTCTCTTTCTCTCTTTTTCTCTCTTTCCTTTTTTCCTTACTTTTCCTGTATTTTTTCCTTTTCTCTTTTTTTTCCTATTCTGTTTTAAAGTACTCCCCCTGGCTAGCTCGAGCTTCTCCCTTCCCCAAGCCCGTGATCACCCTCTCCCATGTTACTCCATGTCCCTGTCTCTCAGATCCATAGAAAGCTGAGAAACTCGTGACATCTGGATCCAATGACCAGGAAGGTATGGGAGGAACTGCGCAGCTGAGCATCGTTTCTGCCATGGAGATACTTCACCCCTGACATCCCCTGGCCTCTCCCAGTGTCCAGGGAAGGATTCCATTCCATCACACATTGGACACCAGCAGTGTCTGCGTGCACTTGGCTCCGCATGAGAATGGAATGGGAGGTGTGAAATAGCTCATGGAATGATGGTGCAGCAGGGACAGGTTTTGGCAGGGTGCATCTGGATCGGGCCAAAAATATTGAAAGAGGGAGGAAAATAGCCTGAAAACCAAATTTGGCCTTCCTCACGCTTTGGATGTGCTTCCAGCGCTGGTGCTCAGCCACTGCAGCAGCCTGAGCAATATCCTGGATTGCTCAGATGGACACAGGGAATTCTGTTAGGGAGGCTGGATCCACATAAATGTAAAAGCTTTAAAATAGCTGTGATTTGTTGCAGAAGCAGATAGCAAAGAGTGAGGGTGTTGCCATCCTGGCAACTTTCGATTCCAGACTTAGAGAAATAAGTTAAACCTGTGGGTTTGGGGCTCAGTGCTGGGCCTTGCCCAGTCTGGGCTGTGCAGACCCACCCTGTGTGCTGTGGCCCATCAAATGGCATTTACTGTGCCATTTCCCTCTGGAGCAGGCAGCAAACCAAAGCTTTTGAACAGCAGATATTTCAGACATCCAGCTCAGCCTTAGCTGGGTTTGGCAGGACACAGCTGCTTTGAGAGAATTCTATCCCACTCCTTCCCATCTGTAAGTATCATTTTAGTGGTGTAGAGAGAATTAGTGCTCGATGCCTATTTTGCAAAACCTTCCCAGCCAAGGTTTGAGAAAGCATTCTTCGGGAGGTGTATTTGTGCTGCAAGTCAGCTTGTGAAATTCAGGCTTTGTGCAAGGTTCAGAGGGCGGGTTAAGTCTCTGCTCAGCTTTTCTTCTACTTTAAAACCTCAAAAAATTAATCCAGTTTATTAGCTCTTATTAAGAAGAAGTGGGAATATATAGAGAGCTGTTTCAGAAAAGAGGAGAGATAGGATCCTTCTTTTGTTTCCTTTGGACAAATTTGAACATGAAAACTAGGAAATGGCAATGGGAGGAAATTAAATCCTATTGGAAAGAGCCAATGATGGGAGGGTTTGGTTTGGTCTGGGTTTTTTTCAGCAATGCAGGTGGATTTTCCTTTTTTTTCCAAGTAACATTGCACTGAACTTGCATTTCTAGCAGATGGATTTCAGGACTGCTGTGAAAAGAGTGATATTATTAAAACCAAAGGGTCAAGTCCTGGAAGGGTGGTGTGAGGACTGTACGTGTGAACCCTCTGAACCTGGAGACAGTAACTGATAATCCCTGTGGTTTCTGAAGGAGTACAGGGGATGGCTGAGATCCCTGAGGAATTCGTGCTGTACCTGGTGCTGTGAAGGTCCTTGGACAGTGTTTGCAATCCTTGGGAGTTTCCACAGGGATAAGCAAAGAATTTACACGGTCTGAACCACATTTAAAAGGGGTTACTTTGTGTGTGGAGAATAAATCAGCACAAGTCAGAGCCTGCAAAACGGCTGGAATGGGCTGATCCAGCCAACTTGTAAGGAAGGCTGGAAATCTGCCTTTTGGATGTTTTGGGGTTTGTTTATGTGACTTTACAGCAACTCCCTCTGCACTTACTTAAATATTACAACAGAAGAATGCCCAGTCTCAGTTTTTGTTCTGAAAAATGAAAGAAACTGGTAAATGCTGTTTACAGTGTGAAATTTGTGGTGTTTGAACACCTCAAGCATCACTTTTGGTGACATTTTGAGTGTCGGGGAGAGAGCAGGGACTGGCTGTGGAGACGTTCACGTTCTGAGGGAGGCTGTGACCTCCAGCCGCTCCCGAGGCGTTTGCTGCTCGTGTCCATGCTCACAGGTGGATTGCTGGGACAGGAGTGACAGGGATGTCAAACCACACAAGCACGAGCCAGGGCTGACACAATCGCAGGGATTAAACACAGGCTGAGTGCTGTGATACCAGCCCAGCCACAGCACCTGTCCTGCTCCCACCTCCCAGGGGATAATGCCAGCAAAGGAAGCCTTTTTCTGCTCCAGCACCAGTGCATTTCTAAGGCTGTTCCCAGAGCAGGAATTCTCATGGTCCAAGCAGGGTTTTCTCCATTTTCCTGCTCCCGTTTTCAGGCTGGCAGGAGCTGAGCCATTCCTGTGGCACAGGATGCCCAGTGCTGTGCCCTGTTCCCGTTCTTGTTTCCAGCAGCTGCTGCTGTCTGGGCTGTGTTTGCTTTGATGGATGGAATCAGGTCCCTGATGCACCTGAGGAAGACACTGCCCCAAACCTCAGCCTCCTGTCCCAGCTCTGCCCTGCAGCAGATTTGAGCTGGGCCCCTTCTGTTTGAAGAGCAGGATTTGCCAAGCTCTTGAAGGCATCCCCATCCCACATTCCCTGTGCAATAATGAGTGTTTCAAGGGCACAGGAGGGAAGGCCAGGAAAAACGGGCTCCAAGGAGGAAGAGCAGGCAGGACTCCCCATCCCGGGTGATTTGTGCCGAGGGGAGAGTGGGAGGTGCTTCCCACAGGGGCAACGTCTTAGTCAGAGGAGCAGCGTCTCAAGTGTGGTTTGCTGGTTCTGGCTGCCTGGGATAGTCCAGGCTGGAACCACAAATTGCTTGCAGGAGGATTTTTGAGTCAAACATTCAAAATATAATTGGGTTTTTTGTCTTGAAGGCTTGTTCGTTATTAATAGTTTCTGACTGAAGCTCAGACACCTGGAGAACAGGAACTGAATAAGTGCTACTTTGCTCCTGTGAAAAGCTCTTTAAACAGATGTCTAAAGGACAGATATTCTTCTGTGTGCTTTCTATACATATAGAAATACAGAGAGGGGAAAGCTTTCACGTCTTTGTTAAAGGGATATATCTGTATGGAGCATTCAGGTGGATCCTACCCAGTGCAGAATCTGTTTCCAGAAGGTGTATTAACCTCCTTGTCCATGTTTATATAGGATTTTCTGCCTTGATTTAGGATTTTGCTAAACAAAACAAAAGCAGTTAGCGGGGGCTTTTATTAAACAGTCAGTTTTCACGTGATGCAGCCTCCTGTCCCTACCTGTGTATCCTCACCCCTTGGTCAGGGCCAGGCTGTGTGTGCTCAGCAGGGCTCACAAAAGCTGCTCTGCTTTCAGATGCATTAAAAGTCTGGTCACCACCGTAACCTTTCCCCTGCCTTGTTTTCTGTTCTTCCTTTCTGCCTCTTGGCACCACTTGCCTGAAGATGGCCGGAGAAATGAAACTTCACTGGCAGGTTGCCCACAAGTTTGGTGCCTCACGTGTGCAGGTGTTTGGAAATGGAATCATGGAATGTTTGAGTTGGAAAAGAACTTAAAGCCCACCCAGTTCCACCCCCTGCCGTAGGCAGGGACACCTTCCACTAGACCAGGTTGTTCCAAACCCCATCCAGTCTGGCCCATCCAGGGATGGGGCAGCCACAGCTTCTCTGGGTAACAAATCCTGGGTATTTTATAAATCCACAAAACCTTTTTAAAACCTGCCCATAGGCCTTTCTGGCTTGGATATTTCTACCCCATCCTTCCAGATGTTCACACATATTGAAACCTCTGTCCTAAGCTTTTCTCGTGCGTTGAGGGCTGTTTCACATTAGGCAAAAGAAAGCAGCAGCATTTCTTGTTTCCACCCTGCTAATCCATCACTCCACGTGCTGTGCTCCGGTGGATCTGAGGTCACACACTATGTGCCTCCTGCTCCCAGCAGCAGTAAATAAAAACGAAGTGACAGTGGGAATGAGAATTAATCACAAATGCCTGAAGCTGGCAGGCAGCCTGCAGGGTGCTGCTGGGCTGCACCCAGACCTCAGGAGATCCCAAAGCCAAGGTGGAGGGGCTTTGAAACACCTGGATCTGTTCCAGGCTTTGGGAAAGTAAACTGGCATCTGTAGGGGTTGAATTGCATCTGAGCTGCATAATTAACATCTACTGCTCTGTAGCTGGCATGATAACACTGAAGGATAGATTCATTCAGTAACTGGGATAATAGTTATGAAGGACAAGGGTTTGACTGGCTGATGTTTAGAGACTTCCTGCAGAAGTGAGGAGGGCAGCACTCACATCCAGCAGAATTAACATTGGGATGTGCTGTGTCCTGTTTTAAAAGCAGATTCACCATGCCCTCTGCTCAGCCTGGAGTTTTGCCCTGTGATCCTTGATTCTCACACAGAGTCATGGAGTCACTGAGGTTGGAAAAGCCCTCCCAGACCGTCGAGTCCTCCCTGTGACTGATCCCACCTTGTCACCAGCCCAGAGCACTGAGTGCCATGTCCAGGCCTTCCCTGGACACTCCAGGAACCTCCCTGGGCAGCCCCTTCCAATGCCTGAGCACCCTTTCCAGGAAGAAATTCCTCCTGGTGTCCAACCTGAAGCTCCCCTGGCACAGCTTGAGGCTGTTTCCTCTTGTCCTGTTTGGACGTGTCGCCATGGAAGTGGCAGTTTTGAGTCCAGAGGGATTTTTGTCCCATCCAGGACAGCACTGCACTGTCCCAGGTGCATCCGTGTGTCCTGGGGCTCTGAGGTTCCCCTGCCCTGCTGATGGGACTGCTCCTTCAGCCCCAGCTGGGGCTCTGCTGTGTAGATCCATCCACTGCTAACGAGACATGAAAAATTACTGTCGCCCTTAAACTTTGGTCTTTAATTGCTCCATTCATGGCTCTCTTTGAATTTTTTTCTCTATTTAATTATTTAAATGTGTATTGTGACAGAAATGGGGTCAGCTCTTTCTTTTCTTGACTCTGGATGTATGAGATGCAAAAACAGGGTTGTAGCTGTGTGTGGATTTTGAATGGAATAATTTATTTATAGAGTGACATTGCAGAAATAAAAACTGTTGTGGAGCTGTTGGTGCTAAAGCACATTTTTTCAGCAGGTGCAAATGTAGGTGCACTTCAAGCTGTCCCCTCAGCATGCCAGGGACAGAGGCTTTCTGTGCTCAAATTCCAGTGGAGAAGTGCTCTGGGGAATTTATTTGAGGGTAGATTTTGCTGGGGAAAGAGGGTATCTGGAAATAACCTCCTCAAGACAAGAGCCTCCCAGTTCATCAGATCTGCATGAGGCTGAGCTGCTGGGCAGCTCTTGGTCAAAGGGAATGTGAGTGATCCATAACAGCTTCAGGTGGATTTCCCTGGTGGAAACCCCCCAGCTGAAGGGAAGGGCCAGTCCCTGCTCTAGGGAGGGATGACGAGCGAGAGGGAAAATCATTTGTCAGGATAAAGTGCAGTATCACATGGAAGTGCTGCCCTGAAAGGGTTTTTGTGAGCAGCAGAGGCTCTCACAATTCCATAGTAGTTTGTCAGTGTCGTGTCCTTTACGCGTTTTGCCTTCAGACAGAAAACAAGCCCGGAATTAGAGATCTCTGCTTGTCCCCAGACTGTGCTCTGGGCTCTGGCACTGAGGATCACTGCAGAAATCCATGGGGGCAGGAGGACTGTGATGGATCTTGGCAGGGCTCCCGATCCTCGTGTGGTGCTTTGGAGACAAGGCTGGGCCCAGCCACAAATTGAAGGGGACACTCGGGTTGTTCTGATGAGACACCGAGTCCTCCCCACAACTGAGCAAGTGCAGATGCTTTGCAGAGGAGCCCTTTGCCTGCAATTTCCTTGTTTTACAACTTTTCCAAGAGCAGGGCTTGGTTCAAGTCCAGAATGAGAGGAGGATTGTGGTGGATATTGTGTTTTTCTTTCCTGCCTTGGTGTTTATTCCTTGTGGGGAGGTTTGCCGTGCATACATTTTTAATACCTGTTCACCTGGGGAAGGTGACAGACTGTTGGGACAAATCATCTCAACCAGTTTCCTCCAGTCCCATCCTCTGCAAGGCTGCAAAGCTGCTCTGAGCACCAGGTGATGCTGGGTGTCAGGAGGCTGAGGAAGCAGCAGGAGACAGCCCAGGTGAGCAGTTGTGATGCTCAGCCTCAGGGGAGGTGAAGTTCCTGGACCCTGGAACAGCATCTGCACTTCCAGATTGCAGATTCACTGGGCACAGAATGCAGGGTAGGCAGGTTAGGAAAGGATGGTTTCAAAAAGGCTCTGTCAAGGCACAGAAACCACATCAAAACAGTGTGTGTGTAAAGGCAGAATCATTGCGTCATGGAGTCATTTAGGGTGGAAAGGACCCCAAAATCATGGAGTTTAACCTTTGCCACAGCACTGCCAACCCACCACCAACCCATGTCCCCAAGTGCCACATCAACACGGATTTTTTAACTCTTGCAGGGAATGTGACTCCACCCACCACTGCTCTGGGCAGCCTCTGCCAGTGCTTGACAACCTTTTCCATTAAAAAAATTCAACTTAATATCCAGCCTAACCCTCCTTAGGGCATCTTGTCCTAAAGATCCTTTAGTGGTGAATCAAAGATGCATCATTTTCACTGGTTGTTGCAAATATTTACTGGCACAGAGCCAAGTGGCAAAATACACAATCCCAACAGTTTTCCGAAGTTCTCTCCTACCAGTTACACTGAGTGCATGTGGATTATTGAACTGATACTCTGAAGATAATTTGTAATTGAGTTGTTTGGGTAATAAGAAGGCTGAGAGTGCCACTGTTGCACTCAGTGACTAGAGGTGCTTTGCCTGACTGTATGTTACATTAAAAATAAGTTTTGTTCAGAGGAGTCAGTCACAGAATTCTCAGGGGGAACCTGATTTGAGCTTGTTCCTTAAATTCTTGAGGCTTTCCCAGAGTTACAGAGCAGGTTTGGGCCCCAAGTTTGTTAAAATCCACGGAGCAGATGTTTGTTGTCACTCTGAGTTGTGTCACTCTGAGGATGTGCCACAGGCTGGGGGGTGGAGGCATCAGAAATAAACACAGACTGTATTTTTTAAGACTCTAGAGCAGGTTTGCCACCACAGGCTCAGGTTTTGGCAGATCAGGAAGGACTTTCTGTTTTCCAAATGGTGCATTTTCAACTCATCTGTGGTTTAAAACCAGTGCCTTTATTTCAAATGTTGTGGTTTATGTTTTTAAAAGCACCCATCAGGGATATTAGATATTGAAGATGGTTTGTCTTAAATATTTAATCTCCTGGGTCTTGGCACCACTTTTCACTCTTTCTTCATAAAACTGATGGCTGCAGCTGCCAGAAAAGCAGATGATTTTCCATTTTGGCTCCAGCTTTGTTCACAAAACCTCCCCATAGCTGCTTCTGTTTCTTGTGCTTTCTAAATAATGTTTCACCATTCCAGCCTCTGTCCTTGCGGCTTGATCAGCTACATCTCTAACACCCCTGCTTGCAGATCTTTTCCCTGGAAATACTCATGGTTTTTATCTATCACCTTGCCCAGAGGCATTTCTTGCCCCTGTTAGTGACATTTCCAAACACTGGGAGTGTTGCTTCGTTCCGGGGTGTCGGGATGAGTGGGGCTGGAAGGGAGCAGTGCCAGACACAGCAGGGTTTCGTCACTGCCGTGCTCCTCAGTGGCTCTTGTTTGTAAATGATGTGATGGATGTCTGGTCTGTGGCATAGCAGCCCTAACAGGGTCATGGGGGGTTTTCAAGTAAAGTTTTTTGGGTTTGGACCCACAAAAACCCTCTTTTCTCCCCGGTAGTTTGTTTTTACTGAAACATGCTTCTGTGCTCTGATCAACTATATGTAAATATCTGTATCTATTTACATATACACAAGTCAGCTGATTGCTTCCATGATCTGCCTGAGAAATGAGATTTACCAAAATTGAGATCTCTGTCTGCCAAAGCTGCTGGTGCTGTAGGTGACCTCAGGCAAGGAATTCAGGAAGCTTTTTGGGAATAGGAAAAAGGCAGAATGGCTTCCCACTGCCAGAGGGCAGGGTTAGATGGATATTGGGAAGGAGTTGTTCCCTGTCAGGGTGGTGAGGCCCTGGCACAGGGTGCCCAGAGAAGCTGTGGCTGCCCCTGGATCCCTGGCAGTGTCCAGGGCCAGGCTGGACACTGGGGCTTGGAGCAGCCTGGGACAGTGGGAGGTGTCCCTGCTCATGGCAGGGGGTGGGATGGGATGGGATTTAAGGTTCCTCCCAACCCAAGCCATCCTGGGATTCTGTGATTTTCTTTTCTTTTGTTTTAATAACCTCAGGTAAGTAATTTTCGAAGGGTTTTTCGTTTGCTTTGCTCTGAAGGCCAGTGGTGACTGCTGGCTTTGATGGAGCAGTGTTTCTCCTCTGTGGTTAAGTGCAGAGCAGTTTATGGCACGTTTGGGTTGAGGGGTAAGGAGGGAGCTGTATTTAATGCCTGCAGTGTCCATACAATCATTTGTAGCTGTACATACACCTTCTCACTGCCCTGCTACCTGGAGGATGGTGGAATTTTAGTTCCCTTCCCTGAGCTCTGCTCTGGGGCTCTGAAAGGTTTCGTTTGTGGCTCCAGGCTCTCGTGTCACGACTGTGATTTTCTGAAGAGCAGAAAAGCAGCCCCCCACATGGTGCCCGCCCTCCCCTCACCCCTGACCCGCTGCTCCATGGTGGAATTTTGCTGAAGAGATGATGGATATATGGAACTGTTTAAATTACAGCATGTCAGGAGAGCAGGGATTTCACTCACGTGTCGATGGCTGTGAATCCTGGGTCGAGTTCGAGGTCTGTCAGGCTGCCATTCAGCAGTGGGCTGGCTCTGGGAGGAGAAATGGCTCGTGGGGTTTCAGACACTGTTTGTGTTGGGCTGTCTTGCTGGGCTCCTACTCCTCTGTACCTGTACAAAACCACTCACCCCCAAAGCCTGGGCCGAGGGCTTTCTCCTGGCAGAGCTGTTCTCTGAGGGACACAGGAGCTGCTGGAGCTCATGGCTTTGTCACCTTCACCCCCAGAGACCCACACACCCCTGAGGGGTGATTTCCCAAACAGTGAGGACAGACAGGGTGACACTGCTGTCACTCGGACCCAGCCCTGTGTCCCCACGTGTGCTTTGGGGGCTCCTGTCTGTAATTGGAATCCAGCAGCACAAGGAAGTCTAATTTTTTGGGGAGAAAAGCTGCAGTGGTTTCCAATAAAATCTCTTTTTTTCCTAGTGACTGCAATTAATAGATAATAAACCGATAATGAATGCTGAGAGATTAATTTATGCTGTGGAATAAGGCTACTAAGGGTGCACCACATGAATATACCAAATTTTCTCCTCTGCCTTGTGCTCTGTCCATCTGTACATTCCCTCCATCTTGTGCTTGTTCCTCCCTCGTGTCCATGTGCTGTGATTCCAGGTGGAGTGCTGAAGTTTTAGTGTTTCATTCAGAAATAAAGTACTTTTGTGTTACCTTAGTGCAAACTCCCTTTAAGTTTTAAAGATTTACAATTTCCTTCTAATTCCAGAAGTCATGGAATCACTTTAGTAAACAAATGTAAGTGTAGATAAAGCGACCTAAGGCACCAGCTAAAAACACTTCCTGGGTGAACTCCCCGGGATGGATTTTATCCATTTGCTTTCTGTTTTGACTAAATCTCTAAACCGTTTTCCACTGTGACTTGAAACAGGAAAGGGCTGAAGGGTCAGGCTGGAATAACATACAGAGCCCAAGCCCCAGACAGCTGTAAGAGTCACCCATGGCAGAGTTAACCTCTCCTGCTGGATGCTGCTGCTTTTCCAGCTATTTAATCCGTGGTGTTTTCTTACTGAGGGGTCAAACTGAAGTGACTTTTGCCTTATACTTCCATCTCATTTTCTGCTCTCGCTCTCCATGTGGGCGGCAAGGTTCAGGAGAGCATCCATGTGTTCTCTCTGAGGAAATTAGCATTTGAACCAGAAGAGAAAGGTCTATCCCTGTCTTAAAATAAATAAATCCTAAGTGCTGTACAGCAAACCCAGTCAGACTGTGGGACAGGAAGGTTGTGTGTGCTGGAACTCAGTGGCAGCCTGGCTGGCTTGGAGGGGGATTGATGGATAGGATGGGGTCCTGTCTGCTGACATGGAGACAGATCCACCTGGAAACAGGAGTTTTTCTTACACAGCAAGAGGATCTATAAATCGTTAATAAAAAATTCCAGCATGTAAGTTTTGTGGATGGATGGTACCACAAATCCTGGCAGCAGCTGGACCTTTCTTGCAGGCTGGCTGCCTCTGGGTGTTGCTCAGGGCGCAGCAGGAAGAGTTACCTCTGCCAGGTGCCAGGTGGAAACAGTTAAACCCACATACAAATATTCCATCATGGAACTGGCCTGGACTTAGGGGAGCCCCGCTTAGAAACAAGCATGGTTCTTGTACCGATAATTGAAGTATTTAAGAGATGGTGGAGCAAAGTGAGGTTTTGATTCTGGGAATGAAAATCCAGGGAATGGTTTAAAATTCCTTCCTCTCAGATCTGCCGTGGGTAATGTCTGTCTGTCTGTTGGTAATGAAGCCATCACTGAGCTTCAGGAATCAGGATGGGCTTGGGAAGAGTGGGAATGGGAGTGACACTGCTGCTCTTTCCAAGTGCCACAGGATTGAGCTGAGCTTAAGAGAGAAGGAAACTGCTCCAGGCTGTGGCTGCTCATCGGCCTCCTCAGGCCATTTGATCAGCAGAGCTAAAAATACTCCTTGTGGAGCTGGGCTCTGGATCCCTGTCCCTCCCAATCTCCTCCTGTGCCAAGTGAAGCCTGGGAGTGTCTCTGATCTGTGATCTCTCAGCGCTGGTGCCACTGATGGAGGGTTCACTGGAAATTAAATCATCAGTTCAGTAATCTCCAGTAATTTCTTTAGCTTGACATTTCTCCTTGGTTTGATAATCGGAAAAAAATCAGCAGCTCTGTGCAGAGGCTGAAATCTCACCAGGCTCTCATCATACATTTAATCCTACTCAGCAGAGTAAGGAAGAACCGATCAGGCTGGAAGAAGAGTAGGGATGAGACCATATTTTCCATTCTGTGAGAAATTCCAGATTCGTCGTGATGCTTTTCATTGTGAACATTTCTGTAAAAAGGAATTTAAAAAAATACATTGATTTTTTTTTTTAAGTGGAACTTATTTTTAAGTTCAGTGGTCAATTTTTCATTTTAAAGATCCTGAAACTATTTAATGGCATTATTGAAATCTTCACTTGATATTTGATTTTTTATTTTAAAGAACTTTGTCACAGCCTGGTTTGTAATTGGAGGTCTGAATCTGGGAAATCATTTTGTGCTTAACTTCACCTCTTACGTCCCACTGAAGTGAATGGGATTAAAGCTTGTGCTTCTGTAAATTAGGAACATTAATAATTAAGGAAATGAAATGTAATGATTGAATTAGAAAATTAGAGGCTGATCAAAAAGTTATTTGAGCACCAGTTTATGGAAGTAACTAAAAACGTGAAGAAGACATTTTTGCCATATGGATGTTGAGTGCCTGAAGCACTAGAAATGTTGAGCTTTGCTATAAAACACAGTGGACAACACGAGACCAACACGAGGCACTTACTTGTGTCTAATATTTTATTAACTCTCTAAATTAAAAAAGAATCCTTTTGCTAAACCTTTCTGGCACTTGAGAATTTGCAGGAAATGGGAGCAAGATGTACAATTTTTATATTGGTATAGGGAAAGCTTTGTAGTACTTTGGATCTGGGATGAGGCTGCTGTTGTTGCTGCTGCTTTGGCTGTGCCTCTCTGGGAGTCTGGCTGGGAGAATCCAGGCTTTGCTTTCCTGTGGTTTGTGCTGGAGATCTGAGGGGAAGCACTAAATATTGTCCAGTTCCTTCCTCAATTGCTGCACTGATTCCTTCCTCTAAAGTTAATTGCATCCCATGTAAATGTGGCTTAAAAATTTGTCACTCAGGCTCCAAATCTGCAAAAACTTTCCTTAATACAGCTTGAAGTCCAACCTAAAGCATGGGAGCTTTTCGAAATGAGTTATGGCAGACTTAAAATTGTAGAATATTGGTAAATACTCCCCTTTACGGTGTTGGGATAACATTCTGCTGTGTGGAAACGTGTATTACTGCTCCTGAAGTGCTGCTCTGTGCCAGCACAGCCTGTGCTGGGTCACTCTGAGTGAGACAGGAATTGGCAGCCCCGTTCCCAGAAAGTGGAGGGGCAGGTGCTGAGCTCTCCTGAGAGAAGTGACAGGACCTGAGGAAGAGCTGGAGCTGTGTCGAGGAGGTTCAGGTTGGGTATCAGGAAAGGTTCTTCCCCCAGAGGGTGCTGGGCACTGCCCAGGCTCCCCAGGGAATGGTCCTGGCCCCGAGGCTGCCAGAGCTCCAGGAGCGTTGGGACAGCGCTGCCAGGGATGCACAGGGTGGGGTTGTTGGGGGGTCTGTGCAGGGACAGGAGCTGGACTGATGATCCTTGTGGGTCCAACTCAGGATATTCCTTGATTCCATGAAGTGTCCTCTGATCCTTTTGCACAAGAGTCTGACGTCCATGATCCCAGGCTGAGTGACCTGGGAATGGCGATGAGGTTCTGGCCTCCTGGCACCTCCACCATCCCTCTCCTGGAGCCTGGGCTGCTGGCAGGGATAGCTGAGGGAGAGCTCAGGGATAGCTCAGGGATGGGAGAGCTCAGGGAGAGCTCTGCTGGTTGCTTAGCAGCTGCGAGCTGCAGTTTGGAGGTGCAGGAGCCGAGGATCCCAGTTCCCTTCGGTTCCCTTCGGTTCCCTTCCTGCGCTCCGGCTCTGCTGCCTGCCCTTGCTCCAGGAGCCTCCCATGGGCCCAGAGACACTGCTGCTGGTGTGGGGTAAGCTGTCCCTGCTCATCCATCACCTTTTCCTGCTGCTGTCAGCCCTGTGGCCGGGATGGTGTGGGAAGGGCTCACCCGAGAGCGGCTGATCCTGCACACCCTGGCACAGCAGGGGCTGACCCAGCTCTGCCTCCCGGGTGCATTTAACTCTTACTGCCCTCATTCATTGCAGCCAGACTGCACAGCTATAGACCAGCCTTTAAAACTAAAATGTAATAGAATTAGTGACAGGTTTAGGATCATTTGACAGATCATTTTGTTGTTTGGGTGGTCACGTAGGAATGAAATGCCCTGTTTGGTGGCAGAGACAGATCCAGGATCACAGAGGTTTCTCAGGCTGCTGTTCCCTGCGTTGGTGACTAAACCTTGAAGGTCACCCTAGCAGCTTAGTGAGAGAGCAGGAATCCCTTAATTGCAAGAGATGGAGAAATGGGGAAGGCTGACAGCTCCCTGAACAGAATTAGCCTTGCACTTCTGGTTTTATTTTTCTCCTTTAGGCAAAAAGTGAAATGACATAATGTGGAAATCCCAAAGCATTTATCCTGTGTAGGTGCCTCTTGGTAGGATTGTGAAATATGGTGATTTCTCACGAGCTGAAAGCAGAGTTTATGGACACAGTCACAGTGTGGAGTTGTCTTAAATCATTGGGACAGAATGTAGCTGGAATGGAGGGTTTATATCTGCAATTGCCCTGCAGGCTTTGGATATTAACATAAAACTGATGCTTAGAACTTTGCTGATGAGGAAATCAGTGCAGGGGAATTCTGATCGGGAATTCAGAGTAGGCCATGCCTTTTGTGTCCCAGGGGAGAGGGCACCTGGCAGAGCCCCCCCAGCCACGCACAGCAGGTCACCATTTACAGCTCTGTGCCCTGCTGTATGCCCCCTTACACCACACATCCCCTGCTTTCTGCTCCACTTGCAGGCATCCCTGGGTCACTTCCAGTCCCTGGCCCTGCCTCTGAGTGCCCGTGTAACCTGGAGCAGTCTTAATTCTTGATTCCTTCCACATCCCTGGCAGTGTCCAAGGCCAGGTTGGATGGGGCTTGGAGCAGCCTGGGGCAGTGGAAGGTGTCCCTGCCATGGCAGGGGGTGGGACTGGATGGGCTTGAAGTTCCCTTCTATCCCAAACCATTCAGGGATTCTGTGATTAATGACTCTTCGTAAAGTGCTCTGACCTGTAAACTGCTGCATTATTACAACATTTTTTATTGATCATAATAGGCCATGGAGCATTTAAAAGTCATCATTAGATATTAAAAGCTTCCCAAAGCAAACTGTTCCGTGCTGCCACAGTCCCTTCCTTGTCCCCTGGAGCAGTCTGCATCTTGTCTGTATTTTAATTGGGGAAATGATACGCACTCAGGAATAAATCTGCAGCTAGAGTTGTTCATCATGGATTGTTTTATTAATTCAGCTGAAGGTTTGCCTGGGGCACCTGGCAGAAATTTTGCAAGCTTCAATCCTGCCTTCAGATCTCTGGGTTTATATGCTTCTATCTGTTTGGAATCTAATTTCACGCTGTTTATACAACCACTTGGTGATTTACATTTGTGCAAGGACACTTTGTGTAGGAAAATGCTACAAAATCCTTGTAAGACAGGTGGAAGTTAAAGCTCTGGATGGGTCTCATCATGCTGGGCTACATCCAAACCCATGGTTAAATAATTAAAACAGAACCACTAACAGCTGGTTTGAGCATGAATGGCTCCTGCAAATTAAAATATGAAAATGTTACCTGCAAATTAAAACATGAAAATGTTACTCAGGCACTTCTATTGCTTTCAGATGCTTTGAGCAGAAAGTGCTATTTCAGTTCAGCTTTCCCTTTTCTTCTGAGGAGCTGCTGACGGTGTGGCTGTGTTTGTGTGTGCAGGGCAGGAGCTGGATCGTGAAGAGGAGCTATGAGGATTTCCGAGTGCTGGACAAGCACCTCCACCTGTGCATCTACGACCGCCGCTTCTCCCAGCTGGCAGAGCTGCCCCGCTCCGATGCCCTGAAGGACAGCCCCGAGGTAAAGGGCCCCTCTGGGGCACCCACAGCACCACCAGGAGTGGGATGTGTTCAAGTCATGACCTCCAGGGGAGGTTTAGTTGGATATCAGGGACAGTTTCTTCATGGGAAGCGCTGTCGAGCACTGGAAGAGGCTGCCCAGGGCGGTGGTGGAGTCACCATCCCTGGAAGTGTTCAAAAGTGTGTGGATGTGGCACTTGGGGACATGGTTTGGTGGTGGACTTACAGGTCTTTTCCAGCCTCAGCAATTCCATGTATTTCTAGTACAGAGTAGTTTTAACACAGCCTGGGTTACATTTGAAAATTGGCTACCACGAATAAAGTCAGTGTTTTTCACCCCTAATTTCAGTGATCTAAAGGGAAATGTCCTGCAAGTTCAGACAAATTAATTAAGGTCATGAATCTGGAATGGTAATGGAGTGTCAAGAAAGCAGCTGTCCGGTGGTACCTTAGATGTGAATTTGGTTTTGTCTTTGGAAACTTTGTCAACAATGTGCGTATTTCCTGGCTTAGTGTTACCAGCTCAACATTCCCAGGAAATCATGCTGTCTGAGGCTGCAGCACTGCAAGAGCAATCCCATTTGGAGTGCTAGACTTCCATTTTAAACTGAATATTCCTGAAGTGTTTTTTAAGAGCATTAGCATTTGTGTGTTATTTAAATGGTCTTTAAAAAGCTCTTTTTCCTCAATGAGGTTTTTTTTTTCTCAAAGAGATACTTTTCGTTTCTTGGCTTACTGTCTTCACCTGGAGTATGATGAGCTGGAATTACCTCAGCTTCTCGCTGCTGATAATTGAAAGATTTATCCATGTCCAGAAAAATCCCCTGGAAAGCAGCAGGTGCATCTTGGCTGCATCATTTTGGAGGATGTGGAGACTGAAATTAGTACCTCCTGGAATTTTACAGGGTGTTTGCCATGGAATATAAGGAGCTGATCATGCAGCCCCATCACTCAGCAGAGAGACTGATTTATCACTTGCTTTGGCTTCATGAGGCGGATTTAAAGTTTAAATTCAGCAGAAGCAGCAATATTCAGGACAATGAATTCCTGGTTTATTTTTAATTATATTTTAGGCATTCCTATCTCCTGCATCCTTATTTGTGCCACTGATTTAATTGATTTAGCGCATGAGCCTGAAAATGCGCATTCTGTCTACAAGCACAGAGGATGTGAAGATGCTGAACAGCTCTGCTGCTCTGTGAAATGTAACTCTGCAGCTGTGGGGTGTCTCATCATATATTTTTTATTTTGAATTGGCCACACTGGAACAGATGTTTGAGGAGAACAATGTTTTAAACAGTCCTGCAGATTCTGGGCTACAATGCTGCTTTATACCACTGTCACTGTGAGGCTTTGGAAAGACCTCAGTGGCTTCTCTGTAATAAAAATCAGTTTACTGTTACAGAGGGGACATTGCAAAGTGTATTTTTAAACCACTCTTCTACTGCCTGAAATATTACTCTTTGGCCAGGGGGTCAGTCTGAGTTGCCACATTCTTAAGACTTTGCAGGAGTGTGGAAGTGGCAGCCAGGGGTTTGTTCACTGAGTGGTTCTCAGGTGTGTTTGGTGGCCCTAAGACACATGAGTTGTTAGTATGGGAAATCCATGATGGGGGGAAGGCTTTAGATTTAAGGTATCTTGACAAAGGAACTTACAAAAATCTGCATGAATCTTACAAAATTACAATAATAACAACATTATTACTTTCACAGAGAGCTGCTTCTTTACCCTTTCTTTTGGAGTAACCATTATAACCCTGTGTGTAGCTTGCTGTCCTTTGAATGACAGAAATACATTTATTTGCAGAAGGGAACAAATCTCTGTAACTCTTGCCCATGGCAGTGGGTAATTTCTGGTCTCCCTAAGCCTGCAGAAGGGTGTCCAAAGGGAGGTGCATTAACAGAAGCACTGTGTGTGTGTTTGTGTCCCAGCTGGTCACCCAGATGCTGATGGCTTACCTGGCTCGGCTCTCCAACATCGCAGGCAACAAGATCAACTGCGGCCCTGCCCTCACATGGATGGAGGTACAGCACAAACCTGGGGTGTTCCTTGTTTCCTGGCCTTGCAAATGCAGCAGGCACACACCTGCTCTTTCCAGACCTGTTGATATCACTGAAATTCTTCCCTGAAAGCTTTATTCCACTGTTAGCAGCATGTAGATGGTGTAGGACACACAGAATCAGAACCAGTATTAAGAGTACAGGAGTTTTTTCCTTGTTACCTGGATTTTGTCTCTCTGAAACATGTTGTCCTGATGGTATTCACAAATAGAGGATGTGGCAGTCGCAGTGGGCTGCCTGGGAATGCCTGGTTCAGGGCTGAATCTCCCAGTAATGGGTTGCAGAAGGCTCACTTATTTCAAAGCTCACTTATTCCTGCTCTCCTTTTCGCCAAGGCAATGCTGCAAGTGTGGCACATTTCTAAAACTCAGCTGTCTCTATTATGGTGTTTCCCTGCTCTCTTGGGTTTTTTTCAATCATTTTTCCCTGTGGTAGCTCCAAACCCAGTGAATATTCCATGCTCCTGTTGGCTCCCCTGCAGACAGAGGCGGCCTTGTGCTTGCAGTGACACAGTTTGTGTGTTGTGAACTGCAGCTGCAGCTCTGCTTTCAGGTTTAATGGTCTTGTAGCCTTTAAACAATAGCCCTTACTCGGGAGGAGGGCAGGGAACGCTGGATGAATGTCCAGCTGTCCCTGCTCAGGCTGGCTGCAGACGTGTGGCTTTCCATCGCTGCACACCAGGAATAGAAACAGCTATTAATAGACTGATGCAGCTCCTTTTTAGATGGTTCTGACAAGGATTGAGTGTGTTTTCCTGCAATTTTCCCCGCTGATATCCTTCTCACCCTGAAATCCTTCGGGATGAGAAAGATCTTGGAAAGCTGCAAAGGGAGGGAGGAAGTTGTAGAGAGAGATAAGATGTAGGATTTACAGCAACAGAGCAGGCTTGGAGATAATAGCAAACCCAGTGCACATACAGTACAGAATAACCTTTGTGACTTACTGAGAATCCTACAGAATTTTACACATAAATCTGGGAGTTTTGAAAGTAGGCTGATGATTGCAAGGGAGGGGTGCATGTTTACTTAGAAATAAAAAAGGGGTGGGAGAAAATGGAAAGCGGAGCTTGTTTTTGGTTTGACAGCATTTCCTCCTTCCCTCAGTACCTCGAGCATTAATTCCACCTTGTAGAGGATTTTTGTAGCACATCTGTATTGCCATGGGAAACCACCATGGTTTGGTGTTAAAGGGAGGTGCAGGCCCTCACTGTGTGTTACTGTTTGTACACAAAGCTGCACCAATCCAGCATTTCTCTCCTCAGTGGATGGGGACACCCGACCTTCTGGAACCCCCAGTGAGTGGTTCTGTCTGTGCTGTGCCCTCTCTCCTGGGGCCCCGGGCTGGGCTGTCTCTCTCAATCAGTTTGAAGCCTCTGCACCACTAAAATGTCTCCTCACTTGTCCTCAGCTGCCTCACAGTCTCCTGTGCTCTTTGTTTCAGATTGATAACAAGGGGAATCACCTGCTGGTCCATGAGGAATCATCCATTAACGTCCCTGCTATTGCTGCTGCCCATGTCATTAAGAGATACATTGCTCAAGCAGCAGATGAACTGTCTTTTGAGGTAAATAAAGCACGTGCATTCCTTGTTGTCAGCTGCAGATAACCTGTTTGTCTGGGCCTGTGTGCCCATCAGGAATATGTCGAGACACTTCCACAGTGTTTTGTGAGGTGAAGCTTGGAAGATTGAGTTAAATATTCGATCTGCAGTGAGCTGGATATGGGCAGATGTTCAGTCATCTTTAAAATATAGCTTTACTTGGCATTATTATCTTCTGATTAACAAGCTCCTGCCAGGTCCTCTGGGCTGTCCCTGAGCAGAGTCCGTGTGTTTTCTGTTCAAGATGACCTTCCCTGTGTGTGTGGGCACAAGTTTCATTTCTCCTTGCCCAGCTTACACCACACAGGTTCCTCTGATCAAGTCCCTGTGGATTACCATTTTTAAGAGCTTCTGCTCCCATGAGAAGTAAAGAACTAGCCTGGCAAAGGATTGCTACTTAAAGGGCAGGTGATGAGCTAAATCTGGTCTGAAAATCCAGTGTAGGAGCTGCTGTGAAGCAAATCCCTGAATCTCAGGATGGTTTGGCTTGGGATGGACCTTAAAACCCGTCTCATTCCACCCCTTGCCATGGGCAGGGACACCTTTCAGTAGCCCAGGTTGCTCCACGTCCCATCCAAGATCTCCAGATCCCTGGAAGTTTTTGGCTGTCTGGCAGTTCTCTGTTTTACCCAAAAAGCAGCAGTCTATGCCCTGGTTGCCCTGTGCAATGGTGTTGTTTCTACAAAATGTGTGAAGGAAAACAGTGCCCTGAGGAGCTTTGTGATCACATCCTTGGTGGGCAGCACAGGAAGGAAAAATACCTGGGATAGTTTGCTGCTGCCAGGGGTTTGTTCATGTTCAAATCAAGGCAAGTATTAGTATGGCCCAAAGAACTGTGTGATCAGAGGGACGTGTGGGCACAGCAGCTCTGAGCTGGAATCCAAGCAGCACAGGATCCAGGCTGGTTGTCAGCTCATGAGAGCACTAGAAGGACACTCCCTGCTTTTAAATCTTCCTCCGTGCAGAGGGGAAACTGAGGCACGTGTGGTTTCCAAGGGTGTGCAGTGAGGCATCTCAGCAGAACTGACACGGAACAGGATCAGGGGTTTTAAAATGCTGAGTCCTGTTCCCTAACCCAAATTATTTCCTTATGTTTACTATTCTTAATTTCTAATAGGCAGTTGCACAAGCAGCTGGTTGGGGTTTGCTCCCCAGTTTTGAGGAACATCCTCAGTGTCTCTGCTCCTGTGGTGGCAGCAGTTTCCTTCATGGACGTTTGCTTTGCTCTTGGTTCGTTATTCCCTGGAGGAAGTCACTTCCCCACATCTCAGTCATCCCTGTCTGTAAACTGGGGATGTGTTGTCTTTTCTGTAAAACACTTCGAGATCCATCACTGTGAAATATCTGGTGAAAGTTGGGCATCACTGGCACCAAGTTTTGCCCTACCTACCTGCAGTATTTATTTAGGTTCTGCCCCTTCTCATTTTCTGTGATAGAGGCCACACAGAGCTCGATTCACACCAAGCCAAATTTCGTAGTGACTATACTGATTTCCTTTTGAACTATTGCAGTATTACATTTTTATGGGAATGAGCAAAGCTTCAGAAAACCTGTCTGGTGTCCTTGGCAGTTTTCCATCCCGTTGCTGTAGCACCAGCTCTCCTGTGTTCACTTCCGAACCCTGGTCAGCTCATCTGGGGCAGTTTGGGAGCTACAAAGGCAGCTCTTCACTCTTTGCTGTGGGAGGGAACAAGGAGACACGTGTCAGTGCCTACAGACACGTGGATAGAGCAGGTAGTAAAAACCAGTTCAGCTACTTGAGAAGATTTTCCCAAGTGTTTGACACGGTCGCTGCAGTTTAACCAGAACCCTTGTGTAGCCCTTGCCAGGGAGCCTGCTGCTCTTCAGGCCCTTTTCCTTATGAGCAGCTGTATCCTGTGTGCTGGACAATCCAGGAACTCTTCACCTCACAGCTCTGCAAAGGCAGATGTGCAGCTGCTGCAGAGTTTTGCACTTTTTTGCAGTGCTGAGCCTGTGGTTATTGGAACTTTGATCTCCCCCTGGCTGTGACTGATGCTGTCAACCTTTTGCAGGTGGGGGACATCGTGTCTGTCATCGACATGCCTCCAAAGGAGCTGACCTCGTGGTGGAGAGGAAAGCACGGGTTCCAGGTAGGCACCAGCACAGCCATGGCAGTGGGACTGGAAAAAAAGCAGGAACCTCAGTGCTGTGTTCCTGGAGCTGCTGTGCCTGCTCAGGGTGGCTCAGGGCACGAGCAGGGTGTCCCTGCCTTGGTGTCAGGAGACTCCCCTGCTCTCTGGGCTGGGGCTGGAGCTGGAGCAGACACAGGATCTCCACTGGAAGTTTCCTTCCTCCCTCACCATGGGAAGGAGGGCTGGCCATGGCCTGTGATGGACAGCTGGCCTGATGGCAGTGGAAGCTTGTGCTGCACCCCCTCCGAGGCAGCTGACACTGTTACTCACATCATCCCCTTCCTTCCAATAGCTAAAACCAGATCAGGCAGAACATAGAGGATTCAGAGAATTCCAGCTGATGAAACAGTGCCGCTGACTTGGACACGCCACCCATCCATGTCTGTGTTACTGTGTGGTGTCAGTGTAGCTGGTCCCTGGAAATGTCACAGCACAGAGATGGAGAGCGAATTTTCAGAAGATCCTAAGCGTACCTGGGGATTAGGTACCAAACCTTGCGTGTTGAAATGGCACTGTCCTTCCAAGGAGTTTTTAATCCCTTGGATTTTGCCGTTAGGAAATGTAAAATCTTTAAAAGTCTCTATTAACCAAGCAAACCCCAGAGCCACTGGAGGTTGGGGGGACTGACTTGTGCCCTGTCTCACATTTCAGCTCCTTTCAGCCACAGAGATTTCCATCTGCAGCTGCTGTCTGTGAGTGGGTGGGATGAGGAGTTTGCTCTGCAGAGGCTCAGGGTTGACCAGACACTTGTGTAATTTGGCATGGAAAGTCTTCTTGAGGCCCCTCAGGTTTTCCTCACAGACCTTGCTGTGCCAGACCCAGCCTGTGGCCCGGCTGTTGTCAGTGCCCAGTTGGATCTCCCAGTCCCAGCTGGATGCAGTGTAGTTACACCATCCCACTGCTGTCTGCTCAGCCAGGGCACGTGAGACACAGCTTCTCTTGGTTTTGTGTCAGGTGTGGGAGTTCAGGTGACATCTCATTTATAAAATCAGAGCGGCATGGACATAGAATACCTGCTCTGAAATTTAATTTTTTTCTAGAGTCAACACACTGGTACTGCTTGAACAAACTTCTGATTCTGAACTGTGTTGTGGCTTTGCTGGACTTGTGTTCTAATCTTAGAAGCCTTAATGCTGTATTTGCTGTACTGTCATAGAATCACAGAATGGCTTGGGGTGGAAGGGACCTCAGACATCAGTTCCAACCCTCAATCAATTAAATGCTGTAATACTGCTTGGAATGGTCGGCCTATGCCATGGTAAAATCCTTCCAAGTGAATCAACAAAGCAAAACAAAGCTACTCCATGGTCTGTGCCTGAGTGTGGATGCTTTGCACAGGGTTTGGAATCCCTGTGTGGGCTGTAGATCCCATTATTCAGTGTGGGCTCCATGCTTGCCGTCAGGCTGGCTGACACTGGGGCCAGGTCTGAAGAGCAGCACTGCTGATTTTAGGCACCACAAGCAAGGCAGCCCTTCTGCAGTTTGTCACAGCTTTGTGCCTCTCAGATCACAGCAATCCTGTTGTGCTTTCCCAGCATAAAAATACGGTGATGAGCAAACTGCCTCAAACGGGGGTTTTCTGTGTCCCTGCACAGTCAGGCTCCTGACACAACAGGTACGAACAGCTGCAGAAGTACAGCACCATATTCTGGCTTAACAGAAATTCAGGGCTGGAATAACCTTGTGTCCTTAATGACAAGCAGGAGTGGTCACAGTGGGATCAGGTGACAGCCGCACACACCGTGGAGATGCAGCTCTGTGTTCCCACAGCTCCAGGGGCTGTGTTGGCTCAAAGCTTTAACTTGTGTGTCAACTTCAAGGCTCATGAGCTCTAAATGTACAGAAAATGTACGTTTCTTGATGGAATTAAGTCTTTTGATGATACGAGCAGTGAGAATTCAGAGAAAGGGAATTTATCTCTGGTGTTGCTACACCACACCTAGGGATGAGTTACAGGCAGAAGTGTCCTTGATGGATGCTCAAAAAGAGCATGTAGGTGAAGAATGTTGTTATAGCAATAGGTGTAGGAACAGATGAAGCTGTGCAGCCTCTAAAGCATTTGTTAGAGGCAAATAGTTCTGTTCCTGTTTAGGAACATTGCAATGATAGCAATCTGTTGATCCAGTCATTTGAATTAATAAAATAAATCAACAGAGCCCCTCTTGCCAGATAGTTGTGATTCTGAGAGCAGATGAAAGGAGGAGGTCCTGCCACCAAATGTTTGGACAGTTTGTCCTGTTATTTCTCGTGTTTTTGCTTCATGTTAGGGAAGGAGCAGGGTTTTATCAACCAACCACAGCTTCCATTATAAATCATGTCTTGATAGAAGGAGAGCAAGAACAGGGAAAAAAATTCCTTATTTCACTGAAAAGGGAAAAAATTACTTCTTGACTTAAAGGAACTCCCCTGTTTTTGTGCATTTGAAGCAGTTGTGAGTTACGTGTGCCCAGGCAGAAGTGCCTTCACTCCTGCCTGTCCTGCATGCCCAGGGATAACGGGAGGGCTGTGGTGAGGAACTGGGGGCAGCTCTGCAGATGTCAGCCAAAACCCACCTCTGACAGGCTGTAAGCACCTGCAGCTTGGGTTCAGCATGGAAGTCAGAGTGTTCTGCCAGCCAGAGCTGTCCTTCAGGGATGACTCACTGGCTTTGTATCCATCACACTTCCCTGGCACGGTGCCTGTGCTCTCTGCATACCTGACTGCATTGCAACACACCTAATCCTGTGTGAACAAACAACCCACGAGGCTTCTTAGCATTTGCTCTGCTTAAAGTAAAATGATTTTTAAGACATTTTTCCTCAAGCCTTTTTCTCTTCCAATGCCCTCAGTGTGAGTCAGTGCTTTCTCTGTAAGATTGTTACCTAAATTGCAGCCACCTCCACATTAACAGCCTTCAGCCCTCTTTGTTCTGCTCTGCTTTTGCTTCATGCTTTGTCTTTTCAATCCGTAGCTCTGTGTCAGGGAGCTGAGTCATTAGGGACAGGCCTTTGTTTGATGCACAACTGCCTTTGGATGTCCTGAATTATTCTGGTTTTTGGGAATAGTTTCCTGAGGTGCAGAGCTGCCCCACAGCCTACACTGCTGAAGAGGTGACAAAACCAGGGTGTGCAGCCAGGGAGGACTGGGCTGATTTTAATCAGGCTGTGATTGCAGCAGCTTGGACTGGTTGTGAGACTGCAGGTCCCAGTTCCACAGAATCCCAGGATGGGTCGAGTTGGGAGGAACCTTAGGGATCATCCAGGCAGGACGATCCCTCTCCTGGGCAGGGACACCTTCCACTGTCCCAGGGTGCTCCAAGCCCCATCCAGCCTGGCCTGGGACACTGCCACGGATCCAGGGGCACCACAGCTGCTCTGGGCACCCTGTGCCAGGGCCTGCCCACCCTCACAGGGAAGAAGTTATTCCCAATATTCCATCCATCCCTGCCCTCTGGCAGTGGGAAGCCATTCCCTGTGTCCTGTACCTCCATCCCTTGTCCAAAGTCCCTCTCCAGCTCTCTGGGTTCCCAAAGAGCTGCTGGCACACCAGTCAGGAATGGATAATCAACAAGTACCATCCCACACAGACTTTTTTTTTGTGATTAAAAGGAATCAAAATAGTTTTGTGGCCCAGGTGTTCAGCTCTCTTTAACAAGAGCTCAGGATAAGAGGAGTAACAATCCTGTTCCTCCTGTCAGTGGTGCCCTGAAGTGGGAGAGCATTTCAGCAGAGGCTCCTTTGGGAACGAGGTGAGGGTGTCCTGAGCTCTCTGTAGTCACTTGGCAAAGACTCAGTGAAAATTCTGCTCAGGAAGGTCAAACAGGCCATAAAAAGTTGCAGTTTCCCTGTCAGGTTTTGCTAGACTGTCATCAGATTTAAAAAGAAAAGAGAAAAATTTTTTTCTAAAATTGAACCCACACTTCAGATTACGTCAAACCCAAAAACCCAATCCAAATGTCTCAAACAATGTTTCATTTGCCATTTATGTTGCTGGTACTTCCTCATTTGTTTGAATTCCCTCTCCATACATTGAAAATTATCATCGTTACTCTGACTTTTCCCCTTAAAGCCTCTTGTGTCCTCCAGTTTTAGCAGCCACTGGCATAGAAGTGAAAATATGAAGCTTTAGTAGGTGTTGCAGAACAGTTCTCATGCACCAGCAGGCTGTACCTTCCTCCTCTGCTGAAGGTGTGTAGTGATATATTTAACCTTTACATGACCTTGTGTTTATCTAAATATATACTACCCTGGCTATTAATTTTCCTGTGTTGCCAAATCCTTTAATCCTGGCTCAAGCTCTAATAGTGCCTTGCTACATCTGTTGAGATTAACTCTTGGACTAAACTCATTTATTTACACAAAATCATGGAAAACTTCCCATGGGAGGAGAAGCAGCGTCTTTTAAGTGGGTGGGAATGAGGCACAAGTTGTGGGTTATAACCCCGATGAGGATCTCCTGGGGATCTTGCAGGAAAAGTTAGAATAAATAAGTCAGAAAATGTAATTAATTTCTAGCAGTGCTTTAACATCAGGGAGCCAGCACAATTCTTTTCCCCTAAAAAATCTGTTGTAATTGTTGGTGTGGACATGGCAAAAGTGATACATGGACAGCAGGTGGAATGTTTGATTTGGGGAAGTTCTGGAATATCTGGAAGCAGTGACATAACCATCCAGGGTCTTTAATTTCTGAATTCCTGGTTAGTGTGTTGTACAGTGCATCCAGAAACAGGAGAAATACTGTGTTAGCAATCAAAGGCAAATGAGTTTTGATTACATGTCCAGCATTTGATTAAATGTCCAACTGCTTGGATCTGGGGTTGGGTTTAGATCCACATTTAGATGATTAATGGAAGGTTGGGGTCCCAGGACTTCAGGTTTCTTTACACATCTCCGACACAGACAGTGTGGGCAATTACTGGGAATGAAAGAAACTTCATCACTCCAGCTGTGGAGTTTCCCAGATGATGTCTGTAGGGGTGGGCTGGGACTTTCCCTGGATCTGTGCATTTTTCCTAATTTAAAAATTAGGAATTCCTGTATCTCTCTCATGGGAAATGTCCAGCAGAGACTCTCAGCTACTGTAAAGTGTTAAAGCTGGGACTGTTCAGCAAAGAGAAGAGAAGAGAAGAGAAGAGAAGAGAAGAGAAGAGAAGAGAAGAGAAGAGAAGAGAAGAGAAGAGAGAAGAGAGAAGAGAGAAGAGAGAAGAGGAGAAGAGAAGAGATTGTGTGGAGATCTCAGAGCACCTTCCAGAGTCTGGAGGGGCGACGAGGAGGGTGGAGAGGGACTTTGCATCAGGAACTGATGTGACTGGACAAGGGGGAATGGTTCAAAATGAAGAAGGAGAAATTTAGGTTGGATATAAGGAAGCAAATCCTCTCTGTGAGGGTGGGGAGGCCCTGGCACAGGGTGCCCAGAGAAGCTGTGGCTGTCTCATCCCTGGCAGTGTCCAAGGCCAGGCTGGATGGGGCTTGGAGCAGCCTGGGACAGTGGAAGGTGTCCCTGCCCATGGCAGGGGGTGGCACTGGATGATCCCTAAGGTCCCTTCCAACCCAAACCATTCTGGGATTCCATGATTTATAACCATGAAGTGTATTTTGTTTAAACCCCAGCACTTCTGTGTCCGTGTCACTCAGGCTGTTCCTTGGCATCTCCCAGCAGAGCAGATCCCTGAGCCATGAGCTGCCAGAGGAAGGGCTCCTGTATGTGATGCTGCTGTTCATGCTTGTTTTCTCATGTTAATTGGCACATTTCTGTCTCTAAACTGCACACAGATCCCCGCTGTGTTCCATAACTCCAGGATCCCATGTCCTTGCAGACCTGGCACACCCAGCTGAGGGAGTAGCTGGTGCAGCCATGCCTCGTGCTGGGTTTTGGGTGGGTTCTGTGAGTCACTTGTGGTGCCCAGGCCAGTCCCAGTTACAAGGAGCCCCAGCCCAGAGCCCGAGTTGAGCTGGCCTAGAGTGCTGCTGCTGCGGGTTCTCTCCTGGGCTCTCAGAGTCCTAACAACATTCGCATTTCAAGTCTGTGACATTGTGTGATGGGTGCCAGCTTGTCCTTGTGCTTGGGCAGAGCATTGCCCTGCTGGATGTTGGGGGTGTGGGAAGAGGAAGGTGTCTGCTCTTCTAGCTGTTGCTTCCTTTGGGGAATTTGGAATAACTTCAGTCTGGAGTGTTTGCTGGGACACCCCACACATGACACTGCCACAAACTGCTGGGATGTTGGTGGGTGAAAATCAGCTTGGAGTAGGAAGGGGATCAATCTTTTTCCATGGAGACAAAAGGGAATTATGTAAGATGAATTAATAGAGGAGGGACTGTCTGCCAGGCTTGGTGGTGACTGCCCTGTGCCTCCAGAGGATTTCATGGATGTGCCAACATGACTGGCACAGGGAATCCTGCCCTGCCTTAGATGAGGAGTGGGGGGAGGGTGGTGGTGCCTGAGTTATGTCTCACAATGGAGGAGCTGTGCTGGGTGAGAAACACAGAGAAAAGGTGGGGAAAGATGGACCAAGGATTAAAGTTACCGAAGGTCTGCTCTGGTTTGGCTTTCACCTGGGATGAGAGTAAGAAGGAAGATGCTGGGAAATAAGAGAGAAGTTGGGGATGCAGGGAAGTGCTAAACTCCTTTCTGGTCACAGCTTAGCCTGAATCTTCGAACAGGGAAAGGGAAATAATTTCACTTCTCCCCAGATACAGCAGCCCTTGAGTGGTATGGGAATGTCTGCAGGCACATCCTACTCCAAGGATGTGGATCCTTCCCATAGCCTTTAACCGTTATGCTGGTTTAGAGAGACTCTCCAGCCTTTCTGCCTTTGAGGGGCTGCAGGAAGAAATGCTGAGTTAAAGGCCAGTGCAGGGACACTGCAAATTAACATTTAATGTTAATCACTCCAGGACCTTGCAGTGCCTTGGGCTCTCAGATTGTTCTCTCTCAGGGTGCTGGCAGCAGAGCAGAACCTGCAGCTGTCAGTGTTTTGACTGGTGGTCATTTGATGCTGGATGATGTCAGGGAGCATCAGGCAAGGGGTGTTGAGGGGAGATGTTGGGTGAACAGTTCAGATCATAATGCTCTATTTCCTCTTTCTGTTTTACTCCAGGTTGGATTCTTTCCCAGTGAATGTGTTGAACTCATCAATGACAAAGTCCCTCAGTCCGTGACCAATTCGGTGCCAAAACCAGGTGTGTATATCAGCTTTTTTTGATGCAGTGAATTGGACTGGAGTTCTCTTTGTGTGCTCCATGTTTAATAACTCCTTCATATGTGTCATGAATGTTGATCATCCCCTGCACATCCTCATTCCCCTCTCTGTGTGTCGATCATCTGCACATTGCCACTCTCTGGGGAGTTCGCACTGTTGAATGTCTTTCACCTGCTGTACAGACTTGTATCAATGTCCACCTCCTGCCTGACTTCAAGGATTTAAGCCTGTCAGAATTTTAAGATACTTTGAGCAGTCTGTAGTGAGAGATTCCATGAAACATCCCAGTTCTGGGTGGTCAAGGAGTGTTGCATGTCAGAATTTTTTATACAGAACATAGATGAGCAGGAATGTGTGTGCTGATCAGATGGAATAGATCACCTTGGTACTGGAAGGTTCTTTCTGTTTGAGGATGGATGGGGGAAGTTGGATGTAACAGAATTGGAATGCTGATTGCTTGTGCTCTGGGTACATGGCTCCATCTGCTTCCTCCTGCCTTCTGGACAGTTCTGTATTGTAGGAAAAACAGGCAAATTAATCCAAAGTTCTGTTGAGGGAAGGAAAAGTAAATAGAGAATGGGATTTTGGATCTGAGTCTACTGTCAACCTTCCCATCCTTTCCGTGTGCTCTGGAAGTGATTGGCATTATGTGTGCTGGCATACCTGAGATCTCTGCAAAATTTACTGGTGGGGAAGCTGAAATTCTTAAAAAATATCTCTGTATTCATATAGATAAAGATTTCTATTTCATATAGATTTCTGTATAGTATCGAGAAGAAGTTTGAATGTGCTGTTCTTTCTTAAAATGTTAAGCAGCTGGGAAGTGGAGTTGGTGTTGAACTGGTATTCTTCCTCCTCTATTTTAAGGATGTTCTTTATCTTGGCAGATTGCTGACTTGATGCTTTAAAACAAATAGGTGCAATTCAAAAGCTTGACTTTTACTCAGGGAAATAACAGCGTTTTATCAGCTCAGAGCTTGGGAGTTGGGTGGGAAATCACGGATAGCCCAAGCTGTGAGTGCTCTGCAGTGATCTGTGTGCTTTGGAGAGCTGGCAGGTCAGGGCAGGGGTGTCCTCAGCCATTGGCATTGCCAGCCTTTGACATTCCTGGGAATATGCATTTGGTACAATCAGAGGCACAGAGATGGGCATTCCCTGGCTCCAAGACCTGTGCCCAGTCATCAGCTAAAGCAGGAAAGGCAACTTTCAGCCTAAACACAAGCAAATATTTATTGTCAAACATGACTCAGGCAGTTCAGTGTCCTGAGCTGCTGGGGAGCAGTGTCTTGCTCTGCTTTAGGGGGGGATAATGGAGCAGAATGGATGAATAGATTCTCTTTGGCTGTAACAACATGCTGGGGGTTGGATTTCCCCCTTCAGCCCTGGGAAACGTTTGGTATAAAGTTGGCACCACAAGGCCACGCCCCATGAAGAGTAATAAGTTGGAAGATACTGCCAGGTCACAAGGGTGTCCCCTGACCTTCCCTGAGTACATTAAAAGGCTCCTCTAGGAGAGCACTAATGGGCCTCGAGATGTAAGGAATGGTGCAGCCGATTCTGTCATCCTGCCCCTCCTCTGCACACAGAATTCCTGATGCCACTCCTTTGGTGCACTGTTTGTGCACCTTGGAAGTGCCAGCACTTGCATGATGTCGGCAGGAGTCTGGAAGTCCTTCCTTGGACGCTACAAAAGCTGGTGGGAGTGGGCAGGGGTCAGGGAGGAGGTTCCTGTGGTTAGGGAATGTTGGATGTGGTGCTGGAGGACTCCAGGAACTCCAGGCTGGATGAAAAGTGCTGTGTGAGGTGGGTGAGAGGAGGAAGGGGTTCTAGTTCCAGGGTGTGCCAGCACAGCCCCGGGAGGTGGCACGGGACAGGACTGAGGTGCTGGAGCACCCTGGTTGCTGCCAAGTGGGAAAGTGGATCTTCCCAAGGGCACCCTGCAGAGCTCGCTGGGAAGGGCATTGCTGGGATAATGCACTGTCCTCACCCATATTCCTGCCTTTTGTGTGTTCCAATCCATGCCTTTTGCACACAGGGTATTTCTCATGCGCTTAAATACCCACATGAATTACTTTTCTCCCTGTACCTGTATTTAAAACATCAGTTTGGCTGTCCCTAAGGAACAGAGACTTTCCTAAAAGTCTCACTTGGAGCTGTTGTCCTCACTTGACATTAGCAGGGTATTTCATCTTGAATTAATGTGAAGTTTTAGATTTGGCCTTGATGAGCTGCACTTATTAACAGGCCAACTTTAATTTCTTTAATCAAAATATGATGTGGAGCATCCAGGACATTGTGTATGTACAGAGTAAAGCTCTTTGCCACGAAGGAATTTCCAAACACAGAACTCCTCGTGCTGCTTAATTGTCCCTGGATCTGGCTGGGCTGAGGAACCTAATGAAAAGCAGATGGAAAGCAGGGAACTTCCTGCCCTGGGTTTCTATTATTGTTTATAATTAGAGGGTTTGATGTGCACAAGGGATGGGGACAGCATTTTAATGGAGCCATAAAATATTGCAGTGGTCTCTAATGCAGAGCAGTGACTGCAGTTCCTTGGAGATGAAACACAGGGAAGGGCAGAGGAGGGTTGGGACCGAGGGCAAACTCTGCTTTTGGAAACAGTATTTTCGTGGACTGTGGCAGGATGTGCTTTGTACCAGCAGTGATGGAGCCAGGGCCTGGGATAAGTGATGGAAAATGGGCCGTTCAGAAAAACTGGCCTTTTTATTCAGTTCTGAACAGCCAGAGTAATATGAAAGAATATCAGTTTTGCCCCAAGGTACCTCTCAAATTTATTTAACAAAGAAGTTTGGAGTCAGGAGGTCTTGGAAAGGTACCTGTAGAGAGGTACAGGTCCCTCCTGTGTTGGACTAAGCCTGTGCCCTCGTTTTTTTATGTTCAGTCCTGTAAGAAAATGCTTTTTTTTTTCCAGCTGGGATGCAAATGCTTTCCTGTTTCTATTTATGTAAAAAACTGTGTGAAGATCTGGGAAGGTTCTGTGGGCTCATCAAATCCCACATTTCTTGAGCACTTCCCTTTTCTCTAAATTCTCTCAGTATTCTTAGTGGGATACAATACTCTAATGATTTTTTTTTGCCTCAAATATTAAATTGAATTGATATCTAATATTTTGTATTTAATATTATCCATTTAGCTGAATTTCAGTGCCAGAACAGATGGAATCAGCTCATATTCATGAGGATTTTTAGGGATCCAGGATAAAAGCTGCATTTAAATTTCAGATATTCAGAGAGGAGTGAATCTTTTCAATATTCAGTGCTGCTCAGAAGGAAGAGTGTGAATAGCTGCTCTGGATTTTCCTTCTAAGTGAACATTTGGGAATTGCCTGAACTTTGTGGCTGTGCTGACTTTTCTCATTCCCCTCTGTCCATCTCTTTTTTTGGGAACTGTGTTTATATCCATATGTGTTCATGTTGTCCCCACTCATCAGTCACAGGCATTGTCTCAGCTCTCTCTTTCCTCATAATTCTGGATATTCGTAGTTTAGCGATGTTTTAACCCACATCTCACACCTCACCTCATACCTGCAGTCTGTGTTTGTCTTTTCCTGACAAGCAGCATCTTCTTGTGACCCAACTTCACTGCAGTGGCCTTGGCAGGGTCATTTTGGGGAAGGTTTTAGGCCTGGTCTTTGCTGGGGAGCAGCTGCTTTCAGTGGGGAAACACAAGAATTAAGCTGCAGTTTGCAGGGGGACAGTTAGAGCTGAACAGAAGAAATGGGGGATAAGAAGGTAATGTTTCACTTTTTTTTCCTTCCCCACAAAATAAGCATTTTTAAAGCTTCAGGGGTCATTCTCACCGGTTCCTCATTTAGGACAAAGGATGAATAACCCAGCAGCTCTGCCCAACTTTATGGAGGAGTTTTCAAATTCCTGTCTCATGCATTTAATTTGTGTTTGAGGGGTGAAGGTGGTCTTATACTACACAACATTAAAAGGTCCCCTGTCAGTATTACAAGCTGTTGTGAATGACTGATTTTCTTTTTAAAACATCAGTAACAGATTGATCTGAGTCAGCACACCCGATACAAATAATCCACTGAATTTCAGGAGGGTTGAAATTTAGCTCTGCATCAGGCAACAGGCTCTGCCCTGACCTCCTGCAGGCTCTGGTCAGTGTTGGAGGAATTAATTTTAACTGCAAAAATGCAAATTGAGACACATTCACTGAGTTAGAGCTGCTGCAGTCACAACAAGGCCATGCCTGGTTTGAAACAGGCTCATTTCTAATCCCTGGATAAAAAGGATTGTAGTCAGTTTTTTATTTTAATAAAAATCAGGAAGAAGAAAGTGCAAATAGAGCTTAAATTCTGCAGATGCCCAGGCTGAGCAGCCATTTGACACTGGTAAGAGCATGATGTCTTAATTAGTGCTTTTATAAAGAAAACAGGGGAAGTGAAGTTGTACATAATTAGTACCAGTCTTGTTAATCTTAAGTAAACAAAGCAGTTGTTTGGTGTTCATGCCACTGTCTCATTAAAGCTGAATTAAATGGAAATGTGCTGAGCCAAGGCAGGTCTCCATTTGCAGGGGGAAGCAGAGAGGGGATGAGCACCCAAAGCTGCCCAGGCTGCCAGCTCGAGCTGCCAATGAGACAGGAACTGCCTCCAGCCCTGCCGGGCCTCAGGACCAGAATCCTGCAGGGAATCCTGATCCCTTGGCTGCTGCTGGGCTCGGGCAGAGCTGGGCATGGACAGGGGGGTTTCAGGAGGAAAGGCCAGCAGCAGGAGTGTGGAAACTCACTTTGGGAGAGTCCGTGTCCGTGTCTGTGAGAGCTGCTGCAGGAGTTTCCCCAGGCTCTGAAAGCCGCCAGGATTCAGCCAGCAGAGGCTCCAGCAGGTCCCTGCCAGCCTGGAAAAGTCCCACCATTCCCCAGCAGGGCCACATTCACCTCTAGACCGTGTCCCCAAGTGCCCCATCCACACACTGGGATGGACCATTCCATCCAGAACACAAGCCTGGGGCTGAGGCAGAGCTGAGCCTGCCTCCTCTGCAGTTCAGAACAGCTTTCTTTCAGAACAGAGCATCTAAACATGGCTCTGAGACAATTACTCTGCTTTTTGCATGGGGTGAAGACTAAGAGCAGCCTCTGCTTTAGCACCAGTGGAAATGCAGGAAAATTCAGTATATAACAAAATTCAATATATAACAAACCCTGTGCTGTTTGAGAGGACAGGGATGCACCTTGTGCTGAAAGGTCAAACATGCAAAATGTTGGGGTTTTTTTGAGCTGGGACACAGGGTGGGAATTCCTGGATCCTATTGAATTTCCCAAGTGTTTAGCACCAAACAACGTGAAGGATTGGGTGTGTTGTATAGTGCTGTTCATAGCCCAGCTGAGCTTTGTGTGAAATGAGCCCAGTTTCAGTGGGAGCATGTTTTAACCAGCTGCTTTTTGTTTTTGTTTTGCTTTTTTCCTTTTTTTTTATTTCTCCCTTCCCAGTCTCCCCTGCCCATGGAGCTCGTCCAGCGTCCTGGAGCTACTTTCCCCCTTGTACGTCTTCATTTATTCCTTTGTCCTTCTTTCATTCTTGCCTTGTTTCTCTGCCTCCTTTTTCTTCCCTTCTTCTTCTTTACATTCAGGTCAGTAGCACTGATGCCCTGAAGGGTATTTAGGGAAACCAAACCAAACCTTTGTTCTAAGGTGCTTTTTTAAAAGATATTTGGACATAAAATAATACAGCAGGTAAAGAACAAAGCTGGTTATAGCTCTTTTCTGGGGGTGATAGAATCATTTTCAATCCATAAAAAGATTGAAAAGATTAAAAAGAAATAAATTAAGTGCCAGACAACCAAGTATGAATGTCAGTGTGAAAGAAAGAGAAGGTAAAAATCGGTGATGGGGAGGAATTAAACATAGGTCTCGAAGTTTGTTAGAACAGAACAACCTTCAGAAGCCAAAATTCCTTTTTTTTTTTTTTTTTAAATGAGGGACTGGTGTTTATGCTTAACATCTAACAATGCCCAAAGTGAGCTAATACGTGGCTTGTTTATTCAGAGTCCTGCTTCACGTTGCCATGGTCTTTTTTAGATCCTGCTAGTGCTGGTCTAAACCTCACAGCAATAACCTGGCGTCAGTAAAACCTGGGATTGGTCATGTAGATTTATAATTTTTTACAGCAAATGTCTCACTTGCACAGATCAG
Organism: Melanocharis versteri; assembly: GCA_013397845.1. Taxonomy (NCBI): domain Eukaryota; kingdom Metazoa; phylum Chordata; class Aves; order Passeriformes; family Melanocharitidae; genus Melanocharis; species Melanocharis versteri. The sequence continues at coordinate 328,489 of VZTG01000762.1, read as the reverse complement.
CTCCCCCTGGGATGTTGTTTGGATTCCCTGAGTCAGTCTGAAAACTGGATATGCAAATACTGTAAAGAGATAATTATAAAAGATATAATATTCGTGTATATATACAGAGATCCACCCTTCACCTCCACAGGCACTGCCAGCCTGCTGGCACTGACATTGTGCTGGGGTCCCTGTAGTGTGGGGAACAGGCAGTGCTTCCCATTCCCAGTGCTCCCTCCAGAAGGACAGAAAACCTGTTCCTGGGGTGAAGATTTGATTTCCTGAGCACCTTCCCGAGCACAACATGATCAGATCCTCCAGGCAGAAGGAGACTCCAGAGGGAGAGAACAGGGCTTGTATTTGGGATATATCATGGAGAGTGAGGTGAGGCTTCTTCCACTGCACACATCCAAACCCACAGGAGCCAGGGAATACTGAAACTGGGATGGAGGTTTTAAGAGTGAGGGCAGAATTTATTGCTGCGACCAGCCATGTCCACTGATAAATAATCTGACAGAAAATTTGGGAGGAATCAGAAATAGTGAATCTTGTAAGATCCCTTTGGGCACACAAATATGGGGAAAACATTTTTCTTAATGTTTTTCCATTTGTATAGTCAAGTTCCTTGGATCCCTGAGCCCTTCAGAGATGTAATTCCTGCCACAGATCAGCAACAGTTAAATTCAGATAACACAGGCAGGCTTTAGCCTGTCTATTTTTTCAGGCAGGTTTTTTTATTAGGTTTTTAACGCAAAAACAAGGAATGGCCACATTTCTGGTTATTTAATGCAAGTGGTCAGTGTTGAGTCCCCCTCCTCTCTCAGCTGTGAAAAGGAAGATTCTGACAACAGAGCAACTCTAATATTTCTGCTCAAAGCTATGAGGCTTAGTAGTGGTTCTGCTTGTTTTTCCTGTGGAATTAATTCCTTGTGACAGCGCTGTCCCTTTGTGAGTCATGGAATTGCCACAGAGATGAGAAACTTGGCTGTGGCTGCTCCGAGAGCACCACTGGAGATCTGGGGAACCACATCCTCCCATGGCTGAGCACTCCTGGGCTCTGAGGCTGGTTTATCATATTCCTGTGTCCCACAGATCATGGCTGCATGACTTCTGCTACCAGGAATTTAGAAGCAGTTGTGTTTTTTAAGTATGGAGGGTTTGAGGTCCTGTTCAGGTTTTGCTGGTACGAGGGGGAAGTTCCTTTCTGGGCTCATTTAGGCACTGAAGTTCTTTTTGGGCTCAGATAAACGAGCTGAGCTCTGGACATGGAGGCAGAGGCTGGAAGAGGGTTTTGTAACTGGGACAAAGTGCCCCTGACCACAAGCCCAAAATCATTGGTCTCCCAGCCACAGCAAAGGCTGTTCCTGTGCAAGCTGTGCTGTGTTAAAAATCACTGATTTTTCCTCTAGCATTTGCCAAGCTAAACTGACATCAATTTTATATAATTTTTAGTATTATTTTTGCAGTGAAAACTCTGCTTAGGGTGGTCTGTGCGCAGCATCCCAGAATCCCAGACTGGTTTGGGTTGGAAGGGAGCCTAAAGATCATCTGGTTCCACCCCCTGCCATGGGCAGGGACCGGAATTGGGAATTGGTCTGCACACACTGTGCTCACTCCTGAGCCAGCTCCAAGCCCAGTTGTTCAGGCAGCAGCACCATCCGCTTCATCCCCAGCAGCTCAGTTTTCCAGGGATTTGGGTGTTGGCTGGGCTTAGTTCAGCTCACCTCACCATTTCTGCTGTTCACGCTGTGAGCTCAGTGGATTGCCTCCCTCACGTTCCTGCTTGCACACAGACACTGATGGGCAAGAACAACTCAGGCCTAGGGCAGCCCAGAGAAGCCCCAGCTCTGCATGCCCAGCACTGCACTCTGGATTTCTCCAGCTCTGTCTCTCTAGTTGCTGTCTCTCCATGTTGAATTGTTGGTCTCCTGCAGTCCCTCCAGGAGATATTTTAACTTTGTCCTCTCTCTCGCCTTCTGTCTGTCCCTGTGCCCCCTCCCCTGACCCTGATTATCAGATTTGGAGATGGACAGTGTAAAACCAGGCTCTGCATTTGTTACCGAGGCTCTGAACCAGTCCCACCTGAGCTCAGGTAGAGCCTGTTCTGTGCCATCACTCTCTGTCCTAACCATGTCTAACCCAGTGTGTGATAGCAGTAACCACTCACTAACCCCTAGGCTTGCTGGCAGAACCTAGCTGTAGTGTAATAAATAGTGAAATAGAGAATTATTAATTTATTTTTATATTAAATCCTGTTGGGTAGAAAAGCCAGTGCCTGATTCTGAGAACCCACCTTCTCAGGGGCAGATTTTCTGCAAGTGATTTCCAGACCCAGTGAGTGAATCCAGATCTTAAGGTGATGCTCAGCACACCTGGGCCTTGCCATGTGCACACTGCAGTATCAGCAGCCATGTGGGTGTTCATCTGTGCACCAGAAATCAGCTTCTTCCCCACC
>VZTG01000762.1:225427-317151 GCA_013397845.1 Melanocharis versteri | reverse complement strand
CTGTGTCCAGACGGGTCTGGAATATCTCCAGTGAGGGACACTCCACACCCCCTCTGGGCGATCTCTTCAGTGCTGGGTCACTGCACAGGGAAGTTTCTCCTCATGTTCAGCTGGAACTCCCCGGGCATCTCTTTCTGCCCGTTCCTCTTGTCCTGTTACTGGGCACCACCATGCACAACCTGATTCATCTTCTCAGCACCCCTTTTCTAGATTTTTATACCTGGGGTTCTTTTATATTTTTATTTTAGACCTTCCCCAGACGAGCAGCCGTGTGCTGCTCCCCATCTCTCCCTGCCCACCCTGCGCCCTTTGCCCGGCCCCGGGAGGGACAGGAGGGGACAGGAAGGAACAGGACGGACAGGACGGACAAGAGGGGACAGGAGGGGCAGGACGGACAGGAGGGGATAGGAGGGGACAGGACAGACAGGACGGACAGGAGGGGACAGAACGGACAAGAGGGAACAGGAGNCGGACAAGAGGTAACAGGAGGGGGCAGGGCGGACAAGAGGGGACAGGAGGGTCCCGCGGCGGTGCCGGCGGTGGGGCAGCGGCGGAGCGGCTGCGGGAGCCGGGGAAGGGGGGAGGGAGGGGAGAAGGAAGGAAGAAAGGAAGGAAGGAAGGAAGGAAGGAAGGAGGCACCTGCGGAGGAGGAGCCGGGGAGGGGCTTGGCAGAGCCGCAGCGGCTGCGAGCGGCCGGCGCATCCCGCGGATTCCGGCGGAGCCGAGCGCAGCCCGGCGCGGAGCGGGCGCGGGGAACCCGGCCGGGAGCAGGGCCAGGTGAGGCAGCGATAGCCCGGGTTACCCGGCCGGGGGCTCGGACAGGGGTGGAGGTGTCTGCGCCACTTGTTGCTTAGTAACTTGCCAGGTATTTAATGTGTGCGTGGGGAATGAGTGGCTTTGGATGAGAATTCTTCTTTCCCGGTGGTGGTGCGTTAGGAAAGAGGCGCTTGGTACATACTTTACATTGGATATTGGGAAGAAATTCCTCACTCTGAGGGTGGGGAGGCCCTGGAACAGGGTGCCCGGAGAAGCTGTTGCTGCCCCATCCCTGGCAGTGTCCAAGGCCAGGTGGGATAGGGCTTGGAGCAACCTGGGACAGTGGAAGGTGTGTCTGCCCATGGTAAGGGGTGGAACGAGATGAGCTTTAAAATCCCTTCCAAGCCAAACCATTCCATGATTCGATGGTACTTCACACCCCCTGGTTGGGCCCAGGGGTGCCGGGCTGTGCTGGGGTATCCTGCCCAGGACACTGCTGGGAGCAGAGCTGATCCTACCCCGGGGTGATGCTGGTGGGGTGCTTAGATGCCTCCCTGCCTGGGATCATGTTTTCAGCCAGGTAGAACATACCTGGTGTCAGTAATTCCTCTCTCATCCCTGGCTGCTGGTTACAGATCTGTGCTTCTGCGGTGGGAGAAGATCCTCAGGGATCCGTGCCCTTGGGCAGGTTCGCTGGCTTGGTGACCAAATACCGATTAAATTTACATACTTACCCCTCTCCCCCTCCTTGTTAATTGTTTTACTTCTGTTTCCCTCTAACTAATCTCTGCCTTGTGGTTTCTATTCCACATTGCTCCACACTGGGTCCATAGTTGTAAACTGTTTTATTGGATTTGTTCTCGGGTCATGGGTGTGTGGCAAACTGGAGCTGTTAAAGGGAGCCTCTTTCATGTCCGGGATGATTTGTGTGAGGATTCCCACCCAGATCCCAGCAGAGAAGGAATTCCAACATGCAGGCCCCCTCCACCCCAGCCGTGATCCTGGGGCTGCAGGGCTTGGAGTTCAGTGCCTCCCTCTCAGATTTATACCTCCCTCCCAAAGAGGCAGCTGACAGAGGAGAATGTCTACAATTTAAATTTCAATAGATTTTTGCATATCACTTTATCCTTTTGTCTTCCCTCCCTCCCCAGACTGGCACATTCCTAAGCATTAATATTATTGATGCTGTTGTTCAGGAGAAAGGGGCATCCTATTTAAAACTGCCAGCCCTTTGTTTGCTGGAGCCCTGGGGCAGGGAATGCACACTCTGGAAAATAAAATTCCCAGGGAGAGACGTTACTGTGATCACAGTAGACACTTTGCAAGTAGCCATGGCTCGTCTGTTCATATTTGTTCAGAAAACCTCCTAAAAGCCATAGCCCATTTTAAGGACTAAATGCCCTGCAGGATCTGATTATTTGTGACAGAGAAGACAGGAGGCCTTCCCTTTCCACTCTTCCCCGACCTCCTTTGTTCTGGGCACCACACAGGCGTGATAAAAGAGGCTCATTTGAAATCAAAGCCCTGCATTGGGGAGTGAAAGGAAAAGAATATAAAGCAGGCAAAACAATACATTATCTGCATTCCTAAGTCTTAAAAAGCAGATTTAATTCACCTCAAATCCCCAAACTCTTAGGTCCAATTTTTACTTTCAGTGAAGTCTTTTACACTTCTTTAGCTGTATAAGGAGGATGTATGTGAAAATGTAATTTTTATCCTCTTTTAGCTATTGTATTCTTGTTGTGCTGTATAAAGTGACTGTAAGGTGAATGAAAATTGTGGCCATGGTCTTCAGTATTTTTTTTGTTTCCACTCCAGGTGAGTGGACACTTTACTTCCAAAGGCAGAATCATCTCAGGACTTAATGTAGGGGTTAATAGCTAAAGCATGAACAGTTTAGGAAGTCAGGGCTGTAAACAGAAGACCCCGAGCAGTATTAATCTGGGAAGGGTAGGTCATTGCAGTTTGGAAGTACCTGGTCTGGGCTGCAAACACTTGCCCTGGGGCCGGTGAAAATGAGAGAGGCAGCCTTTGGGAAGGGACTGGGAGAGCAGCAGGGATGTTACCTGTCATGCTGGGAGTACCACATACCTCGGGAGAGTCAGTGCCCAAGGACTGAGGCAAAGGCTGTGCTGTGGGCATTAGGAACCATGGGGCAGTGTGCCTTGACCCGGGCCGCCTCCTGCTTCCAGAGAGATTGCTCATGCCCCTTCCCCATGGAATCAAAAGGATTCGTTCCTTCCCAGTGCCTTCCCAAGGCCTTGCATAAGAGCAGACACCCTCTCGCTGTGGGATCGGGCTCCATCTGCCAAACTCCTCATTATTCCACTTGTGTTGTTTGTTGATTCCTGTCAGATTCTTTTCCATCGCTCGCCTCCTCCCACCGGCCTGGGCTGGAGGAGCGCGGTGCCGCCGTCGCTCCGGTGATCCCGGCCCGGCTGATGCCACACTCGTGTTGGAGTGGCTCGGGAAGGCGCTGGGCTGCCTGCCTGTGTCCAGAGCGCTTGGTGTGATGCAGGGTCGGCTTGGGTTACTGTCAAGTTTTTGGAAGATCTCCTGCAGCGCTGCCGCCACTTGCAGGAATCGCGTGGGCGAGGCTCAGCTGAGCTGCAGCTCCTCGGGGCTGCTGGGAAGCGTTTTAATCAGGGAAGGAGCTGCATGGAGCACAGCTGGGCTGGGAACGAGGCAGAGCAAAGGCACTTTGCCTTCAAGTGAGTGTGAGTTTGGGAACAGTCAGCTCTTGACTTCTCTGAGGCAGTGGCCGCTGGAGCCAGGACAAAAAATGTTTGGTTTAGATTGTCTTAAAGGGAAGTTGAGGTTGTCCATTAGGCAGTTCCGTCTGTATGGATAGCTAGCAGCTCCAGTCGGCTCTAGCAGGGAACGTCTGACATGGCCATCTCTGTCTCTCTGTGGATCACATTCCTGTTGGTGATGACTGGTGAGTTGGAGAAGCTTCTGGCAGAGATGGCCCTGCTCTGGCGTCACCTAATGCCAAGGTGACATCTTGCCTCTCGAATGTTCTTCCATTTCTTCCTGAGTTGCAAGTGTCTGCAGAGTTATCCAGCACAGGGCCATGGTTGTTGATGTTCATGCTTACCTTGGTTGTCCTTAATGCTGCTGCCCCAGTTGAGGTTCCAGGAATTCCTTTAACCAATAACACCCTTCACGGGCCACATCAAAACTGCATTTGGGGTTCTGAAACTGGGTTTCTTCTCAAACCATGCAAATTGTGTATCAGAGATACCCTCAGGTTACAGTGTCGCATTCTCTTCAGTGGGAATGTAGGCTTGCACACAGGCACGTCTTGGTGTCGGATATCACACCTTTGGGTGTGGTGTGAGCTTGGACATCGCTTGTGAGCAAGGTCAAACAGCCCTGACATGCCAAAGTGGATGTGGGAGGGAGGCTGACACCATCTCCCTGATGGGCAGATCTGGTGGTCAGTTCTGCCTGTGATAGTTCCCTGAGTCAGAGCAGCCTTTCTAAAGGATCTCCAGGGTAGGTGAGATAAGCAAATGGACTGCATTAAGCTCTGCTAGAACACAGAGATTTAGCTAGAATGAAAAAGAAAAAAGGTATTTCAAGGGTATTTTAAAATAAAAAGTAAAAAGATATTTCTCTGGGTATTTTTCTCCCAGCTCCACGTTTCCCAATTTGCTCCCCTTGTCTCCCAGTTTTGCTGCTGCCCTGTGACCTCTTTGTGTCACCTGGGCTGCTGACCCCACTGCCACGTATGCTAAATCTGTTGGTTTGTTTTCAGCTCCCACTCCTTTTCCAGTCTGGGCCTCTAATAACTGGTTTCCTTTGCACTACAACCCCATCCATCATTTCCTCCCCCAGTTACCTGTCCCAGCCTGCCCCTGCTGCATCATCACTGGGACTCTGTTAGTCAGCACTGTTGTTTTTTTCCAAAATACAATTTAAACTTGTTGATAGAATTAATAGATTGACCTTGCCAGCCCTTGAACCTTTGAAACCTCTCTCATGTCTCCATTAGCCTTCAGCTACATAAATAACTGATTTATATCTCCTGGCCACGTACTACTGCCCTGAGGCGGCTGTGCTGTCCTTCAGGGATTAATTCAAAGATGTCCTGGGGTCTCTTTGTTCGGGAGGTCAGGTTGTAACATCTTAGATTCTGTGCAAACATCAGTCATGTCTTACAGCTGGGAAATAGCACAGATTTCTTGGTGTCAGACATAGGTGATAGACTTCTGCATCTGACTAACCTGGTGGTTATCATTCTTAAGCCATTACAAACACTCAGAAAATTTGGCAGAAGAGCACAGAAAGAGGTTTTGCTGTTGTACATTAGCTGCTGGTTCATGTCTGTGTTTTCTCATGGCCATAAAGAAACTTCTCCTGGCAGGTGACACTGTAGATGATCCTTGTGCATGTCATTACAGACATGTGATTTTAGTTAAATGGAAGTAGCCACCATGCTGGTAGCTTCTGGATTTGCAGTGTCCTGTCTGTGGCAGAGGAGACCAGACCCAGATGCAGCAGAAGCTGAAGGAATTGTGTAATTGTGAGTTGCCAGGCTGGTGGATCTCTGGTGCCAGATGTTCCTGTGCTGGCCAAGAGGAGCCAACCTGAGCCAAGGGCTGCTATTGGCAGGGATGGGGAATAGGTGGAGTTGTGCTGAGGTCGTTGCACAGACACTGCCCAAAGGATGGCTGCAGGAGTCTGGGCAGATGCAAGAGATGCAGCTTCCTTATTACCAGGCTTTGCAAATAAACAGCACCAGCTCTTACCAATGACCTACTTTACTCTCCATGTGTATGGGGCTCTCGTGGTGGCTGGAAATCTGTCCTTATCCTTGGCTGGTTCTTGTCTTCTCAGTTAATTTGAGTGGTTTTTATCAAATGACACTGAAATTAATCACCTTTAACATATTTCTTCTCTTCAGAGCCCTGCCTTAACCGATGGCAGCCTGGCACAAGAGAAATGCTGCAGCATCAGAAAACACACGTTTATTTTGCTCTTGTTTATGGCAAACCAGTCAGTACACATTTATGAAAGTTATTGGAGATAAAAAGATATTTTTAGACTCTCATATCTATGGAATTTTAAATTATCTCTTGAAAATCTTTATGCCTGCTGAGGGAGCCCAGTATAGAGATTAGTGAGATTATTGCTGTGTTGGTTGGTCCTTCCTCAAACCCAGCATCCTGTTCAAGGACTAAGGGATGGTGCTTGGTGGTGCGTGGTTCCACATTCTGCTTGGGGTTTTTAGGGCTGTGTAAATGAGCTTCCAAAATAGAATGTGCTGTGGCAGGAGGGAAGGAGGAAAATGTCTTGTTGCTTAGGAACATGACAGAGAACTGGGAGATGTGACTCAGTTCTTGGCTTGGCATCGCTTCTCCTCGGTGAGATGTGGGTCTGCAGAGCGGGTTTTTCCAAGTGTGAGGGTATAGATATTGAGTATATTGGCTGATGTTTTCAGGAGGGGTCGGGATAATTGATGCTGTGTGGGGACCCAGCTGACCTTGCTCTGCTCCCACCCTTCAGTGTGATCCTGAGTGTGCAGAATCAGGAGCGCAGGAAATGGGTGGCAAAACCAACCCCAGCTTCTCATCTCCTGATTCCTGGTGCTGCTCTTTCTTCAGAAGAGTCTGTTGCTTCTCCTTCTCTCCCCACAGCAGTTTAATTTTAGAAGAGAATGGCTCTGGAGGGACTAATAGCCTGGAAAAAATTTTGCCTGGCTTGCTGTAAATCTCCCTTCGGAGAGGATGGATTTCACTTTTGTTTTGTAATGCCTTTCTTTATGACATTCCCACACCTTTTTCCATCTTTGATTTTGTGCCTGCCAGTGCAGTTTGTTGATTGCTGTGGAGCTCTGCAGCCACACGTGTTGTTGTTGCTTTGGTCTGAGCACCAGGCTCCCCTCGCAGCGGGGGCCAGCTGGGTGCTGTGACCTGTAAAATCACTGGGAATAACAGAAACAAACAGGCTGCCCGTGTGCTGGGAATGTGGGTCAGCAAACACCCTCCAAGATTATTCTCTTGGAGTCCAAGTTTGCTAACCCTGCATCAGAAAACGTGGTGCTGTGACCCTGGGAAGGGGATTTTGTCCAACCCCAAATATTAGTTGCTACCAACAGGGAATGGGGCAGGTGCTCTTTGTTTGTGGAGCACGGGCTTGTTTTCCCTTGGCAAAGACTAATGAGGCTGCAGGGAGCAGGCAGAGGGCTTGGGAAGCAGGCAGGGAGTTTGGGAGGGTGTCCTGCCATTGGAGGAAGCTGCCATTGCCCTGGATGGAGCTTGGAGCAACCTGGTCTAGTGGAAGGTGGCAGGAGTTTGGAACAAGATGAGCTTTAAGGTCCCTTCCAGCCCTAACCACTCTGGAATTCTGTGTTTGGAATCTGTTGCTGGGTCACCATTTGCCTGGATGTCCCCTGGCCTTTGGGAAGAGGCAGGATGAGTCAGCTGGGAGATGCTGTCCTGCTGCAGGGCTGGCTGGATTGTGTTTTGTTCTCAAGCCTTTGCCTCACGGGGTTTTTCTTGCTGAGCAGAACAAATCTGAGGACACAGTAAGGCTGCATTTGTTTGTTAAAAGGTTTTTTCCTGTTTGGTCTCTATGATCCAAAGCCAAGGAATCAGAAGGAGCCAATGCTCTTTGCCATCGCACCTTTCCTTCTGTTGGCAGCACTTTGGGCAATTGTAAGTAAATATTGCAGCGGTCTTGGGAAGGATTTTGTGGCCAGACATCGCTCATGGAGTTCGGGCTGAGCCATGTGGTGTTGTTGGACTGTGCTGTGAATCCCAGATAACTGCATCCCTGACAAATCCATGGGGCACAGGAGGGATCAGGACCAGGGGGAGCAGGTCGGTTCTGGGCTGTCTCACCTGGGCTGGCCCGGCTCTGCCCTGAGAGCGTCAGGGGCAGCGGATTACTCCTGATCCAGGTCACGGCAGTGGCTCAGCTCAGCCTCAGGGAGCGGTGTGGGGACACCCAGCAGTGCCACCATGGGCTGAGTTTGTGGTGTGGGGACACCCAGCAGTGCCACCATGGGCTGAGCTCAGAGGAAGGCTCAGGAGTCCTCAGCAAACCCCAGGGGATCCTTGCGGGCTTCCAGCAGTTCCTGAAGTAACCCGGGAGAGCGAGTTGTGCTGACCAAGAACGTGAAGCTGATGGAGAGCTGATGGCTGGCACAGCTCTCCAGTAAAGCTGCAGAAAGCATGTCCTGAAGGGCCTGAGGGTGAACGAGCCCTGCTTTTAATAAAGTGATTGTTATTTAATAGCTTTTACCAGTGTCAGGGGGATTTGGGGCCTCGCTTGCACCACCAAAGCTGGTGGTGTAACAACAACAGCACTGCCTCATCCGTAAATGTTCCTGGGGGAGGTACTGGGCAGCTTCCCAAAGCCACAATGAACTGCCTGGCACAAGGATTCCTTTTCCTTCCCTCCCTTCCCACCATGTGAAGGCTTTGGCCAGCACAGTTGTGACAGCAAAGTGGGGGAGATTTTTTCTTGCTCCTAATTGACACATTTGTGCCAGCAGAACTTCAGAAGTGGTCCAGACTCAGGTGGGGTTTTTCAGTTGGGTTTCATTTGAGAATTTTTTGCAGCCAGGTTCTCTCCACTGGATGGAGAATTTCTCTTTGCTTCTTCAGGCCAGTATATTAAGCCAAATCAGCCTTTCTGAGGAAAAGCAGCTCTTGCTCCTTCTAGGAAAGTCTTCGTTTCTTGGTAAACAATGTGTTTTATAGTGGTTAAGTCTGAGGTGGAAGGTAATATGGATAAGTGTTGGAATTTTTGTTTAGTTTGTCTTTCAGTGGGTAACTTCAAGCAGAGCAACCATTTAAAATTGTCTGTTAATAATGCTGGTTCCTGAATTTATTTCTATGACCACCTCGTGTGTAGACCCAAGCTGTGAGTGGATCAGCTCTGTCATGTCCCTGCTTTATTGGTGGGAAAGGGTTAATTGTTTTGTCCACATCTGCTTAGTTTGTAACACTTGCGGATTTGTTTCAGGTCTAAACCCTGTGCCTTGATTCCCTGGTTTTCCTGCAGTCACCAGTTCTGGGTGCAAAACAGTTGTTGGTGCTGCAGCAGGAGAGCACTGCTGGCTGCTGCTGTCCCTGTCACCTGTGGGGCAGCAAAGCTTTGGAATGGGTGTTTTGGAGCAGAAAACACCGATCCTGCAGCACTCCTGGCAGCTTTTGGCATTAGTGCTTATCCGGAGCCTGGGTGTGCTGTGCTGCATTCACCTAAACCGGAATGCAGCAGGAATGGATCCCTGGGGATGCGTTGCTGGCTCGAGGGGCGGTGATGCCGGAGGATGGGGGATCTCAGCTTTGCTGCCGCTGCAGGAGGCAGCTCCCACAGCTCAGGAGCAGAGCTCGTCCCTCTCAGACACCTACCTGCTTTTGTTCTCCATAATAACCTGTCAGCAGGGAGATGGCTGCCTGGATTTTCTTGCTGTTCTCTTGTTCTCCCCCACCCAGCAGAAGCGCGAGTGAATCATTCCTGCGTGGGTACAGCCCTCGGAGCTGGGTTCAGCCTCGGAGAGGCTCTGCAGAGCAGGCAGTGATCCGGGATAAGCAGAGCAGGCTCTGTGTGACCAAGGAGCCGTGCAAACGCTTCCACAGGCTGGGGACAAGGGAATTTCTGGTGACTGAACCTGCCCTCACGGAGTCCTTGGCTGCTGCACCACTTCTCTGTGGCAGGGAGTTTGTAGGAGTCTGCTTAATGGTGCAGAAAGCAGGACAATTATTTTAACCTGCACTGAGTGGCTTAAAGGCAGAGCAGATTTATTGTGTTTTAAGAACTCGGGTCACTTTTCTGGTCCGTGATGCCAATACCAAGCCAAGTACGTCTTTGGACCATGGAATTGCATCCATTGCAGTTTTTTTCTGGTTTTAGTGCTGAGGTGACACCCAAAAGTCACTTGTTGATCTGCATTAGTGGTAGAATTTCTTCAGGACTAGAATTGGATGCATTTTTCTCCATTTCAAATCCATTCTCTGATGGACTCGTTTTTCATTAAGTCAGGCAAGGTGCATAGTATACAGAGTGAGAAATTATTCGAGTGGATACACACATATTAATGATTGCTTTATTTGGATTAGTAGGTGCTCTGTTTGCCTGTTGTAAAAGCATCTGTCTCAGGTCTCTCACCTCCTGTGGTGTTGCCACAGCAGCCCGAGGGTGCTAACCTTGGAAATTCCACACTAGTCAGGATGAGATTGTCTCCATTTATCGTTGAGCTGGGCTGATAGGAGGTGATAAATGAGCCCTTACTTTCCTGTGATGATGGATACAACCAAACCCCATCCTGACTTTGTTTGGCATGTCAGCACAATCTGTTCCTTTATTGTGTGCAATTAAAAAAGCGCATCAAGCTGCAAAGACTCCTTTAATTAAAGCCCCCACAGCCACAGTTTGTCATGCTCAAGGCTCCTGTGGTTGTTAAATGATTTGGCTTTGATTGATGAGGATGCAGACGTGGGGTTTGATGGGGATTTTAGAATTTCAGGTATTCAGGTAGTGCTGAGGGCCAGTTTGGTGTTGTACAGCTAAAGGGGGCTTTGTGCAGAAGGAGTAGTTTGCTTTCCTCACATCAGTACAAATTTGTTAAGGTCAGTGGAATCAGGTATATTATATATATAAATATAAATGTATCAGGTTTATTATATATATCTTAATAGAGGGACCGTGTCAATGTCTGGTAAAATGGAAGGAGGAATACTCAGCTGTGTGAAGGGATTAAAGTATCTTGAAGCATTGTGTGGTATAACCACGCTCTTGGGACAAGGTTTTCCATGTTCCCTGGTTGAATAACCCCCCTGAGTGAAGCAGTGCTCATCCATCTCTGCTTTGCTGAGTCCCGGTTTCAGAACTGCTCTCTGTATTTCACATTTCATCAGGCAGCAGAGGTGACACTGAAGGGATGGACCTTTGTCCCCAGGGGTCTTCGCTGCTGAGGAAGGTGTTACTCTGCTGATACTTGATTGCAGGATTTGTGGGTTTAATGCAGGTGGAATATACGGTTCTTGTCTTTCCTGCCTGGGATGAGAGGGAGGAGCAGGGGAGGGTGATTGCTGCTGCTGCAGGAGCCTTTACAACTTCTCGAGCTGCAAAGACTTCCTCACAAAGCACAGCCCTTTGTACCCAGGGTTTGTTCCCTTCAGTAGAGCTCTTCTGTTGAATTAAACTGCTTTTAAATTGTGTACACAATTGCACTTTTGTTGGGGAGGCTCCGAGGGCCTCTGGAGGAGCATTGACATTCCAGGGCATTGTTCTGCTCCCATTCAACCTGAGCCCGGCCTCTCCTCCCAGGGCCAGGTCATTGCTGTCACCCACTGCTCTCCTTTGCCTTGCACTGGGATTCAGCTCCTGAGCAGGTGGTTTTAGCAGAGGGACCCGAGTTTCCCGAGCACAGCCCAGAGAGACAGAGCAGGAGGTTGAAAGGTGGCTCCTGAGCCATGTCCTCCTCTCTTTGGAGGCTCCTTGTTCATTCTGGAGGGGATAAACTGCATCTCTTCAATCAGCTGCCTTAGTTACCTGTTCAGTGGGCTGGATGTTGGAGTCCCCATCCCTGGAGGTGTCCAAGGGACATGTGGATGTGGTGCTCAGTGCTCTGGACAGGGTGACAGCGTGGGGATTTGGCACAGGTTGGATTCGATAGTCTGGGAGGGCTTTCCCAGCTTCAGTGACTCTGTGATTCTGTGTTTTTATTTTGTGATGGCTTGAGAAGATCAGGGAGTTGCGGAGGCCCTGGGGTGGTGCCTGTGCAGGTGCAGTGAGGGGCAGTGAGGCCCTGGTGTGCTGGGAGGGCTCTGAGGGAGCTACACCTGCTCAGCCTCAGGCCCCTTTGTTCTGGAGGGGCCTCAGGCCAGAACGAGGGCCAGTCACAAAGCTTTGTTTCTGTGTGTAGATTACACACTGGTTTGCACAGGAGATTACCAGATTTCTCTGTTAAGCCTCATTCCCTTTCCCAGAGATGAAATCGCCCCTCCCAGGTGCTGCCCACCATCAGCCCTTCAGGTCGCTCCCACCTGAAGCTGCTCTGCAGAGAAATGTGTCTTTGTGTTAGTCCTTCCATTCCAGCTGGCTCCTGGTAGCTCTGCACTAGCCAAGGGTTGGAACAAAAGCCAAGTCTCTGTTTAGTGTCGAACCTTGGAAAATCTGTTCCTGTAAATAATTGATATTAATGTTGCTACAGTTCTTACGTGCTCTGTAGAATGAGTTCTGCTCAGCAGTTGCCAGATCTGGAATGAAGTGGTTGTTTCGTTGTCTTGTGCAGTGTCAAAGAAGCACGGGAAGCTCATCACCTTCCTCCGGACATTCATGAAGTCGCGCCCAACGAAACAGAAACTGAAACAGCGGGGGATCCTCAAGGAAAGGGTGTTTGGCTGTGACCTGGGGGAGCACCTGCTCAACTCTGGCCATGACGGTAAGAAACAACCTGCTCATGAGTTCTTCCTCTGTCGGGAACTTGTCAGGGTGATCGTAGCTGTTCAGGGTCATGCTGGGGGACAAATGTGTGACACAGATCTATGGCTGAAAGGGAAACTGAGGCTGATGAGAAGCAAACGTTGTGCTTTGACGTGGGAAGCGTCATGGTTTGATGTTGGAGCACTGAAGGTGGCTGCAGCTCCTGCATATGGGTTTTCAAGCTCTTCAAGTCTTCAAATAAATATTTTTTTCCAGGAATATAAGCTTTATTTGTATGTCAGTGGCAGTGATTAATTAACAGGCATGTTAAGCTCCTGCATTTCTCTTAACTTGGTACCTTTGTATGATTCTAGCACAATTTGCAGTGTAAATCCTTCTTCTGCCTTTTCCTTGGATTTCACAGGATTTACAGGGATTAACTGGGTATTGTGTTTCCTCACAGCTGACTTTTCCTCTCTGTTCATTCTGTCTCCCTTCTGGATCCCTTTTACCTCCCCATCAGCAGTTCAGGGAGGCAGAGGAGAAAACCTCTCCATCCCAAGAAAAAAATGACACAATTGTTACCACTCTTCCTGGGATGGACTTTGATTTCACAGGCTCTTTCCTGCCCTTTCCTGGTGCCACCTCCAGTCCAGGTTCCTGCAGTGCTGAGGAGCAGCCAGAGCCCTCGGAAGCTGTCCCAGCTCCCCAGCCACGGCCGTTCCCATCGGGAGCCCACACCGAGGGCTATTTGGGAACGCAGTCTGGAGCAGCTGCGCATTGCAGGTGGTTTGCCCGGGAGTTGAGGCTGTCAGGAAAGCACTGATGGGATCTGTGGGGTGGCTTTGCAGCAGACCCGTTGTGCCAGAGTTGTCCATCTGATGTCTCCCAGCTTTTGTGTGCAGGCAGAGGGAGAAGTGACAGGATGTGTGGGGCAGGAAAGAAGCTTCTCTGTTAAAGTTGTTGTCAGTGAGTCTTCAGACTCCTTGTTCATCCAAATGCCTTTTGAAAAAGGGCTGGCAAAGGGCAGGGATCCATTTCTTGCTTTTTCCCAGCTGATTTGGTTGGTAACAGGGATGTGCACTCCCTCACCTGACATAAAAGTGTTTCACTACCAGCTGGTGCAGAGTATGTGCTTGTCCTTATGGAATCAGGACTGTGACAAGGCTCGTTGGCTTAAGTGGAACCAGTAGAGATTCTTACTGGGGCTTGAAAAGCACCAGAGGTGGTTTGGAGTCAGGAACAGACAGTGACCCATGTGGAGCTGCATCAGGGGTAGGTAATTCACAGCACCTGCTGGCTCTGGAGCTGGTTTTATGTGCATGCTGTGGGAGCACTCTTGGAGGGCAGGAGCCATGCCAGCAGAGTGAGCTCATTAATGGGAAGGAGAGAATTCCCTTTCATCCCCAGCCCTCCTCCTGTCTGTTTTTGTTAGGCACAAGTCAGCGATGGCCAAAGCTTTTCCCTGCTGTCTGCGCCGACTTCTTCGACTGCCTTCAAGGGGTGGTTTATCTAGCATTCAAAGACACATCCTGAGCTGAACTAAACTGCTCTACCCCCACTGGAGGTTCTTGTTTGACAGTCTCTGGAGCTCTGTCCTTGTCCTGGTAGCTCCCCACCATCCCACACTATGGGGTGACACTGACGGGGCTATGCTAATGAGGTCCCTCAGCTCGGTAGTCACCAGCTGCTTTCACCTTTGGTTTAATAACCCTCTCCTAACTCCCTGGAGTGAAGCAGATCCAATTTGAGTGTTACCAGCAGGGGCATGGCTCCATTTCCCATAGCAGGATTGTTGTTTTCCGTGTGATTCAGCTCCCTGACCTGTATTCCAAGTGATGTAATCCCCGGGATGGGGCTTGTGGAGACCTTTCTGGGTCCCTGCGAGTTGAGCTCTGTGCTTGCACAGCATTTTAAGATTCCCTCCTTCTGTAGCACTACCGTGGCTCAGTCGTGGAGCCCCTTGCAGTGCTGACCTGCTGAAAGGGGCCTGAGGTGAATTAGAGTGAAGAAGGTCCTTCTCATAATCAGAACATCAAGTGCTTTTTCCAGGAGCTCAGAGCATGCTCTGGCTGAAGTGTGTGTGTGGTACCTGCTGATGATACTTTGGGATCGCAGCCTAGAACACCTGAGTTCAGAAGAACAAAAAGAACCCAATACTTTCGTTGATTTGTTTAAGCTCGTGTTGGTTTTGTTAGGTCAGTGTCCAATCCCCAAAAATATTTATCAGGGCTGAAGGAGCAAATGCCACTGTCCCCAGTGATTGCAGTCAGTGACAAGCCATCGTGTGCACCTCAGAAATGCAATATTGAACCAAACCGGAGTTATGCTAAGAATTTTCTTAGTTACCAGCTTTGTGAAGCAGACAAATTCTCAAGAATTTGCTGAGAAACAGCATGAGCAGCCCAAATTCTGCAGTTACGAATCTCTGAAACTGTGCTCATTTTTAGTGAGTGAGAAGCAGAACGAGAGAATAAAAGGGATAAGGACAAAAACTGCAATAAGTGTAACATTTTTTAATAAACCCTGCGCTGAGGCAGCTGGCTCAGATTGCTTAGCCAGGAGAAGAGCGTGTTTGCTGTGTACCCAGGGGGGATTTACAAACACAGAGGAGATGTTTCACTTACTGCGGTACCTTGTCTTTCTGTGGGCTCGGCACATAATCCCTCGTTCTGCATCCTCGGAGCCGCTGTCGAGGATGACTGTGGCATGGGATGCACAGGAGGAAAGTGATGCAGGAATGTGCCCTGGTTTGCTGTTAGGGAGCAGGAGCCCTGGGATGCCATCCTGCAGAGCTCCACGTGCAGCACTCGCCGAGTCCTGACCTGGCACAGCATTTGTCGTGGTTGGCTGAATTTTTGGGATGGGCCTGTGCCGAGGCCATGCTCTCCCTGCTGGAAGGTGCCTCCCAGGCTGGTGGGACAGAACCTGCAGCTCTAAGGTTCAGGATATGATATATCTGTGCCCGGGTTTCTCCCTAGGGAAGGGTGTCTGGGGGAGGCAGGAGGAGGGCAGCCACAGGCTGGTGGTGCTGCCATCCTGGGGAGGGTGTGGCTTGTCATTTCCCTGAGTGTCCTGCGTGGGTCTGAGCAGGAACACTGAGCAGCTGCGGGGAGGGAGGTGAGGATTTAACAAGTGTTTACAATAACAGTGTGAGGGATGAGCAGTGAACCTAAAACCCTCCTGTGTTCCTGGTGATTCATGGTGGGGATTGTGGTGAGTGCTGGGCAGCATCCTGGGGGTTGGGTTTGGTGTGTTTGCTTTTCAGTTCCAGTTTGGTTTGTGCTGACACTCTGAGCTGTCCAAACAGGGCTGGAGCCCTTCCAGGGTAGGAGTTACACCTCCACAAGGTGCCAAGCAGTCCTTCCCCAAAGGCCCTTGGAGGTGAGGGGAAGGAAGCATTGCGGTCTGGTCTCTTTGGTGAGGTTCTGAGTCATGGGCAGATCACAGGATTATTTTTCAAAATCGTCTGTGCTCCAAGCTGCTTGGGAAAGAGGGAGTTGGGAGCCACAAGGCTCCTGGGCATGGGGCTGGGTATGCATAGGTGTGTTGCTTCCAGTGAAAGTCTCAGCAGGGTGTCCTTTTCTTCTCTCTTGTCACATGTCAGCACTGAGTGATGGGCTGGGACCTGCAGGAGTAAAACCAGTTTTGATATGAGGGATTTTGGACTTCTCTGTTGGCAGAGCCTGTGGTAATGCTCCCTTCAAGTATGTTGGTTTGCACAATATTTCTCCAGTCAGCTCCAGATGCCCCGTGGAGCCTGCCTGAAGAGTCCTGTCTGCATCCCATCCAGTGCCTTACTCATCTCTTGGCTCCTGCTGGGCTTGGGATGCTTCCCTGCCAGGGAAGCGTCACTTGGCAGCAGACCAGGCTCAGCAGGGAGTTGCTGTTTCTCCATTGCCCTCAGAAATGCTCCCTGTTGGGTTGGTGCAGTTGCCACCTGCCTTGCTGCTTTGTTTTACAAATTCACAGGGTATTCTGAATTGGGAGGGACCACAAGGATCATCTGCTCCAGCTCCTGGTTCTGCACAGACACCCTAACAATCCCAGCCTGTGCATCCCTGGAGCGGGGTCCAAACGCTCCTGGAGCTCTGGCAGCCTTGGGGCCGGGACCATTCTCTGGGGAGCCTGGGCAGTGCCCAGCACCCTCTGGGGCAAGAACTTTTCCCAGTATCCAACCTAAACCTCCCCTGACATGGCTCCAGCCATTCCCTGTGTCCTGTCACAGTTTTATGGAGCTGTGAGATGCAGCAAATCCACCCCAATCCCTCACTCCTGAAGAGACCTTGTTCTTGTTCCCTTTGTAGGCAGAGATTCTTTTTTTTTCCCCAGATTTTTCTCTCTTGAAGGAAACTAACTAGAACTTAAATTTAGCCCGACCCCAATTTGCAGAATTGTGCTGGCAGAGGATGTTTGTGGAGTGTGGGAGCTGGTGGAGTGCTGCATTGCAGCAGCTGCACCGTGCCCTGGTTCCTGCCTTGGAATGTTGGGCCAGGGAGCTCCCCACAGCTCCTGGGGGTGTGACACGGGTGGGAGTGAGGGGGAGCGTGGTGCTGGGCTGCAGGAGAGGCAGGGGTCGGGGAGCTGGGCATGTTCCTGATGGCTGATGGAGGGACAAGGGGTTGGATGGAGCCACAATGCCCACAGGGAGCCCAGGCAGGGCTGGGGCTGCTCCGGGGGGTGGGATGGGTCCGCACCCAGCAGGGAGGGTCAGCACAGGCCAGGGTGGGCCAGCACCCAGCAGAAAGGGTCAGCACAGGCCAGGGTGGGCCAGCACCCAGCAGGAAGGGTCAGCACAGGCCAGGGTGGGCCAGCACCCAGCAGAAAGGGTCAGCACAGGCCAGGATGGGCCAGCACCCAGCAGGGAGGGTCAGCACCCAGCAGGGAGGGTCAGCACCCAGCAGGGANAGGGAGGGTCAGCACAGGCCAGGGTGGGCCAGCGCCCAGCAGGGAGGGTCAGCACAGGCCAGGGTGGGCCAGCACCCAGCAGGGAGGGTCAGCACCCAGCAGGGAGGGTCAGCACAGGCCAGGGTGGGCCAGCGCCCAGCAGGGAGGGTCAGCACAGGCCAGGGTGGGCCAGCACCCAGCAGGAAGGGTCAGCACCCAGCAGGAAGGGTCAGCACCCAGCAGGGAGGGCCAGCGCCCAGCAGGGAGGGTCAGCACCCAGCAGGGAAAAGCCACTTCACCGTTCTGGAAGTGAGGGACTCCTGAGCTGCAGCACATGAGGGGCTACTTTACAATGTACTTTTTATTCAAATACTGCTGGACATCCTGTGCTGGGATTGCTTGGACTGCAGAGCAGGGAGGTACCATTTGCTCTTCCTAGCCAGAAGTGATCCTGTTGCCTGTCACTTGTTGTGGATGACCCTTTCTCCCTTAGCAGCTGGACTGAAGCACAAGCCAGCCCAGGGGTCCCCCAGTGAGGTGGTGTCAAGGATTCACCTCCAGAGATAATCCATCATACAACCAGCTGTATCCACAGAGCATTTTGTCAGCTGATGGCACATGGCATTTTGCCTTTGTCCCATTCATACATCATCAGCTTCCATCACTGGAAAATATATATTCATAAATGGAATTTTTAATTGATAAGTTTCTTATAGTGAAGGATCTATGCATGATTTTTTAATTTTTGTAAAGCAACCATGCTGTGTGGTCAGCAGGAAGAGGCATTGACTTGCTGCTGAAGATGTAAATGCCTACCAAAGACAAAGTTCACTGACTCACCTGATCTTGCTCTGTGTCCTTCCTGTTCTTCCAGTTCTCCACATTTATTCAGCATTAATTTGGACAAGTGGGTAGAATTAAATAAAAGATAAAATGAAAATGGAAGAGAATAGCAGAAAATAGCAGATAGGGGATCTGCATCCCTTTTTATACTGGGCAGGAGCAGCAAGGGTTTGCCAGGGATGGTTTTATTCTCCTGTGCTGGTTCTGATGCTCTTCAGAAAGGTCCATAGCAGCACCCTGGGGTTTCTGGTGACATCATGGCTTGTTTGGGGTCTTTCTGGGGTCCTTCCATCCCTTGGAGCCATCCCCTCCCTGCAGCTGGGTGATGTATTTGCCTCTGATGGTAATTTACGGCAGATTTGGGTATAGAGAGAACTGCTGCCAGAACAGAGAAACACAAGGAATGGGATCTCTGAAAGCCTGGTTGCACTTAGCTCAAGCAGAGGTTTGACAGTGTGTCACCTCTTTGGCTCCTGGTATTGACGTGAGGAGCCCCTTTTACCAGCTCAGAATTGTCGTAATGAAAGGCTGCCTGGCTGGCTTGAAATCCTTGCCATCCTGAAGGAAGCCTTGATTGGGAATTCAGGACAGCTGAGTCTTACAGATTAAGTAATTTCAATTTTTCTTGCTGTTTTAACTCCAAGAGGGTAAATGTAACCAGTTCCACTCCCTGTTATTGCCCTGGCCCTGTCCATGGCAGGGGTGGGACTGAGGGAGCTTTAAGGTCCCTTCCAACCCAAACCTTTCTGGGATTCAATGTTCTGATGACCGAGGTGAAATCCCTGCTCCTGATGGCCTGGCTTTGCTCCAAGATTTTCTCTTCAGAAAGACTTTGGAACATTTGCAGAGCTTCCACCTGAAATAGATCCTCAGTTTTTACCTGCAGCTCTCGTGGAGTTCTGTGGCAGCTCAGCAGCCTGGCCTGTGATTCCCAGGTATGTTTGGAATTGTTATGCCTTGAATGCTGGCAGCCACATCAATGGGTTTGTTCAGGCAATAACAACTTGTTCCTGTACAAAGGTTTATTGGAGTGTTGGTTGTGTGTGACGCGCGTGCGACATTTCCCTCAGAGTGGGGGCATGGGCCACAGCCATTCCAGCAGGGTGAAGGAATGCTGGCTCTGGATGAGGCTGGGGGTTGTGTTAGATGTGCTCACTCTGGGAATGAACCCCGGGGGCGTTTCTGTGCTTTCAGTAGGTATTTTCAGAGTATC
The DNA here is from genome assembly GCA_013397845.1 of Melanocharis versteri. Lineage (NCBI taxonomy): Eukaryota > Metazoa > Chordata > Aves > Passeriformes > Melanocharitidae > Melanocharis > Melanocharis versteri. The sequence goes on along the minus strand of VZTG01000762.1, from coordinate 298,070 downwards.
CAAGCTGACAAGTTCGAATGTGAACTGAAAAGTTTCAAACCTCCAAGTAGGTTCAGCTCTGGCATCCTGCTATCCCAGTTTTCCTTCTGTCTCTATTTTTAAGCATTTATATGCCTAAAGCAGTTTGTGATTAGGACACAAGTCTGAGTTCTGAAGTTTTTGTTTGCAGTTCTCTTTTCTGCTGAAACATTTCTTGTGTGACTTTGGCAAGTCCCTTAAAGTAGGATCTGTCTCCTTTACTCTTGTTCTCCAAGCAGGTGGAGATGTCTGGAGGTGATTCACTTTGTCTACCCTACTACAGGTGTTTTTTTAAAAAGGGAATCCTAACTTCTCCACTGGCACAGCAGGAAAAATAATTCATCCTTATTCATCCAGTAATTTCTGTAATGCTGTCCTGGATATCTGGGCTTGGTTGTTTATATATAGAGCTGCAGCTCACAAATCAGGGGTGGATCTTGTGTTTCCTGACAAGGCCACCTAACTGGGGACACTGGAAATCCTCCTGCTCTGGCTCCCTCAGTAGTATTTGTGTATCTATAAACAGTTTTCTGTTACGCGCTGAAGGAACACTGGCCTGTGTCAGCATTTTCACCTGCACCTGAGTCCCTGTTGTGCACAGCCCTGTGCACACACAGTGTAAATGAGGGGAAAAAGGTTTTAAAGCTGCATTCTGGAGCAGGAATTCTGTGGGGCTGTTGTGGCTTGACAACCTCTGAGCTCCCAGGTAATCTTAGCCATCCCCTTCCCTCCCTGCTGCTGTCCTGACTGTCCCTTTTTTAATTGAATTGGCAGTATATTGAAACCAGGCAGCCTCAAACATGCCAAAACCAGTTCCCTTTCAGTATTTCCTGATTTATAGTAATTTTATGGTAAAATCCGTCTCCAAAGTACTGGGGCAATCAATGGCCACAGCTGCAGTCAGAGTTCTGGCCCTGAGCTGGGAGCTCAAACCTGTCTCTACCACAAATTTTTGGCCTTGGGGAACTCGTTTGTTATCTCCCATTCCATCTTCAGGCTTGTACAATCAAACTAATAACCTGTATCTGCCCCCAAGGTGCTGTGAGGTAAATTCCTAATACCCAGGAGGTACTTGGGAGATTAGGAGTGGGATATAAATATCAGATGCTATTTATCCAAGTGCCAGTACAGGTTGGCACGTGACATCCAGTTGTGAATGTCTGTAGGAATTAAGTAAATTTACTTGTGTGTTCCCCCTGCATTTATTGAGTTCCTTGGTTGGGTTTGCATCCCAAATCTGGACATTTCTGATGTTGAACTGTGGCAAGCCAGAGTGTTTTAGGTGCCTGAAGTGCCCCTGGACGTGGCAGTGAGTGTCTCTGCACACCCAGCCTCGTGTGGCGTCAAAGGCAGATCCAGCAGCCTGGAAAAAAGGGGAGCAGTTGACCCGAACTGGAGATGAGTAGAGAGCTCCTCTTGCTGCAGATGTGTTCTCTGCTGCACAAACTGACTGGACACAAGTTGATACCTTCAAAGGCCAATAGTTTTGAGCTATTTTGGGCAATTTTCCAACCACAACAGGCACTGTTGTTTCTTCACCATCTGCCCTCCGAGTTGCTGGAACTCGAGATTATTGGGTACGGGGTCAGCATTACAAAGGGGTACATGGGATCCCTGTGGAGAATCCCTTGTTTGGGGGGACATCCTTGGGGTTGCTGAGGAGGGAACACAAGCCTTTGCTGTTAAAAAAGACCTAGTTTGTCTCTCCCCTTCTCTCTCGCCCTGCCTGCAGCTGCGAGGAGAGAATTCTTTGTGCCCAAGTGACCCTGAGGACAGCCAGGAGTTGAAAATTAATTTGCATTTCGAAACACTACAGCTGTGGGGGGAACAAACATGAGGAAAAATGTCACAGTCAGTACAGGAATTGCTTGTGCTCTTATCCTGCTGCTCTTAGCACGGGGAGAACTTTTCCCCCTCTCTCAGTTTATTGTAGGGAATGTAATTGATCTTAACAAAAAAGCTCCAGCACACTGGCCAAATCTGAGTATTAGTAGTGTCTTGTTGGATATTAGGAAAAATTCCTTCACTGAAGGAGTTGTCAAGCCTTGGAACTGCTCAGGCTGCCCAGGCATTTAAAAGCTGTGGGGCTGTGGCACTTGGGGGCATGGTTCGTGTATGGCATGGCAGTGCTGGGAGAGCAGTTGGACTCAATCTTAGAGGCTTTTCCAACCTTAATGATTCTGTGATATCTTGTATTCAAAACAATTAAACCCAAGCCCTGGAAGCTGGGTGGGTGCAGCCTGGGATAGGAATTGGCTGTGCAGCATCTCCACCATGGACAGTGGGCAGTGAGGATCCCCTTGCAGCCCTCAGGCTCCTGGCTGTCCTGGCACAGCCTCGGGAATGTTGCTGATCTCCCGGGACCTGACAGACGTGGCTGTCGAGCTGCCCTGCCTGATGCAGCCCAGGGGGATTTGTGTTCCCCAGGCGTGAACTTTGCACTTTGCTTTTGCACAGTGCTGCCATAAAAGACAATTGCAGGCTGAGGAAGCAGAGTCCAGTGCTGATAGCGCTGTGAGCCCTGCGTGGATCAGGGATCCAGCTCATAGGTTATGGTCCACTCTGCCGTGCTTGCACTTTCCCAAGTGCAAAAGTCACACTCCAGATAAGAACTGCGTGTGTGTGTGAGCAGGAATTGGGGCAGCTCGGACTTTATACGACTCATCACCAGCATGGATAATTTAAATGTGGCTCGCAGCTTGGAAATGAGGGACAGGGAATTGAAGAATCACGGAATCCGAGACTGGTTTGGGTTGGAAGGGACCTCAAATCCCACCCAGTCCCACCCCCTGCCACCGACAGGGACACCTTCCACTAGACCAGGTTGCTCCAAGCCCTGTCCAGCGTGACTTTGAGCATCTTGAAGGAGGGAAAGTGTCTATTTGGCTGCTCTTGTATTTCTCTCGGTGATTCAAACATGAGGACAGGGATTTAGGAATGAGACAAAAGTGAGACAGAAGTCCTGAGAAGAGAGTCTTTTGAAGTTTGATGTTTTTCTGAATGTGCAGGGGCTGGTGGGATCAGTGTGCCTGTGGAATGACACATGCAGGTACAATATTGTGTGACAGGGAGCTCCTCATGCAACAATAAAGAGAAAATACTTAACCTCTCTCCTCTGCTGCTTTACACCCTTGTGTAACCTTCACTCTAAGGTGGAAGGAAGAGCTTCAGAAATGAGAAGTTTGAAAGTTGCAGGCTGAAATATTACAGGGTTTTTACTGGTTTTTTTTTTTTTTAAGGAAATACTTGGACAGTTTTTTGGAAAATTGCCTTGATAATCTTAGAGGTCTTTTCCAACCTTAACGGTTCTAAAATTGAGTTAAAATAGGAAATTATTGGAGTAAAAGCAACTGTATTTCTTCAAGAGAGGATATTCCCTGTTAAGTTTTTACACAGTCCTGCATTAATGGCAAGGGAGTTGGGATTTATGTGGCTAATTCCAGATGTCTGGGAGTTGTCAGTCTTGGCCAGGCACAGAATTCCAAGAAAGGGGCTCATCATGCTGCAGTGGCACCGTGTGTGCTGTGCTGGCTGTCCTTGGGTGCCGCTGTGCCTGGTGTTCTCCTCTGCTGGCTTTTCCCCACCCCTGCCTGTCCTTCCCAGCTGTTCCCAGAGGCAGCCTGGACAACCAGGGGTCAGCTCCTCCACCTGCATTTTATCTGATGGCTGATTGTTCCAGTTTCTGTCCTGGTGGCTCAAAACAGCCTTTGGCCTTGTGTTGCTCAGGTCTGGATTTTCCATGTGCTTCCCAGGTCTGCTGACACTGGGTGCTGGTTGTCACCTCTTCTGGGGCAGAGCTCGTGGCAGTCGTTTTTCCATGTTCCTGGAGGTTGAGCTCCCTTGTGGGTTTGCTATGTGTGGAATTCAGTGAGGAGCAGCATCTCAGGTGCTCTGGGCTGTTGTCCAGCCCCAGGGCCTGGCCTGTGGGACCTGCACCCCACTGCTGTATTTTGGGAAGATGCCAGTGCTGGAGGGGGGCTTGGTGGGAGGCCTCGTGCCCCAGGCTGAACAAACACTTCTGATTCCAGTAATGTGCTAAGAAAATAAAATAAAGTAAAACACAACACAAGCAAGCCTCCCAAAGCCCAGGGAGGGAACTTTACAAAATACTTAAAAAAACCCCCACCCAACAAGATGATAGCAAAGGAAATATGCCTGATGTGAGGATGAATCAAAATGTTTTTCAGAATGAAAACCCTAGAACTTCTGCTTCCTCTTAATGGCAGAGAATTAAGCAGTTAACGAGCCTTCAGAGATGCAATAAACCTTTCAAACCAGCTGAGAGATGCTCTGGAAGGAGTTGAATTAATTCCTTTGGCTGCTGTGATGATGAAATGTGCTGGGCTCCCCTTCGGTGAGGCATCCACATTTCCAGCCCTTTGCACTTTGTCTCCTAGAACCACCTGGTATTGGAGATAGCAGAGGGAAGGAGGAAGAGGTGATTGTTTTTAGCATGGGAGGCGTGTGCAGTATCCTCTGCAGAGCTGGGTGTTCCCAGGCAGCACCTGGCACTGGACTTTAGCTGCCTGCAGCTGAGGCAGTGACTTCACTGCAGGGAGCTTTTCTGGAGTCACTGGCTGAAGACCCCATGGCTCAGAAAAGGACTAAAATCCCACTGAGGCTCAGTGATTTTTGTTACTTGCCTGGGCATGTGGCTCTGGAAGGGGCTGTGTGCTCGGCTGGATAACCCAGGTGCTGGTTCTGGGCTCAGAGGTTCCCTGACCCAGTTCCCTGGATGGGGCTGCAGGAATGCACTGAGTGTCACCCTGTGCTCACTGCCTCCCTCCTCCTGCCTTGCCCAAAGCTGGTGGGCATTGCCAGGAGCCAGGTGCTCACCCAGGCGGGCCTTTATGGCTCTTAATGCAAACCACGTGTGCCATCGAGTCTGCTTGTTGTAATTGCAGGAAACCACCGTAATTAACTGCCATTAGTAGAACTTCAGTGTTGCTGCTCTTGCATCCTGTGAGAGGAAATCTCCCTTGGTTCCCTGCTGGGATGAGGGTGAGGTACCTGTCTGGTTCAAATTTGGCTTTTGGTTTGGGATCTAGAAGCCAAAATCAGTTCCTGAACTGAGAAGTTCACCTGCAGGGGAGGGATTTCTGCAGCAGATGGACACAGGTACCCAAAACAGTCAGTGTGGTGTCAAAAGCTGCCGTAGGTGATAGTCTGGGCACACTTGACATTTGCAAAATGAAGTCTTGGCTTGTGCTGTCACCCTGCTCCTTCTGAGGGAACAGTCACTATTCCCTCCGTGTGTGGATGTACATCTCTAAAACGGGTATTAAAGGGCTGGGGATTCAAGGGGCAGAGGGAAGTTAAACACACACCCAACGGCCAGGTGTCGTTTCTCTTCAAAAACGTGAAAAATGAAGTCACCATCCCAGCAAAGGGCCCTCGGGTACAATTTTATCCCTACTCGAATTTCAGTCCCTTCTCCAACCGTGCAGAATTCCCCCAGAAGTCTGTGGGTGCTGGTTTGGTATATTTAGCTTAAAGAACAGATCGTCCTGGTAACCAGATGAGGAAATGCTTGGAACAAGCCTGCTGGGATCTTTTCAGGGTGTATTAATTACTCTCACTGTGCCCAGGCTCTTTCCTGACAAAAGAGAACTTGAGGCAGAGCGTTGGTGCTGCAGCCCTCGCCTTCCTCTCGGCTCCCCTGCCCTGCTCCACACTGTCACCCCGGATTTCCTGGTAGGAATGGGGTAGGCAGGGAGGGTGCTGTTGATTTATCTTGATGTGTTTGCTTCTTGATTTATTTGCCTGTTTGTTTATTTGCGTCTTCATTTATTTATTTCAACGGGCTCTACTGATTCCCGGGAACCCCTCCTGTGGTTGCAGTAGGGATCATTAAGGTCTTTGGGATTTGCAGCATTAGCAGATCTTGCCACAACACTTCAAAGCTTGGGAAAACTCATTTGCCCGATCCTCTGGGGCTCCTGCATGCAGGAAATGCTGCTGAGGGCTGAGCCCTGTGCAGGTCACAGGGGCGATCTGTGACCTCTGGCCCGTTGTACCGGGTGGTGGTGGGACAGACTCACAGACCCATCCCACAGGGTCTGGGTTCAGCTGTGCTTGCCAGTCTGGGGTGCTCTTCTCCCACGGGGACAAACACCACTGACTGTCACACAGAGCCTCGTCCTTGTCCTTTGTTGCACGGGATGGAGCTGTTTCACCTCTGCTGCCCTGCACAGTTCACACCTGGGCCCCTCTCCTCTCCCAGTGCTGTAGTGCAGTCCAGTGCACGCTTCAGCCCTTTCTGGCCACTGCTTGGGTAGGATAGAACTTCCTCATCCACTTCCAGCCTTAAAAACTTTCTTCTTCAAGAGGCGTCGAATCTTTTTTTGCATAAAGGCCTAAGTGTTGTCCTCCAGAAATGTATTAGAGACACTATGAGAATTCTGGGCCTCGTGTTCCACCTGCTCTGCTGGTATCTGTCCTTGTGGGTGACAGATGGACGTGTCTCCAGCGTGCTTGGGGGGTGTGTTTGGTGAGAACCTGTTGCCTGTCCCAGCTCAGATGGTTCAGAGTGTGTCTGGTTGGTTCCTGAAGCCATCAGCTGAGGTCCTCCTTGGAGCTCACCAATGCTGAGGTAGCAAAAGGCTTCACCTCTGCTGCTTTTCGTTCTCCAGAAAAGCAGCACGTGGTTTCCAAGGCTCTTTGCTTAATGTACAAGGGCTCTGCTCACCTCAGAGTCTGCCCCGACTGGAAAATGGAGAGACCTGCTGTTCGTCCCTGGGAATGTAACACTGGAGCCTGCCTGGCTTGGTTCTGGCTGTCTCTTGGTGCCTTGGAGCATCCCAGGTGTAGGGTCTAATCTGCTCCAGCTGAGCCTGTGACTGATGTGCTGCAGGATTTACAGCTTTCACCCTGTCCTGTGCTCCAGCCTAGAGCAAACGTGCCCTTATCCTGGGATACACCTGCTAATTTCCAGGGAACCATCTGAAAGGAGCCTTTCCTCCAGCTGTGAGGGTTTGCTGCAGGCTGGGAAAGCAGCCTTGTGGAGGCTGGGGGAGCACTGCCTGGCAGATGGCATTTGCTGCGTGGTGTAAGGGGATTTGCCACATGACCTGCTCGGAATCTGTCACGTGGCACGATCAGACCTGGCATCTAAAGAATAAACTGAGATCAGCAGAGGAGCTGCTGCAAAAAGGTGGCTGGCAGAGGGATCCACAGGGATCCCAGCTTCGTCCGTGAAGATTTGCTGATGCTCACAGGAGCTCGATCCTGATTTTCTCTCTGTGTTTGGGGCAGTTTTATTGTCTTTTGTAAATCCAGTGATTTGGTCCTCCTCAAGCTTACACGGATGGACACACGGCTCCAGCACTGGATGTGCATGAGCCTGGCAAGCCAGCTGGAAAGAATGGGGTGGTGAAGCGGCTGCAGTATTAACTTGACACCTAATTATGTCCCCTGGGCTGATTTTTCCATTCTGTCATGCCCTGCTCTGTCTGCAGTTTCTGTGAGTGTGGGATGCTATGGAGCTCTCCACATCCAGCCATGCTCCAGCAGACATTGGGGGTGAAATTATCAGTTGTAAAAGCTCTCCTGGCTGTGCTGCCAAAAGTAGCATCTCCCTGATGTTTATATTTCCTTCAACCAAGCAGGATAGGTTAATCCTGTATAGATTTGAAAGATAGTATTTATTCCATTTTACAGCTCTTCTGGAATGGGATTTTGCATCACAGTTCCCATGGGAGTTGTCATGGGACTTGCACTGTCTCTTTTTGACCAGAATTGGCTTTTTTTGACCTGATTCATATCCTGGCATTCCCTTGTTAAAGCAGGAACACCTCTGACCAGTTTCTACAACTCCTGAAGTTGAATTTCCTACAGGCTTTCTCCCCTAAGGAGGAACTGAACCCGTGGCCCAGCTGGGAGCAGTTTATGGCACCTGCCAAGAGCACAGCCTGAATTAGGGCTTTACTAACCCCAGGTGTTGTTGTTCAGTGCCCCAGGTCCTCAAGAGCTGCACTGAGTTCATCGAGAAGCATGGCATTGTGGATGGGATATACCGGCTGTCCGGGATCGCCTCCAACATCCAGAAACTCCGGTAAGAGCCTGCCTTGGAGCCCCGGGCACGGGCAGGGGCACAGCCTGGGCTTCCACAGGCAGACTCATCCTGCAGGAAGCTTTCCTTCGGGATAAAGTATCACGATCATGGTGTCACTGTGCTGTCATGTTTCATTTCTGTTCCTTCTCGCTCCGTGAACCCTGTGGAGCAGCTGATGTTTCCCCTGCTGCCTTGGGCTCCTGGCTTACCAGCAGCTAATTGGGAATGTGCAAAGGATGTGTGCCTGAGTCTGGTGTGTGGCATTGCTGTGCTGCACAGGGAAAGGCCAGGAGTGTGTCCTGGTTAGGAGCTGTTCCCACCACAGCGAAGTTCCTTTATTCTTTTGTGAGGCTGTTTTCCTCCTGCCGTTTGGTGTGGAATGTTCTGTTGTGGAGCACTGAGAGTGCCGAGTGGATGTGACTCACTCCAGCACTGCTCCTGGGCCCATGGCCTGGCACAGGCAGCACAGGGGTATTTTCCATAGGCAGGGTTTTTTTGTACCAGCTGTCCCCCAGTTCAGTGGGCAGGTTTGAGCTGGGACAGTGACTGTTCAAACCCTTGCATGGATGGGTTTGTTCTGGTTTGGAATAATCCTGTTTCTTATCCCAGCAAGTCCCGTTTTAAAAGTCTGGTCCCAAGGCTTTGATGTGCAGGATCCAAAGGCTCTGACTGGAGCTGTGACTGAATAAAACATTTACCATTGCTGCGGTTACATCCCTTTATTCCCCATTTTGACTTGTGCTGGACCATCCTTCTAATCTCTGCCCTAGTCCATTTTTTCCCTTCTGTGTTGCCAAGACCATTTTTTCCTTCATCGTGTATCAAAGATGCTTTAAAAATGATTTTCTAAAAATGTAATGGCATCATTCCCTGTTCTAGTGCAGAGAATGAAGTGACAGCCTGTTTTCCTGGTTTCCGGGATGTTCCAAAGACAAAAGGAAGGGAGTACATGGCATAACTTATTGACACTGTCCTGTTCATGTAAATCACTACGGATTTTGAGTGTTTGATGAACGTAGGACATGTCTTGCTGCAGTTCCTAGCTGTATAAACAGGGCATTAAGCTCATTCCAAAGTCAGGGCTGCAGTCTCCTTATGAATGAATCACTGTGCTTAGGTTTTCTATAGAAGAACTGGATCTCCTGGATTTAAAGGGATTTTTGGTTGGATAGAAGATTAGAGAATTTATTCCACGTGGGAGATTTCCATGGGACAGAGGTTGGCTCTTCAGTAGGGCAGTAGCTGCCTTTATTTGGCAGGTGGGCAGACAGAGCCACTGTTGGCTGGGAGTGTGGATCCCTGTATCCTGGCTCTTTCTGGGAGCTGTGGAGTTGTGTTTTTCGCCTAACAAAATCTTCCTTTGGGTCAGAAGGAATAACGTAGCTCTGGAAACAGCCAGTGCAGAGAGAAGGAGGGTTGAATGTAGTGGGACATCCCTCTGTTCCCTCCGTATTCACTTCTGCGGGGGAACATCTGATGCAGTGTGAGCTTTATTCCTGGGAAAAGCCACTGGAGTAGGGCAGGATATGGGCAGGGAGTTTGAGCCAAGGCTGAGTGTGTTTGTATGGGGTGGGCTGGTGCCTTCCTGAGCTTTTCTGTAGAACCAAGTGCAGGAACTGAGTTTCTGTCCTGGATGTGAGCAAGGGCTGAGTCAGAAGGTGCCTATGGAAGTGGTGTGTGCTGGACTCTGGGGGCTGTGGAAAACGGAATCCTTCCTTTCCTCCTCTGCTGTCTTTGGGGTGAGGAAGGGATGGGCTGTTCACCCTGAGGAGGTGAGGACCTCTCCTGTCCCTTGTCTGGGGGGGAGTGAAAGGCTTCCCACAGGCAGTGTCCATGTCCAGGGATGGAAGGAGCTCGTCCTGATCCCAGGAGGGTTCAGTTACAAACACACCTGGTGCCCTGGGCGTTTCTGCTCCTCATGCAGGGTGGGCTCAGGGGTTGTGTGACCCTCTGGGCACAACCTGCCAGCTTTGGGTGGGGGACAGGACAGGGACAGGGATGCCACCACACCCAGCCCCAGCGGTGGTTGCAGTGCTGACAGGATGAGTCCCCATGGCTGTGAGCAGCCTACAGGCCCTGGCAGGGACCCCGAGGTTCTCCAGCTCCCAGGGCCTGGCTCACCATGCTCAGCCCCCAGAGTGTCCTGCTAATTGGAAACAGCTCTTCGCAGCACATATTCCAGCAGTGAGCCAGCCCTCGGCCTTCTGAGCTCAGCTTTTATTTCATAAATATTTGTGATTTGGGGGTTTTCTTCTCTCTGAAAACCGAGGGAGTGCTATGGGATTTTCTTCATGTGGTTCCTGGCTGTCTTCTCCCTGTAGCAAAGGCAGGCTCAGCTCACCAGCTCATCCCCCAGGAATTCCTGCACTCACTGGTTTCCATGTGCTGCCGATGGCAGTGCTGCTGGCATGGCTTTATCATTGCCATTTCCAGGCCTTTGAAATGCAGAGGGACAGCAGTTTCCATCATTCCTATGGGCAATCCAAGTCACAGCCCTTGGGAGTTGAACTTGTTCTTGTGGTCTTGGAAGATGTTCTCTGGAGACTTTCTGAAAAGCCCTGATGCAGCAAAAGGGATTGCAGCCATTTGGTTGTAAAACTAACTGAAAATGCCTTATTAGAAAAAAGAAAAGTCTCTCTTTTGGAAAAAATCCCCACTGGCTGCCCCACAGCCATGGGTCATGTGGCTTTGGTGACTAAGTGTTTATTTTTTCCTGTAAATCAGGAAAGCCTTGCTGTCATTTGTGCTGGGTTTGATTTCATTGCTCCTCCTCAAACCCCTTTACCCATTTCTCTGTTCTCACTGCCAGCCACGAGTTCGACTCCGAGCAAATTCCCGACCTGACCAAGGACATTTACATCCAGGACATCCACTGTGTGGGCTCCCTGTGCAAGCTGTACTTCCGTGAGCTCCCCAACCCCCTGCTCACCTACCAGCTCTACGAGAAGTTCTCAGTGAGTATGAGGCAAATGTGGGGCACTCCCCCTGTCAGTGGGGCTTCAGCTGGTAGGGCAGAGAAATCCTGGGGGCTGGACCTGCCTTTGCAGGAAGCTGGACCCGCCTTCCACACACTTCCCTCTCTGTCTGCTCTGCCTCAGTTGGGGTTTTTAGAGCCATCAGGAGGGTGTATCACCAAAATTCCCAGCCTGACGCTGTGCTGCCCACACTCCCGATTCCATCCTGCCATTCCAGAGGGGGTGGCAGTGTCCCAGGGTCTGAGGGGCCTTTTCTGTGTCCCCTTTAGGTTACTCAGAGGTACCTTTGTCCCCTGTGCCTCGCTGTGTTGGTTCCACTCATGGGGCCCCAGCAGAAGGTCCCTGGCACACTTCCCATGCTGTGCAGGAATTCCCTTCTCGTTTGCCATTTACCAGGAATGGGATTAGAAGCAAATGCTGCTGTGAGCTGAGTGCCTTCTGCAGGAATTCTCTGTGCCATTAACATGTCCCAGGTCATGACTTAGTTGGCCTTCCTTACCTGATCTGTGTGCTGCTCTGTCCCCAAGACAGACCCCTTACCCAAGGGGGAGAAGAGCAACAAAATCCACCTCACTGCCAAGACTGGCACGTTGGGGGTTTATTTGCAGCTGAATCCTTTCCTGCCTCATTCCAGGATGCTGTTTCTGCTGCTACAGATGAGGAGAGGCTGGTTAAGATCCACGATGTGATCCAGCAGCTGCCCCCTCCCCACTACAGGTGAGTGCAGCCTTTGGGGTGTTGTGGGCATTTCGTGAGAGGAGTCCTATAACTCCAGTTTCGCTCTCAAGACAGCCACACTGTGCATGGTTATGGCTGTAGAAAGTTGATTTATATTTTAATTAGCTCTTTACCAAACGCTGTACTCTAAACATGGTTTTACTTCACTTCCTTGGAAACTCCGTCTAGGAGGGAAGAAGGAGCTCATTAATGTCAGAGTAAGGAAACAGTTTTGTTGTGGGGAGCACAATACCAGTGCTAAGAGCACTTTGAAAAAAGTGAAATATAGCCAAAAAATTGCTCAGGCCTTCAGTCAATCTTGGTCAACTGTATTTTGTCTCCGGTTTGTCCCTCCCTGCTACAATAGTAACTAGCAAATAACAACAATGCTCTGTGAGAATAACTGCTGTAATTACTTATTTTAGTGTTATATATTGGAGTGGCATAATATCATGTTTAAAAATCACCAATTAAAATACTACATTCAAGCTAATTAGTAGTAATAAGAACTCATGCTGTATGGTAATGAGTCTTGACTGAGAACAACAACATTTTAACGGTCTTTAGTGCTAAAAATTATGGCAGGGTATGGTGAAAAGGCATCAGACAAATTGGTATTGATGATTGGCTTTAATAAGTACATAGAATACTGTATGTTAACGAGACTTTAATATTAGTAACTAGTGGTGTATGGTAATTAGCATTCACTAATTGTGAATTGTAATTGGTAGAAATAGCTATTGATATGGTGGAAGTTATTTTCAGATGGGTAACTATTTTAGTTGGCTGGGCCAGTTGCCCTGATGTGTCCCAGTGGTTTAGGTGACCATTTGGGGTGAATGCAGGCGGTATTTGGCTATTGATACCTAATTAGAATACTTCATTACAATCACCAGTTGATTATTGTAATGTATGTTAATCTGCAGGATGAGTTAGAATTTGGTCTAAGTGGTCAGGTGTAACACATGAGGACAGCTATTGATAACTATTTATAGTAATTTCTGCCAGTAAATGTTTACATTTTGGTTACTGTGATGTGTGGTGGTGATTGGCTGGATAATTGCAATGCTGCAATGAGTGGTATAAATAACTAATTATAAAAGTTAACTGGGATTTAACTGATGTGTTATAAACTACAGCTGTGCTACTTACTCTTTAAATAAGGTTGGCTGATTGGTGCAACAGCTGCTGCTTGTAGTAACTAATTACAATATTGATGTTAATTGAGGGGATGTGGCCCTTTCAAAAATAAACTGATCTCCTTCTTTTCCATTCACCTTTTCCCTGAAAAGATTTTTACTTTATGGGGCTGGTTAAACTGGGTGCTGGTACCAGCAGCACATCAGTCTTGGAAGAGGGGGCACAGCCAACACCTGGATGTTGGAAAGCTGTAGGTCACAGGGTGCTGCTCTCCTTTCCTGGGGTTTGCTTGGAAAAATGAAAAAACACTTTATTTTTCTGCTACTCAGTGATGAGAAGTTGCAGGCAGGAGGTGTCTGTTTGGTTTCCAGCCAGAGCCATTTTCTTCCCTTCCAGTCTTGTCTGTTTGTGGGATTTTGAGCCCCAAAACACGCTCTCTGCTCCATCTCACTTCCCCCCTGAAAAAGGGTAGGCTGTGAGACAGACAAAAGCCAGGGGCACCAGCAGGGTACAGCAGCATTTTCACTGCCACCTCCTGCTCCCTCCTCCCCAGCATATATTAAACACAACAGTGCTTAATATACAAAATGCACCATTTTTTAATGTGAACAGGAGCCTCTGAAGTTTAACCTTCTGTCTGCCTTACCCACCTCTAAGAAACCTGCAGCCAGGAATTTCCCAAGTAGAATTCAGACACTGTTGGCTGGTTTTCAGTATCCTGGGGTGTCTAAATCAATACCTCCCCCTTCCCAGGATTAGCATTCCGCATCCTTCCCCACACATCCCTGAGCAGCACCTCAGGGCTGTCACACACCTGCAAAGGGGGTTTTTCTGGAGCTGCCCTTCCCATGAGCCTGGACAAGTCAGGAGAGACTCCCCTCACCCCAGCCTGTGTCAGTATTGCCAAAGCCAAGTCCACCGTGGGGCTCAGGGGAAGGAGTTCAGTGTTCCTTTCTGGGAGCTGTCAAACCAAAAGGAAATAATGAGCTGGGTTTGTGCTGTGGATCACGGCCTGGCTTTGCTCAGTGGTGCTGAACATTTGCCTCTCTCCTCTTTTCCAGGACACTGGAGTTCCTAATGAGACACTTGGCTCGTCTGGCTGATTATTGCTCCATCACAAATATGCACACCAAGAACTTGGCCATCGTCTGGGCTCCAAACCTCCTCAGGTACTCTGGGATTTTCCCATTTCAGTGCAAGAGAAATGTTTACATTTATAAGCAACAGATACTCCAGAAAATCCCAGCTTTCAGCAGCTGGAAAGAGATCTTCCTTTCTTCACCCATTGTGCTCTTCTCCTGTAAAATATGGGAAATTATTCTAAGCAGGATTTAAGATTAGCTGGCAAGTTCCTGACCTAGTGATGTAAAACAGCCCCTGTATCATCCTGTCTCACACAACACAGTTCCACTGACTGTAGTTCTGTCAGTAGTGACAGGGAAGAATTCCCTCAACCCTCTTTTAGGGGATAATTTCTCCTCTCCTGTTTAGATGAGACTGGTGTGTCCTTGATCATCCAGGAAGATTTCTACAGTGGCATCACTGATTTCCCACTGCATAAGTCTCTAGAGTCTAATTTGACAGCTTTTGGCTGCAAGAATTCAAACTTAGAGAAATGATCTTGGATAAATCTGTCCTCTAAAATCTGTTTTGAATCTGCATGATAGGGCACTTTAAAATCAATGGTGTAGCTTAAAAATTTTGCTTTAAAATAAAAAGCAAATATCACTCTGCCCTATATTGTTCTGATTTCTGAACTGCTGTTGTTACCAGCCTGAGAAATCAAGTGTGCAGTTCATCATGGAATCCTAGAAGGGTTTGGGCTGGGAGGGACATTAAAGCTTGTTCAGTGCCACCCCCTGCCATGGGCAGGGACACCTTCCACTATCCCAGATGGCTCCAAGCCCTGTCCAGCCTGCCCTTGGACACTCCCAGTTCATGCAGGTGGGCTCTTCTCTCCTTTCTGGAAATTCTCCCACAAGCAGTGGAGTAACCTTGTGTTTGAGTTTGCTTTGGTGAGTCCTGGGGCATTCACTCAGCAGGATCAGTTGAAGACACTCCCTGCTCGAGGGAAAATCCCCTTAGAGACCACAATAGGTTTGTACAACAGCACTGCCTTAAACTGTGCCAGTCATGGAAATGAATTAACAAAAAGCTCTTCATTTTGGGTGTTCAGTGTATTTACCTCAATTCAGACGTGTCCCACACTCTGTTTTCCTCCCAGCCCAGTGTTCCTCTTGCCCTGTCATTAAGACTTGAACCTGGATCTGAAGTTTGGCCATAAATCCCCACAGTCAGTGATCATTTGTGAGCATTGCTGAGATTCAAGCCCAAAACTGCCCTGCAGCCTTTTCTGCCGGAGCCCCAGGCCCTGCAGCTGCCCAGGGGCCCAGCAGGAGCCTCTCCCCTCACCACGTGTCCCTCTGCAGGTCCAAGCAGATCGAGTCCGCGTGCTTCAGCGGCACGGCCGCCTTCATGGAGGTGCGCATCCAGTCGGTGGTGGTGGAGTTCATCCTGAACCATGTGGATGTGCTCTTCAGCTCCAAGCTCAGCTCCGTCATCCGCGATGGGGCAGGTGCGTGTTCTCTGCTTGCTTCACTTGGGCTGCAACGGCAGCACTTCTTGGGTGTCTGAGCCTTCTCTGGGACATTGAAATGTTTTTATTTTAACCTAGAGGACACACTTCTGGGTTGGGACATCAGAACCCCGACAGAAATGGCCTGGTTTTAGAAATTGCTGTCAGTACCTTTCTTAGAAGTCAAGGAAGCCCCACAGGAATGCAGAGATGAATGTTTGGCTTCTACTTTCATGTCCTACCACTGAGAAATTGCAAGGAATCACTTAAATCTTTGTCCCCCCTGCTCCCTCTCCTTTTAAAAATCATCTTTACTGATGCTTCTGCATACTTACCCATTGGATCTATGTCTGTCTGCCCTCATCCATACCTTAGAACACAAATAGGAACAAACTGGTGTAAAGCAATCTCTCTGCATTCAGTAACGTTGAGGCCAAGAAACTTATATCTTGCTCTTAAAGGGCTGTGCTGGTTATTCCTTCTGCACAGTCTGTGTGGGCTCATGAGCAGGGCTGAGCAGCTACATGGCTCAAGCTGGTGTTGCTTTAGGATGAGGAATGAACCTGGAGCACCTGGAACGTCATCCAGCCTTGGGACCTGCAAATTCCCTTGAGTAACTGAGACCATATACCTGTTCTGTTGAGAAGGAGCAGAGTTGCAGCAGGAGGAAAGTTTACTCTCTGTGTTAGTGTGGCTGCCACAAGCTGTTCTTGCTGCTAAGCAGCATTAAGGCTGCACCATCTGCCTTGATAACCTGCCCCTGCCTGGAACATGCACAGCCACTGCAGTTACCACCACCTGGGGACTGCAGAGAGCTGGGTTTCCACTGTATTTGCTGCTCCTTTCTTTTAAACAAATCCTACCTCTGCTTAGGCTGGCAGAGTTGTTCCAGTTCCAGCTTTTTCTCCTGCTGTAGGGCAATTCTAAGTCCATGGAAGCCAGAGGTTAGCTTGGTTGAGCAGTGCCAGCCCCAGCAGGCTGACTCTGCCAGGGGAAGGAAGATAAGCATGCTCAGAATCCCAGCCAGATGATTATCCAGGCTTAGAATGGCCCATGTAAATTCGGCTAATTGTTTAATGGCTTGGTCATTTGCATTCAGTGGCTTTGGCACAGACCTGGCAGGGAGGAGTGTCAGGCTGTTGGGTTGGCTAAGTGCAGGAATTTTGCATTCCAGAACAGCTTCCTGGGAGCCTCTGGGTGTGAGCACAGCTCCTGCACCCACCTGTGAGAGGGGGAAGTGGTGCTGCCAAACCTGTTTTAACCCAAACTTCATCCACAACAGCGTTTACAGCTCCCACAGCCCCCAGACTGTGCATCCTTCACACAGAGCTGTGCTGCTGCAGGGACAGCCGTGGGACTGGACCAACCAGGATGTTCTGCACTGGCACATCTCCCCCACAGCCCTGAGCTCACCTGGGAATAACCCTAGAAACACCTGTACAAGAGACAAGGGCAGGCACAGGAGAGCTGCTCCTACAGTGGGCTCCCTGTAATCTCTTCTCCACTGAAGCTGTCAGCAGCAGGAGGCAGCAGCAGCGACTTTCAGATTTTACACATTCATGTCCAAAACCAGGCACAAGCTGTAAAAAGCCACGGGCAGGGCACACAGCAGATTCTGTTTGCTGCGCCCAGGTGCACCTTTGTTTGTAGCAGCTTCAGTCACACCTGGCATTTCCTGGGAGATGGAATCTGGGAATTACCCAGACAGGCTTTATACAAAGGAAAAACATAATTTTCTTCACAGGCTCTTGCATACAGATGAAGGAAAGTATGTCACAAGGGTTTCCATCCTACCTGCTTCCCTCTGCTTTTTTTTTTTTCATACACTAAGCCATTATTCTTTTAGTCATCAGCGTATCCGTGACATTGTGACCACATTCTGTCCACGTCTTTCAATGGCTGGGATAACAAAGGTTCAGAAAAACACAGCACCTCCCTAGACACACAGAGCTGAGCTTTGATCTCTGCACTGCTGTTTGCTGACTCTCCCTGTTGCCTATGGTTTTCCCTTGCAGGGCACAGCTCTTTATCCCGGCCCAAGTCTCTGCTGGTGTCCTCCCCCTCCACAAAGCTGCTCACGCTGGAGGAGGCTCAGGCACGGACACAGGCCCAGATCAACTCTCCCATCGTGGCAGACAGCAAGTACATCGAAGTGGGAGAAGGCCCAGCAGCTTTGCAGGGGAAATTCCACACAGTCATTGACTTCCCATCTGAAAGGTAGAGACAGGTTTCCTTTCCAGGTGTCGTAACTGGGTTATTTTGAATACAGAATTTGCTTGTATTGACTTGAGACTCGTTATATATGTAAAGTATTGTAGCCAGTTTTCCACCTGCTTTGGACTCTGGGAGGATTCAGCTCACATCAGTGGTCTTGGTTTAGCCAAATAATTTGCGCTCCACTCCCTTGTTTTCAGCAGGGATATCATTAAATGTATAAATCCATGTCGTCTTTGATGCAGACGCCTAGACCAGTCACACACGGAAGTGTAAGCAGGGTGAACACCTGCAGATATTGGGGTTTTCCAGATCTCAGGACTAAGTGCCTGTCACAAATCCAGGTTCCCTTGAAGTAGAGCAGTTGGACAGGCTTGGGACACTGGAAATTAAATACGGCAGTGGAGGAGATGAAGGTAGTTTTATAGCAGGAGTGAGAGATGCTTTTGAACACCTTCATGGCTGCCCAGCTTCCCAGAGAGCTGGGACTTCTTCCATAAAATCCATCCCTTGGCTGCTGGACTGGACAAGGAGGAGCCTTTCCTTACCTGCACTGCAGCTGCTTTGCAGAGGTTGGGGGAATTTACCCAGCAAGACTTCAGGGCTGAGCTGGAAGAATGAAAACCTCCTCGGCTGTGGAAAAGAGGGAGTTTCCAAGCAGAAACCAGGAGTTTCTGAACAGAAGGCGGAGAGTGCTGATAACAAGCAGCCAGGATTAAGCTGCAGCCCCCCCTCCACCCATGTGTTCTGTTTTCTCTCCCCAGGAAAAGGCCTCCCAGCAAGATGAAGAAGTCTCCAGTGGGGAGCTGGCGTTCCTTCTTCAACCTGGGAAAATCCTCCTCCATGTCCAAGCGCAAACTGCAGCGCAACCCCAGCGAGCCCTCGGAAATGAAAGCCATAGCCCTGGCAGGTGAGGCCCCCTTCCAAAACCCGAGGTTTTCAGCAGTGCAGAGTGATGTTTCCAGTGGGCTTTTGTCTCCTTCTAGCGTCCAAGCTGTGCATGGCAGCTCCAGTAGCTGCTCTTTCCCAATGGATCTCGGGTAGCTCTGGAGCGTGCCGGGGCTCACGGCTCTGCGCTTTGCTTGGAGCAGCTTTGGAAAGACAAGATGTGACTGCTGCTATAATAAGTCACAGGATAATTCCTTCTGACACTCTCATTATGAAATGAGAATACAGTTCTGGTTCCCTTTGCTGCTCTCAGAAGATGAAACAAGGGAAAGGCACCTTCCCACAAACACATTCCCTCCTAAAGCTGTACCAGAGCACCCAGAGAAGGCAGCCAACAACCCTTTGTAGCTACAGCCAGGCTATGTAGGTGGAATTCTCAGCCTTTTCCATATATAATTTTCTGTCTCTTTCCAAACTTAAAAATAGCAACAATATGTTTTTGCAGTAAAACACACCACATCCCAAAACATGGGCCCATGAGGACTTTTATCCCCTCATCTCCCAGGTCCATCTTTAAATTCTTCCCTCACAGTCCTCACACACTCTATGATGCCCTTCAGGACTGTCTCCTCAGAGACTGAAATTGTACTTGTTCAATGCCCATAAAACAGAGTGTGGAGATGTTCCTTCCTTCCCCCGTTTTGAGGGGTTTTGCTTGTGGAGAGTTGTTTCCCAGCCTGTCACCTGCAGCAGTCACCATCTGGGTTGGTTACCGTTTCCAGGTAAAATGAGAGTCAGAAACCCACCTTCAAAACAGAATTACTCTCAGGACAGTGATGTTGGTGCTAGAAACACATTTGTGTTTTTCCTGCCACCATTATCCAGCTAAATGTGAACCTGTTTCCTGACTGATCCTTTCCCTGTGTGGTTCCTTCCCTCAGGAGGACGAGGAGACAGCGGGACGCTCCGCTCGGCCAAGAGCGAGGAGTCCCTCACCTCCCTGCATGCCGTGGATGGTAAGGCAAAATCCTACCTGCACTTCCAAGAAATGGGCATTAAGGGAGGCACTTTGACATCTCTGGCTGTAGATACTCCACAGGGCAGGTTTCCCACCTCTCCAGGGGAAGCTGAACTTGCTAACTGATGAAGCAGCTTTCTGCTCCCAGCACAGATGGGTCTCACAGAAATGCTCTTCATGGCTTTTCCTGCTTTTAAGGTTAAAAAAAGCAAACCTCTTGCTCTGGTGTAGCTGGCACTGCTTATGTTCATTCCTTGGCATCTCCCCTTGCTACTTCAAGGTTGACAGGACAGCATTGTGAAGGAAAGTGCTCTTTGAGAAAGGTTTTCAGGACATTTAAAGTGTCTTTGCTTGTGCACACAGCTTAGTTTCAGACTGAATCACACCTCGCAAATGCTGTAAAAGAGTTTAAGCAAATGTAATAAGTTACTGCCAATGATGTTACTTTGCATGCAGAGATCACTAGGGGAGCCTCTCACTGCCTTAGGACTGCTCTGACCCTCCCCTGCCCAGGCCTGGCCTCCTGGACAGGAGGTTTTGTCACTAACCCACGGTGTCTCCTCGCTTCCAGGTGAATCCAAACTGTTCCGGCCCAGAAGGCCCAGGTCCAGCAGCGATGCCCTGTCTGCCTCCTTCAACGGGGAGCTCCTGGGGAACATGAACCGCTGCAACTCCTACGACAACCTCCCCCACGACGACAGCGACGGGGACGAGGGGCTCATCCACGTCCCTGCCCTCATCTCTCCCCGCTCCTCGGAGGACGTGGACCTCAGCCCGCCGGACATCGGAGTCGCCAGCCTGGACTTCGACCCCATGTCCTTCCAGTGCAGCCCCCCCCAGGCGGAGTCCGAGTGCCTGGACAGCAGCACCTCCCTGCTGGAGTCTGTCGACATCAATAAGGAGAAGCCGAGCCTGCTCAAGAAGGATTTCGAATCAGGCAGTCAGTCCCAGACCCCAGGCAGTGCCACAAGCTCTGAACCAGTGTCCCCTTTCCAGGAGAAGATGAGTCCTTTCTTTACGCTGGACCTGAGCCCCACAGAAGAGCAGGCCTGCAAACCCCTCAGCTTCTCGCCCAAGACGGCCCGAAAGCCCATCAAATCTCCACCAGTGACCACAGAACCCACCTCCTTTGTGCTGCCCAGCCGTGTGCCAGAGGCCATGGGAGGAGTGCCCACCACATCCAGGAACTCCTCTGCTTCCAGCTGGAGCAAAGGGATTGGCATCACTGAGGTCACAAACAGGTCCCCAACCCAGATGTCCTTGCCCCTGAAAAACATTGAAACAGGAGCAGGGGAAGGAGCCCAGCAAGAGCTGCAGCATCCCCAGCTAGTGGCTGCTTGCAAAGCAGAGTTGCCAGAAGAAGGGGAGAGAGCCATGCCAAGCAGTCAGAATAAGACTGTACCGAGTGGACACACCCAGCCAGGTACAGTGCATTTTCCTCCATTCTTTCTTTAAGTTCCAAAGGGGAGCTGCTCTCAGAACCGTCCTCCTCTGCGTGCCTTTAGGAGAGGGGATTGCCCGTCAGTTCTGGTCACAAGTGTCTTGCAGGGCTGTGCAGATCAGTAAGGTCTTAACCTCTGCCTTCTCCCTACATCACACAAATCTTGGATAATTTCCATAATGCTTTATATTCCGCTTTTTTTTTCCCCATCCTGTCATACGTGAAAAATCTCTAGCATGTCCTTCTCAATCATTTCAGCCAATAGACCATCTAAGACTTTTCTTTTTTAAATTAAAAATCTGCCAACACTCGAAGAAGGGACCTTTCCGCCTAAAACCTTATGATCAAAATTGTGTAAGGGTATCTCATTCTCTGCTACCTCCTTACTACCTCTCTAGAAATGCAAGAGGAGCCTTTAGACAATCTCTTGGGTTTTTTCCTCTTTGTGATGAACTGCTGTGCTGTCGAGCAGCGTTTGCCTGTGAGACACAAGTGTTTCACATCAAAAGGAACTGCCACTGTGAAAGTGTGGAGAGCATCTATTTTTTTATAATAGTCGTTAAGGTCACTCTCCTTATTGGGTAACATAAAATCACTCTCTCTCTCAATTTTCCCCCATTAGGAGCAGTTGCCCTCGACTCCCCCCAGGATCCTGTTCCCGTCAGTTCTGTGTCTCTTATCCCTCCTCCTCCTCCGAAAAACGCAGCGCGCATGCTGGCCCTAGCGTTAGCCGAGTCCGCACAGCAAGCATCCGCCCAGTCCCACAAAAAGCCAGGAGATGCTCATGCTGAAAGCACAAATTATGGAGAGGCTGAAGCTGGCACAGCTCTAGAAAAGCTCCATCTCTCTGCGGGTGCTCCCGACAAGCTCCACCTGTTCACTGCTGTGCCCGAGAACCGCCTGCACTTCCAGCCCGGGGCACCTTTAGAGCAGGACTGCCAAGGCACGGCCAGGGAGCAGAACCACCCGCCCGGCGCACCTGGAGGCCAGGAGCCCCCGCCTCTCCACACGGGCGTGCCCGGGGACACGCCTGGCAGCAGGGATGCGGAGCAGGAGCAGTCCAGCTTCCACCCCAGCAGAGCAGGGGACAAGGAGCCCTTCCCGGCCCACGCGGGGGACTGGGAGCACGCAGCCCTCCGCGGCCCGGGGGTGCTGCCGGAGCGGGAGCCGCCCGGCACGGAGCTGGCTGTGGAGCAGCCCCACCTGCGCACGGGCCTGGCTGGGGACAAGCTGCATGCTCCCTGCACGGCTGAGGACAAGCTGCAGTCTCCTTCTGTGGGGCCTGGGGACAGGGGCGCCCCGGCCACGGCGCCGTACCTGAGCACCCTCCCCAGCACAGCTGGCGAGCCCCGCGTCCCCGCCGGGGCCGCCCCCCAGGCCGATGTCACCGTCCCGCCCGCTCCGCGCGTGGCCCCAGCCCCGGCACAGAGACAGGAGCACCAGGCAGCCGTGGGACAGGTGCCAGCGGCCAAAGCACCCAGCGGCTCTGGGCAGGTACGTGCTGCTCCCTGCACTGCTCCTCTGAAATGCTGAGCACTGGGAAAGTTGCTCCAAATCCACATGGCAAGAGGGGGGGAGTCGCAGGACACTGGGAGTGATGTGGGTGTAACACAGACACAGCCTTGCAGGAAATCCTGTGCTGCTTTCCTGAGGGAACATCCCAGTATACCCACTCCCCTTGGTTTTAAGGACAAATGTACCTGCAGGGCAGCTGACAGAGGGAATGATTGTTCAGAATGCTCAGAAATGAGAATTTTTGCATCCTCTGACAAGGTCCTCTTCCAGCGTCCTGGTTGGGCTCTTGTCCAGTCAGTGACAGGATGAGAAGACAGAGTCTTTACCTGCACCAGGGGAGGTTTAGGTTGGACAGTAGGAAGCATTTCTTCACAGAAAGGGTGATTAGGTGCTGGAAGGGGCTGCCCAGTTAGCTGGTGGAGTCCCCATCCCTGGAAGTGTCCGAGGAACAATTGGACATGGCACTCAGTGCTCTGGGCTGCTGACAAGGGGGAAATCGGTCTCAGGTTGGACTCAATGGTCTCAGAGGTCTTTTCCAACCTAAATGATTCTGTGAATCTATTAAACAAAGCAGGTCAGATTCCTTGTACAGGATTGAAGCATTCAAGTGTTCCGTCAGAAATCCAAACCCCCCCAGCCCACGAAACACGCCCGGCTGCAGCCCATCCTAAGCCCTGCAGCCACATTTAAGGCAGGGATTTGTGCTCTACTGCACTGCTTGATCTGCTCACCAGGGCCTGAGGAGGTTAAATCCAGGAACATTTTCATTAACGTCATACATTTAAAAGCAGACCATCTAATGAAACACTGAGGTCACTGTGTGAAGAGACAGCCTCTCCCCTTCCTCTGGTTTGGCATTTGCAGAACACAGCAGTTGTGATGGGTCTCAAAATCTGGCAGTGGCATCATACCTGCCCATGCTGAGAGAGGGAACCTACACATCTGTCCTTGCCCAGCAAACAGAAACCAGGCTCAGACAGGCTGGAATGGAGCCAATCCATACAAGTGAATGTTCTGGGGTGTTCTAACTACAGAACAGCAGGGGAAAAGCTGCTTGTCCCTAACTTTGGCTGCTTTCTTCCCTGCAGGTGTGGAGCACCGCTGCACCTGAAAAGCCTCCGGAGCCCGCGCCTGGCTTTGTCTCCGAGAGCAGTTCCAGTGCCCGTGGCTCCTCTTCTGTGCCCGCAGGCCACCAGAGCCACTTGGAGAAGCCTCGGGAGAGCACGAGGGCTCCCCCGCTGCACCTGCGCTCCGAGTCCGTCCCTGCTCCCTCGTCCTACAGCTTCACCCCGCCCGTGCCGCCCGTGAGGACGCTGGAGAGCAAGATCGCCGCGGCCATGCACTCCAACAACACGGACACCATCAACAACTCCAACTACCACTCCTTCCTGGCCTCCTCCATGCTGGCGTCCTCTGTGGAAGAGGTGCTGCTGCCGCCGCCCCCACCGCCGCCACCCAAGCACGCATCCCTGCAGCCGGTGTACGTGCCACACCCCAAGCCGGAGAGCCTCCCCGAGCCCGTGGGGCCTGACGGCTACCTGCACGCCAAGCACCAGTACCGGCCTGAGAGCGTCCCTGCCCATGGCTACCATGGCAAGGCCGAGCAGCACCAGCCCTACCCACCCCGCCCAGAACCGCCCGTTGCTGCGGGCGCGCGCTACAGCTCCTACGGCACGCAGGGCAAGGGCTCTGCCCTAGGCCTGCACCCCAAACCCCGTGGCCGCACCGACTTTGTGTCCTCCGTGAGCCCCACGGGGCTGCGGGGTGCTGGCTATGCCGAGGAGGCCCCCCCGTACCCCACGATCCGCAGGGTGCAGTCACTGCACGTGCCCAGCCCGGCCGCCGCCGCCATCCGCTCCGTGCCCATCTCCCGCACGGAGGTGCCCCCGGACGACGAGCCCGTGTACTGCCCACGACCCCTCTACCAGTACAAGCCATATCAGCCCCACTCCGACTACCACGTCACGCAGCTCCAGCCTTACTTCGAGAACGGGCGGGTCCATTATCGCTACAGTCCCTACTCCAGCTCCTCTGGCTCCCCGTACTACACCGCGGCCGACGGGAGCTTCTATGACCTGGATCCCTACAGCACCGTGCGGGTCCGGCCCTTCCACGGCCTGCCCGGCCGCGAGTTCGGCCCCTATGCGTCCCGGCTGCAGGGCAAGGGGCTCTACCGCTACCCCAGCCTGGCCGCCTACCCCCGGGCAGGGCTCATCAACCACCTGGGCAAAGAGCACAGCTTCGTGAGCAGGGACGTGCCCCCCGCCCCAGACATCAAGCACATGTACATGTCCTGGGACCTGGAGGACATGGAGAAGTACCGCATGCAGTCCATCCGCCGCGAGAGCCGCACGCGCCAGAAGGTCAAAGGGCCCCTCATGTCCCAGTACGACAATGTGGCCCCGCTGCTGCAGGACGAGCTGGGGGGCCTGGATGCCGTCCACCTGCGCAGCAAGTCGGATCCTGGCAAGAGCGGCCTGCTCACGGTGGCAGAAGGGAAGGAGGGCAGGTACCCAGCCAAGGCAGCCACGCCCGAAGGGGATGAGCGTTACTTTGGGCAGCACGCGGAGCCCGAGCTGGACAGAGCCCACTACCACGGCGGGGGCTATGGGAACGGGCAGCCCGAGAAGCCGTCCCTGCCCCAGAAGCAGAGCAGCATCCGGAACAGGAAGATGCACGAGCCAGGCAGCAGCAGCAGCGAGCACAGGACGCATTTGCAGCAGGAAGCGAGCCATAGGCAGCCTTCTGAACCCAAAAATGGGCCCCCCTACCCCGAGTACAGGCCCAAGGGCGGCCCGGAGCCCTCCGAGCCTATGGGCTACCAGCACTCGGGCAGCAAGTACATCCCGGCCAGCCAGGAGACCCTGAGGCTGAACCACAAGGAGGGGAGGCTGGCAGAGGACAGGCCAGACCTGGAGAGGCCCCGAGGCAGAGCATCCATGGAGAAGCACTCCAGAGACTGCTACAAGGAGGAGGAACATGCTGCCCCTCCCGTGGCGCCGCCACCCAAGCCCGAGCGGAGCCACAGCCTCCGGATGCGGGAGCACCCTGAGCCCATGGAGAGGGACTCTGCCCTGCTGTACCCCTACCAAACCCTGGGCAAGCGCCAAAGCACGATGACTGTGGTGTCCCAGTATGATAATCTGGAGGATTACCATACCCTGCCTCAGCACCAAAGAGGGGGCTATGCTGGAGCAGGGGGCTTCGTGCCCCCCGGCTTCCCCCACGTGCACAGCAGAACTTACGCCACGGCGCTGGGGCAGGGAGCCTTCCTCCCCACAGAGCTGTGTCTGCAGAGGCCCGAGACAGAGGTGCACGTCGAGTGAGCTGGGGGGGATGAGGGATAGAGTCTAAGCAGCCTCTGCTGGACAGTGGACTGTTTTATTTTTTCAGTGATGGAAAAAACCCCCTGACCCTGCCCCAGTGAGCAAAGCAAAACCCCCTCAGCTCCCCCGGCCCCCACTCACTGTTTTTATGTACTAGAGCTATAGATTTTCATGTAGTTTTGAGCCACCTGGGAGGACAGGGCAGGCTGTTGGCACACAGGTGTTGCCAGAGGCCGGGCAGGGCTGATGCAGATGCTGTTGGGGCAGGGAGGGAAGGAGTTTTCCCTTCCCAGGCGTGACACTGGCTGCTCCTCCCCACGCCCACAGTCCCACGCACGATGGGCTGTGCACGATGGACGATGCCTGCAGCTCCATCCTGCTGCAAACTGCCCAGCCCAGGCTGGCTCCCAGGAAAGGGGCTCCCTGACACGCCGTGGAGAAACCTCGGAGTTCAGCCCCCTGGAGTTACACAGCGAGTGGGGCTGGGGACAGGGCTCCCCAGGGATCCTCTCCGTGGTTAATGCTGAGGCCTTGCCTCTCCAGTGGGCGTATGCACCCGCTGCAGCTGCTCTCAGGTGGGTGGGGGCCTGTTTTGACTTCAAGCCCGTGGAGTAGGCTCCGAAGCCAGCTCAGAACACGACACACTCGTTACATTTCTTGCTTAACAGGCTGCTTCTGCCTACAAGGGGTCCAGTTCCTTCACATTTCTCTGTTGTAAGCAGAGGCCAGCTGCGGGAGCCTGGTAGGGCAGGTTTGCATTTCTCACACCAAAAGAAAGAAACCACAGAACTGCACCAGACCCTACCCCCAGAGCTGGGAACAGCACACCCATTCCATGCCAGTTCTTCCTCTTTGCTGCAAGGCTATCTGTGGCCCACATGAGCTCGTTCCATCCTGTGGCTGGCCAGAGTGTGTCATCTCACTGCAAAAAATACTAGAAAAATAGATTTTAAAAAAGTCTATAACGTTGTGTAAATCAGAGCCCACCTTGCCAGCTGTGTGTGACAAATTGTCTGCAGGAGCAGCTGCCCTGGGCCAGGTCCTGCAGCAATTCCATCAGGGAATGCTCCTGCTGAGCTTAAGCTGGAGGTCTCCTGGCTCTCTGCAGCCTCTGAGTTCCATGTTGGGCAGAGATCCCTGTGGAGTTGTGGCACACAGGGGAGCAGTGATGTGCCCAGGTGCAGCTTCCCCAGTTCTCAGTGAGTAGAAACAGGCCAGTGCACTCGAAAATACACCAAAAATGGTGTCCAAGCTGTTGAAAAGCCTGAATATTGTAAAAACAGCCTGGCAGCCCCTCGTGCTGCCTCTCAGACTCCCCAGGACTCAGCCCCTGTACAAATAAAGCACATCCATTCCATTAGGCAGGGCTTGCAAGCAATACTTGAGATTTAGCAGTTTTTAAATGTTCACTGATAAATTCCAAGGCCATTCCTGTTCCGTGTGGTTGAAGAACTTCTCTACCTGTTTTGAATCTTTAATGTTTTATGAAAAACCTGGAAGTCCTGCAGTTAGCACACAACTGCTTAGGTGGGGTTTTTTGAAGAAAAAGTTTCATGGATATTTTGGGACTTTTAAATCCTAAGGAAAACCTGCTTCTAGTTGCTGGCTAGTCTGTAGCTGTTTGCTTCTTTTAACCTTGGAGCCTTGTCTGGGGCTGTTTCAGTAACTACCTTCTGGTTCTATTTTATTGTGCAATGCTGGTGTTTTAAGCATTTTGTTTAGAAGAGTTCTCACATGTTTTGGAACGAAATCTGGCAGTAGGAAAAAAGAAAGAAAAAAAAAAGAGAAAAAAGCAGCACTGTGATCCAGGTTACCACAATCTCCTCGCGAGGAATTCCCAGGTAGAGGGGTTGGGGTTTTTGGTGAGGAAATGCTTTTCGTAATGTTTTCTTTTAAGGAAAACTGGCAGAACTGCACAGAAAGGGGCCACTGGGTGAGCCACCCTTGTCTCCACTGGCAGTAACTCCCAGGAAGGGCTGCGCTGCCCTGGTTCCTCGGGAGCCAGGCTGGATTATCTGTGCTCTCAGCAGAGCTGTGTTGTGCCAGGGCCAGGACCAGCCTCAGCTCCTGGTCGCCTGCCAGGTCTCCAGTTGAAGCAGGGACAAGTGTTTGGTTCAGGCTATTTGGGATTCAGGTAATGAGAGCTGCAGGTCCAACCTCTCTCTCCGTGAAAGCCTTAACTCCCCCCCTGCCCCGCAGCCTCTCCCTCCCTCTGCCTGGGCCTTATGTCAGCCAGGACTATCCTGCCACTACAGGGGGCTGATCCCAGCTCCTCCTAATTGTAAACGCCTCTGGATTTTCCTGCTTGAAGCCACTGTCTCCCTGTAGAGCCCAAGTGCCATCCTTGGACAAGCTCTGCTCCTCAGTGCTGTGCTGCTCCCGCCGAGCCGGGCTCTCCCTGCGTTGTGTGAAGTGCCAGGTGCGAAGCACCCGCTCATCCCATCGGAAACACTCCCTTCAGCACCTTTCCCAAAGGGTTTCTGGAAGTGCACACCTGTACCCCTAACCCAGAGCGCTGCTGCCTTTTGGGAATGAGAGGAGGAAGACAGCAGAACAGTGGCTCCCAGCCATCTCCCCCTCGGCACGTAGCCACAGCCAGGTGTGCTCCAAGGGTGGAAGCTCTCCAAGAACCCAAACTCATGTCCAGCACTGCTGAGCCACAGTACAGAATTAAAAAAGGTGAAGGCACCAGCTTTTCCCAGGTAACACAGACCAACACCTTTCTTTTATGGTTGCTCCTGCCCATGGCTTCAGCAGCATCCTGCATGATCCCGCCCCGCCAAGCCATACAGTGAACTATGCAGTCCTGCTCCTGCTCTGGGCTCAGTCTGCTGGTCCTACAGAGTTTTACATCCTCATTAATCCCAAAATTCATAGGTGAGGTTGGAAAGGGTGTCATGCATCAGAGCGAGGCGGGGACGTGACACCAGGAGTCTCAGGTGAGCTGGAGGAAGGTGACAGCCCAGTCCTGTGTCCCAGCAGAGGAGTGGAGAGAGCAGGGGGGCAGCAACGCAAATAATCCACTAATCCAAGTGCAGTTGTGCTCGGGCTCAGTAATTCCTTGCCTAACCACATCCCCGCGAGGTGACAGCAGCTCTGTTCCTCAGCAGTTCCCTCACACGGGCACTGTCTGCATCTCCAGCTGCCACTCGCTCTGTACCGACGAGGGTCTCCCAGTGCATGCAGGAATTGGGGTCCAGGGGTGTGCTCTAGCTCTGGATTTTCACCTCTGCTTTGGAGCAGGACGTGAGCCACAGGAGACCTTCCTTGGGAAGGGGAGTGCAGTTGGTGAGCAATGAGGACTTGGCCCCTATGAAGTCTTACGTAAAGCATTAATTTCTGATTTTTGCAGAGTCTTTTCAGGTAATATCTATATGCATCTCTGAGAACACCCCCACAACTTTGTGCCTATGTCTTTGCAGTGATCCCCCTCCCCTGCTCACCACTGGGGGGATCAGTAAGGATTGCACAGTGGTAGTAAGTTGCTACACAAAACCAAAACCAACTTGAAAACGTCCTGTTCCTCTTTGAGCCCAGAAGGGACAGAACCTCAAGTGTGCTCTGCCATCCCCCAGGCTGGTGACAGGGCATTGACTCGAGTGATGTGTTAAATGTCAGGAAATCTGGGTGAGAAGTTGTTTTCCTTCCTTTCGTTGCGGCGGCTTAGGCATGTTCCTGTTTTCCCAGAGCCCCAGATGCCGTGTGAAAGGCATGGTGTGGTGTGAGCAAACACCACAATTCCTCGTGTGCAGAGTCCTGCCTCATCCAGCTAGGGGGAGGGAGGGAGTGGGGGGGGAGAAAAGGGTTGTTTTGCCGTTCATTTTCCTGCTGTAGAAGACTTGATTTTTCTTTCCCTGAGCCGCATGAGAGAAACATCCCAGAAAGTCTTGGGTTACCTTTGGAGTTCCCTTCACTTTAATTTATAGAGTGTCTTTTTTTGTGAACTGGTGTAAAATGTATATGCCGACAAGCTCATGTATTTTTATGTAAATATTTTTTGTGGTTTCCCCACTTGCCCTTCTCTGTAAATATTTAGAATTCTCATATTCTTCTCACCTTGTATGATGCAGATGTGGTTTTGTTTCTGTTTTTTATTTGTACTGTAATGCAACAATCCAGACTGAGGTGTCTTGTGGTATTAAACAAAAGCAACAGTCCCACTGAGCTCACACTCAGATGTGCAACTTGACAGCATTAATCAAGCCAGGTTAAAAACTACTCTGGTGTGCCTGTGTGTATTTTTTTCTCTGCCTCGTTAATTAACAGTGTACTTAAAAAACAAAGCAGGAAGAGCCAGCTTGGGGCCGTGCCTTGGAGGGAGGGATGCTGGCAGGCAGCTAAGGATGAAGGAGGTGACTTTGAATTCCCGTGCCAAGGCTTGGGCTTATCTGTGCCATTCCACCTGTGCCCATTGCTGCTTCCTAGCAATAAATAGGGGCTGTTTGAGTGTCCCTTTCCTCTCACCCAGCACGAGCAGAAACAGCCTGGCCCTGGCACTGAAGGCACAGGGCAGATGAAGTCAGGACAAACAGATGGCACAGGCCACCTCCGAGCTGGCCAGGAGGGATCCTGGGCACCACAGTAATACTGCTCATAGTTAATTAATAGCAAAAAGATGATTAAAGGAAGCGAATTTCAAACATTTTTAACACTCTAAAGAAGGAACTCTCACAGTCTTTTCATCCAGTAAATGTTACAGGGTTTAGAACTGCTGCCAGGAATAAAAACAGCCTAATCCTCTCCTTGGAGGACAGGTGACCCCACTTCTCATGGACCTGTGGGGCAGGGGTGACTCCTGCTGTGCAGTCCAGCTCTGTCCAGGGGCTTTGTGTGGCTGCAGAGGGGCTGCATTAGGGCTTTGGAAATCTTTGCCTCATCTGCTCCCAAACCCTCACTTTCCAGTCCAGATCTGGTTATTAATGCACATCCAAACTCTGTGCTGCCGTCCTTGTAAGGTCTCACCAGCAAACCCAGCAGCCCGCCCCTCCTGTCTGAGCCAGGAATTCCTGCTGGTCTGGAGCCAGGACCGAGCTTGCAGAGGCTGCACCGTGCTCAGTGTCCCCCCGCTCGTGGGAGGACACCAGAGCTGCCCTCGGAGGGCAGGGCATGACCAGGCTGACTTGGCAAATAAAAGTCTTGACTCTTAAGTCCAGTAGACAAATTCACGTCTTAGCTGAAGTGTTGGTGGCTGCTCAGCCGGTTTTCTGCACGGCACGTTGCCAGGGAGGGTGGGTAAATCTGTCGCAGGACACTCGGGCTGGGTGGGTCGGGGAACAGCAGGAGGATGAACCCCAGCGGTGTTTCCGCAGGCAGCAGCCCCAGAAGAGACATCCCACCTCCCCGGCTTGGCTTGGCCCGAAATGCTCCAAAAGCAGCACCACAGGCGTTTCCTTTAATGCCACCGTGATCTCAGCGAGCCCAGAGCTGCGGGCTCGGGGTTCCACACACCAGGAGAGGGCTCGGGGTGTGCCTGCAGCGCCGGCAGCAGCTCGGCTGCGCCCAGTTCTCCAACCACTGCTGTAAGGATAAACAGCATGGAAACTCCATCCCTCTCTGACCCTGTCCCGCGCAGCTGAGGTTTGTGGGCAGAGCAGGCTGAGGAAAAGGGAGAAGGACGGATTTAAACTGTGCCAAAGGACTGGTAAAACCCGGGGCGCTAAGTGGCTTTTCCTCCCGAGGAGTTTCCAGCAGGCAGCGCTCTTAGACCGCCTTTGCCTCTCAAACCCGACCTGGCCGGCCGCTGAAAAGGATGATGATGTTCCTTTCTAGCAGTTTCTGCTCGAGTTTCCAAGTCCTTGTTCTTTTCATATTAGAAGAGATCTGCAGAGTGGTCCATGCCGGCAGCATCCTGAGGAGCAGCCCCCTGTGAGCGCCCGGCCGAGCAGCCGCCCTCCCCCCAGATCCTGAGCATCCCCGCTGGGAAGTGACCCGCAGACCTCGGCAGGGCCCTGCTGCTCTGCGGAGCAGCCACCGGCTGTGCCAGGGCCCCGTCCCTAAGGAACACAACAATATGTTCAGTTCCACTCCAAAATGAGTCATCCAAAACCAGCAACTGATGCTGGAAAAGCCATGAAGATGCTCGGTCCTTCCTCCCTCCGTCCAGCTGGTGCACGGATGCCCTGCTAAGATCCATTATGAGCTCACAGAGCCAGAAGAGCCCCCAGCACAAGCTCCGAGCCCAGCACCTGCCAGAGCAAGGCTTGGGCAAATACATCCTCAGCCATGCCGCGGCTGAGCCTCCCTTCCCATTCCCTTCCTCCCTTCCCAAACCCAAGCCTGCTTTTGTATTCTCATCTTCCCTTCACCCAGGGGCTGAGGGGCCAGGCAGGGCAGGAGGACAGAGGTGACCCTGCCCCACATCCCTCCAAACTGGGACCTGCTGGTGCCCCTCTCCAGCAGGGCTTGACAGAAGTTTGGCATCGTCACAAGAGCGGGGGCGGGATGCGGAGGTCACACGGATCCCCTGGACTGGCATTCCTGGTGCAGGAGCTGCCTGCCAGCCCCTCCGGAGAGCTGTCACGGAGGGCGAGGATCCTGCCCAGGCACTGCCCGGAGCGCCAGGCTGGCCACTTCTACGGGAGAATTCCTGATGTGGGGCCAACAGCAGCAACCAAAATGGATGGGAAAAGCAATCCTTCGTGCTCCTCTCATCCTTCCCGGGGACAGCAGGAGCAAGCTCCCTGCTCCAGGGCTGCCCAGCCTCCTCCCGCTCCTCCCTCGGGAAGAGCAGAGGGGGCAGGGTCCTGCCCTTTGCTTTACCTCTGCAAAAGCTTTGAGGCAGCTCTGCATCAGGAACTGTCAAAACAACACTCCCCTGCCCCTCTGCCATCACTTCATCAACCTTTCCTGAAGGGTTTTTGTTAATGCTCTGCCATTCGGGTGCTCAGATGCAGTGGGAGAAGTCAGGGGTGTTGGAAAGTCTGGGGTGTCCTGATGAAGGGATCCTCCACTGCCTGATTAAACCTGGGGCTGCAGGCTCCAGCAGAGCTGCTGAGCACACACAGAGTCATGCAGCGTCCTGTGGGGTGACCAAACTACATCCCCACACCTAAAGTCATTAATTCAAGAGGCAGCAGAGCCCAAACCAAAGGTGTGACCTGCAGAAAGCATCCCTGGAACAGGGAATGGGCTGTCCTGGAAAAAGGGGGGGCTTGGTGCATGTCACAAGGAAATTAAAGCTGCCTCAACTCCATCCTGTGCATCTTAATCCTTCCAGTTCCAGGTCCTTCCCAATGGGACAAGGAAAGTCACCAGCCTCAGACAGACACCTTGAGTCCAGACTGTCTGTGTTTTATGGTCAAACTGCAGGACAGCTCCTCCAGGATCTGCCTGGAAAGGTCTCCCTGCCCCACGAAGCCTCCTCCAGGAGCCCAGAGCTGCTGTCCAACCTCTGGTGACACAGTCCCTGTTGTGCCACCCAGGGCCTGGCCAGCATCACAGGGGGAGCTTCAGTGCCCTGATTCCCTCACAAGGGCCCGAGGAGGATGGATACCCCCAGAAACATCCTGGTACAAAGGGACTGAATTCATTAATTACAGGCAGATGCAGTCCGCAGGCTCCCACCTTTCTGAACAAGGAAAGTTGCCCTTCTGAATACCAAAGGCAGCAGGGAAGAATGAGATCCTCATACAGATCTGACCTTGATGGAGTTGTGCATTTAGAAGGATGCAAGGATTGTAGGTGTGACAGGTGAGAAAGAAGAAACAGGTTACACAAAGGGGGAGGTTTTCAAGTAAAAATGTGTTCATCCATTTTTTAAAGATGCTGGAGAAGAGTATTTGACTCCAGCAAGTGCTGGAACTTCATGCATTATTCAAACTGTGTGAACGTTTGAAGCCTGGAGACCTGGAAACCTTCACTGAGAACAAGTCTCCTGGCACGTTCCCAGGGAGGAAGTGTGGGTGATCCGTGTCATCCCGGCAGAGGAGGCGGCTGCAGTGGTCTTCATGGATTCTGGCTCTGCTCTGCACCTCAGCACTTCACAGCAGCCCTGCTTCCCCTCCACCCCCAGCCTGCACCGAAAATCCCAGTGGGATGCACTCAGGATACACCCAGGGGGAAGCTGCTCCTGACCCACCAGGGCCACACAGAACTGATGCAAACACACAGAGAAATGCAGCAGGAAGGCAGAGGCAGAGGGATGAAGGAGAACACAGCAGCTCACATTAAACTTGCAAGGGAAAACCAAGTCCCCCCTCCTCCAAATCCACCCTCGCCCTCCCAGGCAGCCAATCCCATCCACAGAAATATTCCAGAGAACTTCATTCTGCTGCACTTCAAGCTATAAATTCAAACATCAGAATAAAAAAAGAGGTGCCAGACGGGGCCAGGTTTTCAGACAGGCAGGCAGGCAGCCAGCAGCACAAACACACTGAGCACGGGCAGACATCTGCCTTGCCCCCTCCTCCTCCCCATCCCTGCTTTTTATTTATTCCCATCTTTTCTTTTTTCTTTTCTTCTCATTCCCTCTGGTTGCTTTCTGAGAGGGACCTGCATCACCTCGCCCATGGGGTTTTTGTTTCAAGCCTTTAGTTTCTTTTCTCTGAATCCAGCTCAAGCTTTGCCAGCCTTTCTCCCTTGATCCAGCCCCACAAGGGTGGGAACTGGAGCAGGATCTGCCTCATCCTCTATGGCCAAAGACAGCTGGGGAGGGATGGCAGCACAGCAAAAGCAGGTGGATGGATCCCACCACAAACGCCACACTGTGCTGGCCAGAAACCCCACTCTCTTCTCCACTGACACGGAGAAAGTGGGATTTCACTGATAATGCAGCAACTTCCCAACTAATCTTAAATACAAAAGGCACATTCACACACTACAGAGCAGTCACCAACTGCCGCAGGACAGCAAGAGAGGCTGCCTTAAACTTCCTCACATTTCCCTTGCGGGAAAGACTCTTGGAAAAGGAGCCAATGTTGAAGTGCCACCATTTTATAAAATACTCTCCTCAATCAATAAAGTAAGTTCAAAAGCAAAACAAACCCACTGTAACAACACCCCCAACCCACAACCTTTTCCCTTGCACCTCAGGGATGATTTTAAGGTGAAGGATGAGGGCTGGCTCAGTGTCCTCACCCACACTGAGCTCTTCTCATGGAAGGGGGTGGAGGTTTCCCTCAGGGCTTTCAGAGCCTGGAATCTGCAGGGCATCGGGGAATCATGGAATGGTTTAGGTGGGAAGGAACCCTTCGAGCTCATCCAGTCCAACTTAACTGAGTGATTTTCACATTAGGTTTTGAGGGACAGGTGGGCCATCAGGAAAATAGAGAAGAGTCCCTTCCCAAGAGCCAGAGAGGTTATTTGCTGTTGGTGAAGCACCAACTGATGGCACAAAAGCCCATGAGGCTCTAAGTTAACCAGTCTCTTTTCCAGAGCAGGATTTGAGTAATAAAGGGACAGACATGAGACCATGGGAAAAAAACAATATTTAATGGGGTTTGAGCAGGTGAACATGATCCATCCTGCACCCCACAGGAGGTGAGTTGGGAACCTTGGAAAAGGACAGTGGAGCTGCACAAATGAAAACCATCATAAAGCTTAGATGCAAAGGTGCAGACTGAGACTCCCCAGCCATCCCTCTGCTGGCAATTCCTTGCTTTTCAGTCCCTCACTTTGCAACCCCGGGAATTCTCGTTTTGTGGGTTTGTGTTGCAGATGCCACCTCTGCTCCCTGCTCCTGCACACTGCCATCACATCCTGCCCCCACCTCAGCTCCAGCAGCTGAGCGTCCCCGTTCCTGCTCCCTTCCAGCTCAGCTCGGGGAGGATGAACAATGGAGCAGTGAGGACAAGGAGGGAGCAGAAACGCCTGTGTGGAGAGTCAGACCAGGCAGAGAGGAGCTCAACACCTGAATCAGCAGGAAGCTCTCATGGTTTGTGTCTCCCCACAAAAGCACCAATGGGAAGGAGGCTCTGGCAAAGCCCCTCATCATGAAAGGGAAGAAAGAGAACAAGGAATTAGGTTTACATTCTTTTTTCCCCCTACAGATACTGAGGCTTTCTGGGTGTAACACAGACAAACTCAGATCCAGAGCATCCATGTCCTGCCAGGTGCTGTGGGCTGGATCATCCCTGAGCTGGGCAGTGCCTTGGAGATGATCCATCCTCACCTCTGGGAGGCCTTTCCCCCATCAGGACCTCATTACCACAGGCTAATTACTCACTAACAATAAAACCCTGCTCACAGAATCCCTCGTTTATAAGGAGAAGGGGTTCTGCACTGTGAACCTGGGCCAGCAGCACCTTCATAAAAATCCCCAGCTCGTGACAGGGACACAAAATTTGTCTGTCAAACACACCATTCCCTAAAGGATTGGGGAATGGATGATTGCAGGTTGGATGGGGCTTGGAGCAACGTGGGACAGTGGAAGGTGTCCCTGCCCATGGCAGGGGGTGGAACTGGATGAGCTTTATGGTCTCTTTCCAAACCAAACCACTCTGGGACTCCATGAAGATGGATTTCAAAACACTCCAGTTTCTAATTCCCAGGCCTTGGGAAGCAGGTTTCATCCCCATTTTACTGAAGGAAACCCAGTCTGAGCTCAGTGAATTTAGTGAGTCAAACAGCACCTGGGACATGACAATGGGACCCCACAGACATCACTGTCCCCAGGGAACCCTGCCACGAGTGACTGAGCTCATTTTCCTGGCTTCAGACTCCAGGTTTATCCTCTCCTGGTTTATCCTTGCACAGTGATGGGGAACAGGTCACACTGCAGAGCCCTCCCAGGCTCCTCAGCTCCCAAAGGCCAATTCCCAGGCTCAGATGACACCAGCAATCAAGTCAGTACCTTCAGAGGTAATTAGGCACCTAATCAATTTTGGGCCTCTACTCACTAGCTGGACATACAAATCAGATTTATCCCCTTTATTTCAGCAGGCAGAAGAGTAGGATGGAGAGCTGCCAGGAGCTGGGACAGACCCCTGGCCAGCCTTTCCCATCCTGCAGGTTTGCTTTTGGACACTCCCAGGACTCCCACTGAAGCATCCTGAGCTCAGGAGGGCACTCTGCACTTGAGAAATAGAAATGTCAAAGCAATGAAGTCTGAAGAGGTTCTTCTTCTCTCTATCCATTCGAATTCTGTGAATTCCCTCCAATGTGCACAAAACATCTCCCATTTTAACACTCATCCAAGTGTTTTCCCTGAACCATAGTCAGGGCATGAGGCACATTCCCCTTTCTGCAGAGGAACTCCTGGGATGTGCCTGGAATCCACCCATGAGCCACTGGACACACCTCAAACACTGGGGAAAAACCAAATAACTGAGCCCCAAAGCTCTGAACAGGAGTCACACAGGGGGTGGCCACCAACCAGCCACCAACCAGCCCTGACTGTGCTGGGACCACCCCCAGAGTCCCAATTCCTGAGTGTTTCTGCTCACCTGTGAGAAAAAGCTGTTACTGCCCTGCTGGTCCCACTCCCCCTCCTGCCCTGCTCTGTCAAGGACAAGGCCAGTGGTGGATGTTTCCTGCAGAGGAAAACCCACAGTGGACATTGCCCAGGGTCCAAACGCTGGAAGGCAGCTCCGTGTCCTTGTGGAAAGAGGCAGGAGCCAGACAGGGAGCAGCTGACCTCATCTTCCCGTGGCCTTTCCTCTGGCCCAGCTGCTGTGGTCACAGCAAATCCCCCCAGTCCCTCAGCCATCCCCTCTCTGAGCTCCTCTCATCCTGAGGAGCCTCCTGAGACTGAGTCCTGGGGAAATAAATGCAATCCCTTCCTTTCAGTGATCAATCCAAAAGTGAAACCTCAAGGAAAAGGTGCAAGATAAGGACATTTCTCCCAAGGCCTCTGCAAGCAGCAATAAATCCTTCAGCTGCCTCCCAAACTGATTCTCCACAGCCTCTGAGGCTGCAGAGAGGGTTCAAGAGCTGTGGCTTGTTTCTAGGACAAGGCATTTCCACTCCCCTTTCCCCCCAGGAGGCTGCTGCGGGCACAAATACCCCAGGCTGAACTGTCTGGTGCCAACAGGATCATCAGCTCCCTGACTGCCATGAGAAATGGCTTTGTAAAAACTGAACTGCCTCATTTCTTGAAGCAGGAAAGGCAGAGAGAGCACGGGAGCTGCTGGATGCAGCCCCAGCCCAGCCCAGCCCAGGCTAGCTCAGCACCACGACAGCCAGCTTTGCTGCCCCAGCTAAGGGAGAGCAGCTCAGGCATCCCCAGGGACAGGACACAGCCCCTCACACCCATCTCTGCAGAGCTTGGGGCCGACCCCACTGTGGATCCATCCTTCCCCTTCCCTGGCTCCTCTCCCAGTGCCAGGGGTTGTCTCAGGAACCGGTGCTGGCTCCAGCCTGGACTGGGAATGCACCAGGCACCTTCTGCAGGGTGCAGACGGGCTGCTGCAGCTCAGCTGGGAAAGCAGAAGCTCAGAGCTGAGGGCACGGGGTGGGTGCCCCCACTGACCCCTCTGCAGGTCCCTGCATCCCACGGAGCATCTGCCTCGTCCCCTCCTTTGTCCCTTCACACAAAAACGACAGAGGGGGCTCCTAAAACTCACATCCCTGAGGATGGCTCAACACTCAAAGCTCGGATTCCCCTTTGGCACCACAGGACATGACTCTCTGGTCCAGCCTGGTCCAGGAGCACAAAGGTTCCGTCACCATGGAGAACCCAAAACACAGAGTGTGGGGGAGGGAACGGCCCCCAGTGCAGAGCAGAGTCCTCTCCCCAGCAGATGAAGCTCCCAGCAAGGAGCTTCCTCCCAGCCGCAGCTCACCCCAAACCCTCCCAGCCACCCCAGGCACTCAGGGCTCAGCTGGCAGAGCTGCACTCCAAAAATCCTGTGCAGGTACAGGACTTGCCATAAGCCGACAGAGGGATGATCTCCAGCATCTGGGCAGGCACTCAGTCAACCCTGAGCTGCAGCTTCTGCTTTCAGTGTCATTTCAGAGTGAAAGTTGTCATGACGTACAGGTACAGCACCAATGACAACAGTTAAACTGTAACAATAACAACAAGGTCCTCTCCCAGCCAAGGGCACTATCAAACCACACATTCATCACCTAAACACAAGCAGAGTCCCTTTGGCTCCACAAGTATTTCCAGCAGGGAGTTCCACAGTCTTTGAGACCAAAAAAATATTTTAAAAATCTATATTTAACTTCAATCAGTTCAAAATGAGCTGTTTCTGTTTAAATTCTGTGGCATTCTTGTTTCAGTTTTGTACTCCACCTCTCTCCCTGGCTCAGGGACATGACATTTCCATAATACACTGGGTTCCACTGAAACTGAGATAATTCCCGGGCTGTGGCCTTTTGGAAGGCAGGAGTCAGGACCAGCTTTCCTTCATCTCAGTATCTGTGTGCCCTCTCTTCCCTCAGACAACCCCAGAGCTGTGCCAGCCCAGGAGGAAAGGGCAGGAGCTGTGGCAGGCACATACTGCTGCATTTTCATTATCACAGTCACAACACACTGCCAAGCTGGGGGAGTATTTTTAGACAGGGAAAGAAAAAGCCCAGGCATTTATCAGAGAATTATTAATACAAAAGCAACACTAATATTAGCAGTGTTCACTTTTCCCTATACTTATACAAATTGGGGTTGGTTTTTTCCCTTCTCCAGCTTTTCTAGACAAGGAAATTGGTGCTTATCCACCACTGAGAAGTCTTGGACAAAGAGACCAAGACAGGGGAGCAGGGATGGGGGGCTCTAGGACTTGAGGGGATACAGGGATGTCGTAAAAAGGACTTTGACTCCTGCCGTGGATGGCAAAAGCTGTGACAGGCCACAGGCTCCCCCAGGGAAATGAGATCTGGCACGAGCACAGTATGACACACACACTGAGGGTCCATGGACCAAGTTCTCCCGTTCTCTGGAATATCCTTGCTTTGAGAAGACTTGCTGGCAGGTACATGATCAAGGCAGTTCATCTGAGTAAGAATCACATAGATAAACTGGATTAAACCCCTGTGTGGACACATCTAGAAGCAGGTTTCATTTATTTTAGCCCTGAAGTAAATAATTAAAGGCCACTTCTCTTCTGACCAAGAGCAGCTACGCCAGGGTAGTTTAAGTGATCCACCCTCAATCCATGCTCTTAGTTAATCTGGACTAATTTTCACCCAAGTATCCCTGATCAAACAAACATGAAGCAAGACAGAGAGTCCTCCTGAGCTGACTGCAGCCAGTGCTTTGGAGGCAGCCAAAACAGACCCAACACCAACCAGCAATGGGATCAGGCAGGTTGGGAACAATTTCAGCTCCTTCTGCAATGACATTGAACTGCCTCAATCCTTGGGGGTGAACTGAGGCCACAGCAGAGCCCCGCTGGTAAAACAATCCCAGTTTCACAGACCAGAGCCTCTGGAGATCACCTCCAGCCCTGTGCTGAAGCAGGGCCGCCCCACAGCACAGGATGGAGCCTGGGGGGTTTGGACATCTCCAGAGGAGGAGACTCCACAGCCTCCTGGGCAGCTGCTCCGGGGCCCTGCCACCCTCCAAGTCTTTCCTCATAGGACACAGGGCCCAGTCCCCTCATCATCCTCACAGCTCTGGATTCCTGCTGGATTTGCTCCTGGATTTAGTGCCCAGGCAACACTGGGGCATTCAGCCTGTTTTTCTCCCAGAGCCATTTCTGGCTTGGCTGTGCACAACGTTATTTAACAGGAGCCCAGGGGAGAAGCGGGAGGGAAGCAGGGATTTCGCTTCTCCAGAGAAAGCTGCTGCTGTCAATGAGCAAAATAAAATACCCTGGAGAGAAAGTGCCTGACAAGAGACTGAGCCCCAGGAATTGTTATCGGGATGGAGTCAGAGGCTGACACTGGAGAAATGAAAGGGCTGAACAGACACTGCAAAGCAGTGAATGAAGAGCAGAGGTGCCAGGAAAGGCTCTGTACTCAGAGCAGGAACAGCAGCTCCTTGTCAGCCTCAGGCGGATCAGAGCAGCTCCAGGCGAGGCGGTTGAAGGTTTATCCCACT
The DNA here is from genome assembly GCA_013397845.1 of Melanocharis versteri. Taxonomy (NCBI): domain Eukaryota; kingdom Metazoa; phylum Chordata; class Aves; order Passeriformes; family Melanocharitidae; genus Melanocharis; species Melanocharis versteri. Next base: position 257,270 of record VZTG01000762.1, on the reverse strand, counting down.
CGTGCTCCTACATCCCCATTTTCCACAGACAAGCTGATTTCCACAGGCCTGTTTTCAGTACAGCAGCAACAGCAAGCACTGAAGATATTACACAGCAATTCATCGAGCTGGAAAGAGACGTTCTGGAGGGGGTTTTGTCAAGATATGATAAGCAGCAATTCGGCTACAGAGACAGAGACCCATCAGAATATATGATCTGCTTGGCCCCTTTGAGCTGATTTATATTTGGGGAAAAACAAATACAAACACATATAAATATCTGAGACAGATTCTGCGCTCTGCAAGGAAAAACACACCTACAAACACTGGTGGTCACGAGCTTTAAGCTTCAGCGCATTCCCCTGTACCAAGGCCACACCTCGGCCACACCGTGACCAGACCCAGGAGTTCATGGGAGGGCATCACTTTGGAGGAGAGAAATCCCAAAGATAATGAAGCTCCGATAAGTTTTATGGAAACAGCAGCTAGGCAGAGGGAAAGAACCCACAGCAGCAGCCCTGTGGCAGGAGAGGCTTTCACAGGAGGCAAATGCCAGCAAGCTGCAGAGCCCCAGGTTGGAGCAGAGACTCTGAGACCCTGGGCCTGACAGGAATTCATTCGTTCATCACATCCAAATCCTTACCCAGGGGCACTCAGGTTCTAAACAGCAATGAGGTTTGAACCTGCAGCTGAAGAGCTGGTTCAGCTTTTGAAGTGATGTGTTTGCAGTTAAAGGATCCATTTTTCCCAGCATAAACAAGGCCACGGGTTAAGTGCAGCTGTTCCATTAAAAACAAGCAGAGAAAAAACAAGGATAAATCAGTATGTGAGCTAAGAGAATAATTACTTTTACCTCTTTCTGTTCACAAATGGATTGGAGCAACTGAGAGTTTTCCTGGATCTCTTTATGATGGGAAATTCGCAAGGCTGTTCCTGCAAATAATTAGTTATTGATCCCTAAGTTTGCTTAGGGAAAAGCTCTCCTAAGCAAGTCAATCTATTATTCAAGCCACATTTGTTTAGGGATTTGTGGCACTGGAGCCACATTTTTGGTTTCCTACTGATGAAGCACAACTTCAGGTTTCTCCATGAGTGAGGGAAGTGCTTGAAATCCCATTTTTCAGAATCAATCCTTTTTTTCCCCCTTCTTCTTCCAATAAATGCTTTTCTTCAGTATTTGCTTAAAAGGTTTTGAATATTTCTTGGCAAAAAATTATAGTTATTTTAATAATATTCTAGGAGCATTTTCCCAGCATGTAGATGTTCTAACGAACAACTACAGCATTAAGTGAGTCCTTGAATTTCTCCTGACCCTGCAGGGCACAAAACAGGGGACAGAGTTTTCATTTCTGCTCAGCTTCCCTCTTCTTCTCATGACAGAAAAGCTCTGATCATCAAAACACCACCCAACACACTTTTTGTTACAAAGCCACACAGATTTCACACAAAACATGCCACACAATCTTTTCCCAGTGTCAGGACCTGGCACGTGGCTGGGATTCCTCAATGCAGTGTAACAAAAAACCCATCTGATCCTCTCAAGGGCAGGGGTTTCACTCAGGAAGTGCTGAGCCCTCACCATAAACTTTCCTTAGGTCCCTTTTCCCAGAGCTGGGGGAATCAGCACTTTTCTCCTATCCCCCATTTTCAAGAAGCTTTTATTGCCCTCTGATTTGAGTTCTGGTTGGATTCAACCACCTCCAGAAAAGCAGAGCAGGCTTTCACTCTGCAGCAATTAGAGGCAAAACATGAGCAAATTAACTCTCAACCTGCAACTCCCCTGTTTCATGCTTCCCTGGGCTCTGGCAGAACAGGCTGCCTGTGCCTGATATTGGAGTTTTACAGGGAAAACCCAAGTGTGTGGGGGTGAAGCAGCTTGGTGGAGTGTTCCCCAAATCTGTGTGACCTCTGGGAGTGCCACGGAGCCCACCCAGGCCAGGCACACGCAGGGTGTGGCTGCAAGGCAGAAGCCAAAGCAAGCACCTGGGACCGACATAATCCCAAATGCCAGGGAGGCCTGGAAAGATCACATCACACCATCATGGAACAGCCTGAGCTGGACCTGCAGTATCATCGATCCAGCCCTGGCCCTGCACACAGACACCCCAACATTCCCACCCTGGGCATCTCTGACAGCATTGTCCAAAGGCTCCCTGAGCTCTGGCAGCCTCGGGGCCGGGACAATTCCCTGGGGAGCCTGGGCAGTGCCCAGCACCCTCTGGGGGAAGAACCTTTCCCTTACATCCAGCCTAACACAGTCCTTCCACACAGGTGAACACTGATTTTAGAGGTCTTGCAAAACTCCCTGGCGCAGCTCTCCCCTCTCTGTCTGGACCGTCATGATTTCAAGTGCTACTTGAGCTCCTTCACATCCATTCCCTTGCTCATCCTCCACCCATTCTGCAGCAATTCTTCCAACTGTGTGCCACAAAACCCTGGGGAAGTGTTCCTCCATCCTGCTGCACTCACAGAGATGCTGGTGTGAAATGTACTTTTTCAAATTCTCAGCTCCAGCCTCAGCAGTGTTTGTGAATGCAAATACCCTGAACTGTCCCTAAGCCTTCTCCTTCCCTCCTCCCTCAGCTCAGCACCATTCCCAGCAGCTTTGGAGCTCTCCTTTCAACAGGCTGGGCAAATCTCTAATTCCACACCATGATGGGCTCAACAAAAACCAGCATTTCCAGGGCAAAGGGAGGAAATTTCTGTTTGGTTTTGGTTGGGCTTTCATTTTTTCAGGGCATGTTGTAAAAAAATAAGAGCTACTCTTAGAGATAAATCTGCCTTTACAAGCTAAACAGGAAAAGTGCATTTCCATGCCTCTCCACGCCTCAGAGCTCTCTTTGATAGCTCAGGACTGTGTAGGAAAACCTGGCCCTAGGCACAGACTTTGGGTTGGAAAGGAACTCAAAGACCATCTCATTGAAGCCAAAATCTGTTTTTCATTAATTCAAACTGCATTTCACAAGTGATTTATCCTCACAATAGGATGAGCACAGGAACTGAACGTCAGAGAATGAAAACCACAGAACCTCAGTGTACCAGTGGGACCATATGGACTTTTATCTAATTAGTAACATCCTGTAAGGTGCTTTTACACCGTGTAAGTGTCACGAGTGCCATTACAGCGGCCACAAAAAGGCCAGAGGACAGTGACACTCAGGGCTCAAGATTCCCAGGGCAATGCCCAAACTTGCCAGTTACATCTGCTCTTACAAGAGCAAGGATTTATTTCAGCATCACTGAACGAGAAAAAACAACCCCAAGACTTTGCACAGAGGATTCTGAGTTATTCACTGATTCTCACAGCAGCTTTCAAAAAGCCCAGCAACTTTAAGAAGTCCCTATGACCTTAAGGACTGTCACTGTTAATCTGAGCAGGGTAATCAACTTTGCTGTCACCAGAACCTAAAGAAGCCCAGATTTAGAGGCCAGAATTCCCGGGCTGGTCAGTCAGTGGGAACTGGCTGCCACAGCCCTTTAACACCATGTTTTGCACTTTCCATAATCAAAGACTATCCAGAGGAAACCAAGTGCTCATGTTTTGAACACTCATATTAAGAAACTCTTTAAAAATGAAAAATCAGAAGGCAAAACAGAACTGTGCTGCAAATGTGATGTGAAAGATGAGACCAAATGAGTAAAGAATCCCAGGCTTTGGTTCAGCAGCCTCCTGGATGCTGTTTGGAGAGGTGACACTTTATAATCTTTAATGCACTTCGAAACCGTGCCCTGCTGAAAACCCTGTGAAATTAAATGTGCTCCTTGCCTTGCAATGAGGGAGGCAGCTGGAACAGCCACAGGATTGCACTGCTCTCTGCCCCAGATAAGCCTGTCACCAGTGAATTCCTCCTCCTCCTCCTTTTCTTCTTCCCATATTAATGCCCTTCATCATAATAAGAATTCCTTCCCACTGCCAAAACTCAATTTACACTATTTACTTTAATGACCTCATTTGTCATCCTGGCCTGTGCTGCTGCCTCTGGGACCACAGCCCGTCCTGCTGCCAGAAGGTCTCATTTACAGTTTGCTCTTTCATTATTTTTTTTTTTTTGAAGGTTAAATTGCTTCCATTTCAAGGCAAACAGTCTGGGATAGCGAGATACATTCATGCATTTGATCAATGCATTTTAGGGTTATGGACATCTCAGTCCCAACTGACTCCCATCCACTGCATCATCCAGTTATTTCTATCACCTTTGGCTTTGTTATACCTTTCAATCCTTACAAAATACGCTGTTTGGGACATTTGAATATTGCCACAACATTAAGTTGTGGGAGGAATTTTAACTCGTTTTTGGGAGAAGAATAAGAGTGTGATCATTTCCTTCCCCAGTGCATCAGTTCATTTGTCTGTCTAAACCCCATTTTTTATCTCACAGCTTCACTGCTCCAGAGAGGTACATTCCTTCCTATTAAATTATATTTCCCTCTCCAATCCTGACATGCTCAGTAAAATTCAATGGTAATGAAGTCATGTAAATAGGTTAGGGAGGAGCACAATACTTCATGTTCCATTATGCCCCACGTTCTGTGCAAACAGCACCACACACAGTGCTGGGCTGGGGCTGGGGGAGCCTCCAAAACCACACACCAAACCCAGCCAGGGCAGCAATGCCCCTCAGAGCAGGGCAGGCCAGGCTGGTTCAGAGGTCACTCCTCTCTGCAATAAAACATTCCCAGCCTGTTTGCAGCAGCTTTAAGAGGAGATATTCAAGCCCATTTTCCTGTTTAGGAGTAGCTCCTCTGCCTCCTCCCAGCTCAGCTCCCACCTGACTGACTGGGACAAGAGGTGTCCTCCCAGTGCAACCTGCAGTGGCCACGGCTCTGCTTTTCCAGTTTGTCTGGGAGCACTGGCCAGGCGGTGCTGGACATTTGCTGGCCATCACTTGCAAATCCCAACATAAAGCTTAACCAGAAGAAACAGATTAATTGCCAAGTGCCAAACTTCGAATCACAATGTCACTCGTTCCTTCATTATTTAAAAATCTTTTTCCCAGATAAACAGAAACCTGTTTTTTAACCAAAACAAACAGCAGTGAAACTTCCCTCATAAAAAACTTCAAGAACTCACAGTTATTTCGAAGTTTTCAAGCACCTGCCTCATTTTGTTCAGCTCCTGTAACTACAGGACTTCTTTCTTGTTTCCTTCCATCCCAAACATTTGTCTTCAGCCCCAATAAACATCATCCAAACCCTTTGCAGTGATTTCCAAAATGCTGATGCATTTCTTCAGAACCCTTTTCAGTGAACAAATTGGTCCCAAACTAATAGTCATTGTTGTTTATACAGACACAGCCTTGCTCAGGCTGTCTCCTAAGTAGACTTCAGCAGGAACATAAGGAATAACATCTTTTCCAGATAAATTTGAGTCTGATATAAGTATTTTCTGCAGAAAAACATGCTTCAGATTTCTCATCAATATTTATACATAAAGCTAAACCAACCTTTTAAAGTTGCTTCTGGATAATATATGATGGTAACTTGACAATAACACAATTTTACAGGTTATGTATGATGCATAAAAGCACATAAATATTACTTACTGTCAGAGGATCAGGTTTCTGGTGTGTGGGGAGAAGATGGAAGTTATTCCAGCACAGTCTTCCCTGGATTCCCTCAAGTCTTGCCCTGGATCATCACGAGCAGATGAGAGCAGCAGCAAGGCTAAGGGAAAACAAACCAGAATTGACAACATCACACCAGCAAAAGCATTACCTGTGTGGTCTGAAATGATCTGCTAATACAGAAGCAATAAAACAGCATCAAAGCTCTTGGAAACATCAGGTACTGCCACAAATATGCAAACATTTTAGAGACTGTGCATTAGAACTCTGGAAAACAGTTTTAGACTCAACAATATTTTTTTCTTATTTTCTTTTGTACTCTTTTTACCTTTATCTGTGCAGGACTTGTGTCATTACCTTACTCTGCTCACTGCAGCACAGAACGGTGATGCCTGAGGCTGGAAAGGACTCTACTACTTCTGTGGGAGCTGCTTTCCAAGGAAACATGGGGGAATTTAAACAAAAAGAATACATTGGAAACCCCATGGAATTTGCATGTGAAGCAGGGAAGAATTCCAATTATTCCTGCTTTACTGGTAGGGACAACCACTGAAATAATTCCAGAAGAGCTAAAAACAAAGAGGGAGAGCTTGGAAAGGAGGCAAAGCTGTGATCACTGGATCACTGAGGTTGGAAAAGCCCTCCAGGATCATCGAGTCCAACCTGTGCCTGATGCCCACCTTGTCCCCAGCCCAGAGCACTGAGTGCCACGTCCAGGCCTTCCTTGGGCACCTCCAGGGATGGGGACTCCAAACCTCCCTTTCCATGAAGAAATTCCTCCTGATACCCAGGATGGATGTGCCAGGGAAGCCCATCTCCCACAGCCTGGACCTCGCCATGGTCTCCAAACCCAAGGTGAAATCTTCACCCTGTCATGTTTACAAACCAGATCTTCCTGGCACTCCCTGTCCCAGGAGTTTCTGTTCCATTTAACCAGGGGAAGAGCCTCTTTCTGACAGACACGGACCTCTCATGCCTGGCATCTCCCAACACCTTCTCCAACGTGCAGAGGAATATTTGTAGTCACAGCAGGTAAACGAGCTGTGGACAGGGAACACAACGAATTTAATGGCATGAATTATTTACACACACATTCGGCAAAGCCATCTTGCTACACAGCAGTCCCAGCAGCAGGGATTATTAATTTATAACCCAACTACAGCTACATTAAACAGAACGAGGCTTCCATAAAAACTTAACTGTGGAGCCACAGGAAATATTGCCCAGCACATCCAGGCAATACAGCAGGGTTCTCCAGCAAAGCCTCAGCTGAAAATCCATCACATCTCTTGGGATATGGAAAAACATCCAGTTTGCATCCAGGCACATCCTTGTCTGCAGTGCCCATCCAAACAATGCACCTGAAGCAGCATTTGCCTTTAAGGTTCTAAAGTAGCTGCAAATTCCTCCCTTTCCATCAGCATGCCAACACCCCCCCTTCCCTAGGGAGCAAAATCCTTGGAGAGGTAACAGGGAGCATCCCCCACTCCTGCAATGTCCCCTCTGGGCCTCACTCACCTGACAGGAGCAGGGGGGAAAAGGGACACCCCAAAGGGAGAGCAGGAGAAGCCTTGGGGGGTGGGACAACACGGGGTTTGATGAGAAGCTGCAGAACATGAGGAGGAAAGGGAGGGAACTGGAAACACCTGAGCAGAGAGTCCAGGAGAAGGAAATGGGGCAGGGAGCACAACTACAGCAGAGTCAGAGTGGGGATTGGAGAATTCAGGTAAGGGAAACCAGGGAAACAGAGAGGTCCGATTCTACGGAACAAGAAATGCAGATAGTAAGTCTGTAAGCAGAAACCTGGTCAGCAATGAGAAGTCTGCAGACTGGGAATGGAGAAGGAAGTGGGAAGGCTGAGCATGGAAGAACATGAGGAGCTCCATGGCATCACAGGGCAGCTTTAACCACAGCCTTTAATATTGGATGCTTATGTGACAGACACCCCCATCGTGTCCTGCAATCAAACACGGCTTTACAGAAACATGGGCTTGTCCCTGGGTTTAACCAGGGGCTCCATATTCCTAAATCCTGCTGGTGTGTTTTGTGCCTTCTGCAAAGAAATAGAAGCCACCACTCCGAGCATGTTCCCAGCACACTATTCATCCCAATAAACATATTAGCAGCTGGACTGCTGCATCCTCAGCTGCTTTTTCACCCAATTGGTGGCTGAGGCAGCAAATTAATCTCCATACAGTGGGAATTCAGTTCCCCCTCATGGCTGGAAACCCTCTCTACTGCACTATGAGCAACCAGAAAGGATTTCCCACAGTACAACCTCGTGGCACAGCAACGCTGCTGCTAACTCTGCCCAAGATCCCAGGGCAGGGTGGATTGCCTGCTCCTGGTGACTCTGAGTGTTCCTGTTGTCAGGAGAGGAGTTCGGTGCCTCCTGAGCACACAGATGATCTCACTTTGGGGCTGCAGAAAAGGCCCCCAGAGGCACTTCAGCCCTGCTGAGTGGGGGGAGGGAGCACACGCTCAGCCCAGCACAGCAGCTCTTTCTTTGCCTTCCACAGGTACATTCCTGCCACTTCCAGCCTGTGCCTGACCTACTTAGGGACCACCATGGTACTGCACGAGTCAATCCCAAACCCCACAGCTCCCTGCTCCTGGGCAGGAGAAGTATTCTGCTGTGCCAGCACTGAGCCGCCTCCCTGTGCCCCTGCCTTTGAGTGATGGGGAGGGGAACATCTCTGCTCTTTGCCCTGAACTGGGATGAGGTGAGGTTTAACAGCCGCAAATCCCCAACAAGGAGCACCCAGTGTCAGTGCTGTGATCTCTATGCTGGCCTGACCTGATGCTCTCAGAGCCCTGCTGAGGTGCAGGGAAGGCTCTGCCCATGGACCAGGACAGGTAGCTGGCAGTCCCAGAGCCTCCCTAAATCAATTATAGTTGAAAAAAACAAAACAATCACCAAAACAACAAAGAAATTACCCATTAGCTGAAAATACTGGAAAGGCAGGAAAGTTAACGATCCCAGCAGGTTGGAAATTCTCCTGTGTCAGGGATTTCAGGCAGCGTAAAAAGCAGCTTTGTACTGAATTTGGGGGAGGAGAGAAGAGACATCAGCTTCCAGGCGTCCAGAGAATCCAGTGGGACAAGCAGGAGGCAGAGCCTTGGGAAGGTGCTGCCCCTGGGGTGCCAAGGGGGAGGAGAAACCCCACGAGCCACTTCAGTGCCAGCTATGCCAAACAGGAGAAGGACCCACTCTGCCACCAGCATCTCTCTCCAGAAGTGCTGCAGCTTCCAGCAAAGTTTTCCTGCCTGCACAAGCAGGGGGTTTGCAAGCCCTGGGAGCTCTGTGCCTCAGTTTCCCCCACACAGATGTGTCACGGAGGGCCAGTGGGTCCTCAGGATGTCTAAGGGCAAGGTGGGCAATACCTCACTGACTCTTTGGGCTGCACTCTTGTTTCTCTTGTAGCCAATGAGGAATTACTGCTTTTTGTGCTATCACAGCCCTGTCAGCAGCTGAGGAGGAGGTCAGAGAGCTTAACAGAAGGCTCATAAATAGTTCTCAGACCCAGCAAGCTTCCATACAAACCTGTTTTCAACATTTATCCCGTTACCTGCCTGCTCTGTGCCTCAGTTTCTCCCTCTGTGCAAGTGGAAAGTGGCACCAGCCACCCATGGAATACTTTGGATCCCAAACCCTGAAACACCAGCTACAGGCTGTGCTACTGCTGTGCTCAAGGAATGCAGCCTTTGGGGGGCAGGGGCAAAAGGGGCTTTGGCAAGAATGCCAGGGACTGAGCAGGATGGAACTGGGTTAGACTGTCCACATTTCAGTGCTCAGCAAAGCAAAAAGCACCTCTTGACAAAGACACAACGTGGTCATTGCCTGGTGCACTCGTTCTTCACACCAACACTGGCAGCACACCCAGACCCTAAAGCACAGCAAAAACACCCAAACAGCCACTCCAAGTGCACAAATCCCACCTTGAGAAAGGTACCAGCACTGGGCACCCGAAGGAAAGTAATTACGCACAGGCTGAGGCCCTCAGAAAGAAGCCAGCTTGGTTTTTTCCACATACACAAAGGGCAGCATGCAAACTCCTTCCAGTTTCCTCCCCTCCTGCTCCTCCGTGGCTGCCCCTTTTCCTCAGGAAAGGAGGGCAGGAGGCAGCACGGAACCTGAACCTGTCCCTCCCAAGCTCAAAGCAGCAGAGAAGCCAAGGAGAAGCCCCCCACGTCCATCAGGAGATTTCAGCCCCTCCAGTCAAACCAAAGCTATTTTCTTCCCAGAGCAAAACCAAGTCCAACCCACACTTTTCATCACAGGAAAACACAAAAGAGGGACCCCAGCGACCTCTGCTCTCCCAGCAGCGGGAGGAGCCCTCCTGAAGGCTTGGGGAGGCACCTGGGAGCAAAACCACACTGCTCCCACTTGGTGACTCTGGTTTTTGGGGCTTAGAGCTGAAACCCACCCAAAATAATCCAGTGGGGTTTATGAGGACTTTGGAAAATGTCAACTCAATTCAGAACATCTCAAAACCAAGCAAGCTTTTACATGTTTCCAGTCTGTCCACAAAAATGTGTGTTGAGAATCCACATTTACTCACTTTTTCTTCCATTTTTCCCTTTTGCAGAATGCCAGGGGAAGAAACAAGCAGATTTTATTTTCAAGTTCTTGTTCAAGACTGTAATGAAAACTCGGGGATTATTTTTTCATGAAAATGTCCACTTAGGAAAAAGGCAATTCTTTTCTCTTTTGGGAAGAAATGGTTTCATTAAAAAACAATAAAAAGGTAAAATGGTACTTTCTAACAAGAAGCTGGAGTCTCTTCTTGAGTTATTAAGTAGCAGCCCAAGCCACACAAACACACTTTATTATCCTCCCCAGTGTCCACACTTGCAGCAGGGAAAATTCCTGCCAGTACTTTGGAGTTACCCGCAGTACTTTGGTTAGGAAAAGATAAAAATCTGTCTGGCACACAGTCTGTATTTGTGATTTACAGTCAGGCTTTGGAAGCTTAGCCCAGGTCAAAGCTCAGCTCTGCCTTATTCAGCAAAGGACATGAGCTGTGGTCCTGCCTTTGTGATCCCAGCAGGGCTGTGGAGGGAGGAATCAGGATGGGGAGAGCATTCAGAGTGCTTGTGTCTCACAGCAGCTCTCAGAAGGCAGAAGTTTTGTCCAAATGGATGCTGCAGGTAAAGCACTCGCCATCCCATAACTCACAGAATTCCCAGGAAGGCTCAGCTGTCACAGCCAGGTCACAGTGTCCCTGGAGCACAGGGCTGGCAGCAGCAGGACACCCAGGCCAACCCCATGGAACAAAGAGCAGCAGGAGCATTTCTGGGAAAAGCAAAGGTGGGAAGGGTCAGGGTGAATGTCAGCAGGTGGCTGCTGCCTCAGCTGTAGAGCTGCACTGGGTGACACATCCTGGGGACAGTGCCGGCTGTCCCTGCGCATCCCCAGCTGGGAGACAGTTTGGAGCAGGTCCCTCATCCAGCACTGCCTCCAGTGTCCCTGCAGCAAGGGCCTCAGAAGTGCCTGTGATGGCAGCACGAGGGAGGTGACCCTGCTGCCAACGGGCAGCGCTATCTGCAGCCCACGGTCTGTTCTCTGCTGCTGGAGCTGCAATCAGCTCCCCACTTGCCGTGGCTGGCACAAAGCCCCTCAGCAGAGAGTGCTGCCACCAGCACTGTATTTATAACCCTGCTATCAGTGCACTCCACCCAGGGCTGAAATCCCTCTCTATTCTGAGCCATGCAAGAGGAGAAGGGCAGAGGTCCTGCCCCAGAGAACTCTCAATTTAAGCAGCCTGCAGACAGGGACAAAGACTTTGGAGTGAGGTGGACACACAAATATGATCTGATAACTGAATACCTGTTTGCTCCCTCCGTTGCTGACCAAAATGTGGTTCCATAAATTTGCAAGTCCAGAAATTCTGTTCAGAGCCACAGAATTAGTCTGTCCCTAAAGCACTCAAGGCCTGTAAGCTTTAATCAGCCATCCCCTCACCCTGTGGTGTGTCAGCACAGGGGCCCTGCTGCTCGGGCAGCTTCAGAACTGCTGGTCTCCCTCCCCGGTGATTGAAGTTCTCCCAGCACCTCATTACCACCTCTCCCAGTTGCCTGCCCCACATCAAAGGGGTTTCCTGAGGCTTTGACAACCATCCCCCTGCTTCCAGCAGAAAGCTGTTGTAAGCTTTTTTGGGGAAGAAATTATTTAAGGGAGCTGAAATAGGATTTATCCACAGAGCAAGAAGCTCCAGTTTTGCATCTCACCATGCACAGTGGAGGATGATCCCTAGAGTCAGTGGGGGAAGAGAACCATGGAATCCCAGAGCTGTTCGGGTTGGAAGGGCCCTTAAAGCCCATCCAGTGCCGCCCCTGCCATGGGCAGGGACACCTTCCACTGTCCCAGGGTGCTCCAAGCCCCGTCCAACCTGGCCTTGGACACTGCCAGGGATCCAGGGGCAGCCACAGCTGCTCTGGGTCCCCCATCCTGTGCGAGCACTGGGAGCTCCAGTGCTGCTGCAAGGGTGGAAGTGCTGCTGCTGTGAAGCCATGGAGGCTCAGGCTTTGCTGTGGACTGATAACACAATTATTTACCTCGAGTGAATGGAAGTGCAATCAAGGCAGAGCCTTTCAAAGCATCTTGAGACAGGGAAATCTGAGCTCCCAGGCCCAAAGAGGTCTTGCTAAGCAGTACAAGGGTGGCTGTGCAGACCTACCTGCTCTGTGGCAGATTTTCATCACTGCTATTCATTCTGGAGCAGGAATCTTAACGGGAATAAGTGACCCCTTATTTCCCAGCACTGAAAATGCCTTCAGGCATCACATCCAGGGTGATTTGCCTTGCTGGAATGTTCTGTATCTACAGTGGGCCTTGTGACATTCCCTGTGTGCCCTGTGGAGCAGGGGGATGGGGTGGACATGCACGAAGTGCTGGAGCCTGTGAGCCTGCCCAGCACATCCAAGCACACCCAAGGAGCCCCAAGGAGCAGGAACCAGGGAGCTGTGCCCCTCTCACACACGGGAGAATGGTCATTCCCACGGAACGCTGCTATGCAAAGCCAGGAGGGCTGAGCTGCCTCTGACTCCTGCTGAGCCCTGCTTCAGGCAGCTTTTCAGGGCAAATAATTAAAGATGGGCTCTGAATCCACAAATCAAAGAGAGAAAGACCTTGGATACAGGAACAAAAGGAAGAAAAAAGGACTTAAAAGTCTGCCCTGTGCTGTACAATGCTCAGACAGGTTCTTTGCAGGCACAATTGTGTTCAGGAACAGACTGCTGAGACTCGGCAAGTTCCCTGGGAACACAGGTGGGGGAGGCTTTGAATCTCCAGGTGTTTTTGTGGCTCTGAGTGCTTTGCTCTGCTCTTAAATCGAAGCCCTTCTTTCCTGCACAGCCTGCCAGGGAAAAGCAGAGGCTGGGAGCTCCCCAGGGAAAAGCTGCCGAGCAGAGGGGACGTGACAAGCTATGACAAAATACCACGGGAGAGCAGCAGGGAAATTTTCCTCCACAGTCCATGGCCACGAGGAGAAAATTAGCCAAGAACAGACCTCCAGCAATGACCCCTCTTGAGCATTAACATTTCGTCAGCATCAGTGAAGTCACAGAAGAGCTGAGAGGGAGATTTCCCATTCCACATCAAAGGAGAAACTGAGGCACCACAGGGGGGAGGCCCCAACAAACATCCCCGGAGGACACTTTCCTGCCAGGAATCCAAGCTGTGTTAGTTTATGAGTGGCACCTTTCTGGCTGCAGCACAGCCCTGTGGCCCCTCGGCTGCTTTCCAGCCCCATGCCCCAGCTGCCAGGTGGGTTAGGCTCCAAAGGTGATGCCCAAAGCAAGGAAAGCCCCTCTCCTTGCAGGAAACCTCCAATTAAATGGAGGTGGCCAGGGCTCCAAACTGCCCTGGAATCATCACTTTTAAACCAGGGAGGTTTCTTGCTTTGAGGAGGCCAGACAGGTGCTTTTGCAAGCTTTAGACCAAATTGACTCCCCAAGTTTGTCAGAGCTCCTCGGTGAGGATTTTCAGGCTGAAGGGGAGGGTGAGGAAGGTCTGTGGAGCCCTCAACCCACACGAGGCTCTGGAGAATGGAGAGTGAGCCTGGCTGCCCCAGGAACAGGCTCTGACAGGAGATTTGGAGAGCTCTGCCCTTGGCTGCTGCTGAGAGTGATGCTCTTGTTTTCTGTTTTTTTTTCCCCAAATGTCTTAACCTGCTCTCTCACACTGCAGAGCTGGGAGCCTTTTGTTAACTATTTCCTGCTCTGGTTTCCATGGAAAACAGAAAGTCACATGCATTATCTCCCAAGAGATGACAGAAACGCCTCTGGCCTAACAATCCCTCTGCCTTTAACAAATGAGGCCAAAGAGAAAAACCATCAAGATGCAAACCAGAGATTTCAAGTCCATCTGCTCAAGTGCCACAAACCCTCAGTATTTTAGAATAATCAAGTGCTAAAAAATTCCCAAGCTGTTTAGCTAAGTCCACACTCAGGCATTCTTTCCCCCAAAAAGGGCAAAAAAGAGGCATTAAGTCTGTATGTTGCTAAAGTGCTGGGGGGAAATGTAATATATTGTGATTTAAAGCATTTGATCTTGCTTTTCCCTGGTGACACATTTCTAATTCTCATTATTTCTAAGCTTTGGGCCAAGGTCCCATCTGTCACACCAGCACCTGTCTTTCTTGAAGCTTCAGCTCGTTTTCCCAGGGCTTCTGCTGGCTCCTGGATGACATGATCCACCAGCAGGACACATGGCAGCATCCAAAGTCCTCTAAGCGAGAGGCTCAGTGCCCAAAGCTGGGGTGAGGTGTCCAGAAGAGGGGTGCCTGATCTTTGCAGTGCTGTTTGAAGCCTGATTCCAGCACCTTTGCATCTCAGCTTTAAAAGATCTGTAAGAAACCCCTGAATTCATCTATCTGCTCACCCCAAGATAGCACAGAAGGGAAATTCAAACACCAGTGATGTTTGCAAAGCAGCATGTTTCTTTTCTCTGTAGGCACTCGAACTAGGCTTCCTCATTCAGTTTTAGGCTAAAAACAGCTCTTGTTTCAGTGGCTTCAGCTGAGCAGCATTTGCCCCATGACATCCTAAGAACAGGGGTCAGCTGAGGTTCAAGGTCCAAGAATGAGGAGCAATGTGAAGAAGACCCCAAGTTGTGAGCAGCTGAGGGTGAGAGGAGGCCCTTTGAGGAGTGAGAGCTCCTGTTAATCCTGCAGCAGCAGAGTGGTGTGTGGGGCTGCTCCGGGGGCAGATTCCATGCAGTCTGTCTGGATCTAAAGTGGAATTCTTAGTGAAACAAAAGTGAGGTGCTCTAAATTTAGATGCTCTATTAACACCTTTAAAAGCCACAGAGTGGCTGAAATCTCACTCAGAGTCGTTGCTCCCATCAGGCCAAACTGAAACCCTGGAGCCAGTGAGGAAAACCTCACGGGTTTGAGTGCTGAGCTCCCTTTTGCTGTCCCTCCCCATCCTTGGTGGCCCTTCCAGTGGTTGCTATGTGTTCCTAAGTGACACAACCCACAGCTGTTAATACCTGTAATTCCATTTTATGCTTCAGCCTTTCTGGCAGTAGAGCAGCAAGGCTAGAGCTGGGGTTGAGTGAGACAGCAAATAAACAGCAGGCTAAACAGCTGCAATGCAAAGAGATACCCATCTTTCAATATCAGATCTGTTAGTCTAATACCCTTTGTTTGTGTTGCAAAGCAGGTTCTGTCTTGCACTCCAGCTACAGACACATCAGATGGGCCATAAATCATGGAATAATACGGGCAGGAACTAGGACTTGTCTGGTAAATCACTTTCTGCTCGTAATATGCTGATCTCTGTGGGATTGGGATGGATGAGATCCCTGGATTGAAGGCAGTGTTGTGCTATGACAGTTATACATGAGGGATGCTCATAGCAAACCCACGCTGCAATTTATTGTTTAGTCAGAAAAATTCCCCTTGATTTATAAATATTTCGCCTGAGAAGAACATCCACGCTAAATCCAAGCACACAGACAAGCTTCCCAGTGCCCAGGGGTGATCAAAGAGGACGGGCTGGATGGGTGCTGGGGGCTCCAGGGGGACTCCAGAGCTGCATCTCCTCCGCAATAAAGCCCATTAAAACCAACGGGAGTGCAGCTCACGCTTTTCCATGGGATCATTGCTAGGTGTTAATCTACCCTGTATTCCCCATTCCAGTTGAGCGCGAGGTGATGATCCGGGGCTAAAAACTGCTCTTGGCTGTTCCGTACAGAATCAGGAGAGGTGCAATCCTTCCAGCGTTAAAGAACAAATTACAAGCTCACCTGTCCTGCCCAACTCCCTCCTCTCTCATAAGGTCAGGAAGCGCAGACTGCTGCGTTAATAAAACAACCCCAGCTCCCATCACTCACTGCCGGCTTTATCTGTTCCAGACACCTCTTGCTGCCAACAGCCCCGTTCTATTTTTACGGAGCAAATGCTTTCACGGCTCCGCTTCCCTGTGCTGCCCACTTGATGTGTTGTTCACACCTCGTTTACTCTTCACACCCCTCAAGGACCTGGCGGATTGGCGTGGAAGGATCCCTCCCCTGGACAGCCCTGTGCTCCGATAGGAATGGGAAAACAAATAGGAACCAGAGTTGCTGTCAGCACTTGCGGCCCCGGGGGGGACAGGAGGGAAAAGGGCAAGGAGGGTATCTTCACTCCTTCAGCTGCTGTCCTGATTATCCTTTCTCTCCTTGTAACCGGTTTGGAGTGGAAGCCGTCAAGAAGAGCATCCCCTCAGCCAGGGCCTGAATTACTGCATCCAAGCTGTAACTTTCCTGCAATTCTCCATGTGGGAGCACAGCCTTCCAGCAAGGGGTCCAACATATCCACTGACAAATGCCCAACCACTGAGGAAGTTTAAGACTCACAGTCCCAAACGAGTAATTTAATTATTGGACAAACTTTCCAGATGTGCTGAAGATTCCCTGTGTAATCACTTGGATCACAGGGGCCAGGCTGGGTCAGCTCATCCCAAAGTCTTTAGGGTTGCCATGCAGGAAACAGATCTCTGTCCTTCACCACCTCCTAAGGCTTCAGCAAGATGTGCTCAAAGGGGGGCTACTAAACCACATGGAGTCTTGGAAATATTCCCAAAACATCCATCTCAGTGACAATTATGTAAGAAATATGAATCCCTTGTTATCAGTTCAGAGTTTTTCCAGTAACTTTCTACTTAATCTTTGGAATGTGCACTATTCAAAGAGAGAGGACCACAAATTTAATTGAGATGGGAACAAATGCATAAGCCCAATATAATTTGACTTTAAGGAACGACCCCAGTACTTAATACCTATCAGTTTTGCCCTCCCACCTCAGTTATTAATAGCATAGGTGCAAAAGCAATCATCCACTTCTCTTGGGATGACCCAAAGCTGCTGGGGTTGTGTGGGGCTCTGGAAGGGTATCTGGGCACCTGCAGGTCAGAACACTGTGTGCAGATGCTCTGCTGAATGCAGCCTGGCTGTGAGTTCCCACTCTAAGAATAAACACTTCCTAAAAATAAACCTGTGCTTTCCTGGCTTTCTTCCTTCCTTTGTTTTCTTTCTCTGTTTTCTTTCTCTCTTTCCTTCTGCCCACCTATCCAGCAATCTTCTCATCTGCGCTTTGTGCGGATCAAATATTCCAATAATCCTCTCTCCAGCCTCCCAGCACACAAGAAAAACTACAGCACTTCTAAGTTCACTTTCTAAAATCACTGATATGAAAATAAATCACTTTGGAGCCAGGCCTGTGTTTTACAATCATTTACAAAGCCTGTAATCCCATCCTCGTAACCATCAGCAGACTGTGTAAGGAGTGAATCACTGAATTGATTTGGATGAGGAAAAGGCATCTTTTCCATGTCAGAATCACAGGAAGAAGAATTTAGAACTTATTTTCAACTGAAAAACAAATGGAATGGTTCAGAGACTACAGGATACTCACAGGCAGATGATGTACAACTACCACAATAGCACGAAGTTCAACATCATAAAGCCCTTTTCTTGTTGTCACTTCAAGTCAGGTGTGCCTCCATCCCTCAGTCTCCCTAAAACAAACAGCAATATTGGCACAAAAGGCATCAGAAATTTGTAAGACCTTCATTTCTTGCACCCTCTCTTGCCATTCTTCCTAGGAAAGTTCCAAGTCCAAGGGAAGGTTACCAATCCCCCACATGTCACAAAAAAAGGGGTTTGGTTCTTTCCTGTGTCATGGTGAGCAGGGCCAAAATCTTCATCTGTGACTGAGTGGTCATTTTGGAAATCCAGCTGGATCTGCCTCAAGGGAACCTGCTTTTCCCAAGCCATCAGAGCATGAATCTCACTCACAATTATTGAGCTCGTTTTGTACTCAGCCTCTCCTCTCCCTCATGCAGAGCAACATCAGTTTAAGTGTTGTCATCCCAGGTTTTCTCTTCCCACAATTCAGCTATTTCACATTAGCAGGGATGGGGGAGCCCTCCCCAAATGTATTATTTCATTGAATGTTTCCAACCAGGCTACATTTTTCATGGTCTTTATTTGGATCAATCATGTTAAAAGCTGATGTAGCATTATTTAATCTTTGGCAGGAGGAGAATTAAGATACAGGTTTATTCACTTACAGAAAATGTCAGACTAGAATTAGATGATCACTTAAGGGATTGAACTTAACTACTGAGAGAGCTGCTTTTTCAAGCAGAAAATGTTAACATTCTTGCCTTGTTTTTTTCCCTGGGTTCTGGTGGCATGAAAATGGGATTTATTAGAACCTGTAGTAAGTTTGGGGTAAATTATCCTGTTCTTTTCTTCAGTGTAAACAACTGATAGCTGAATATTCAGCACCAAACCTCTCTAAGCTGGGTCTGGGAGCACCCTGGGTAGTGCACACTCACACAGAGGAATTTTAAGGACTTGTGCCTGAGGGCAAGAGAGATTGGCTGTGCAGTCTGGGTCTGGTCTGGCTTCTGACAGTGCTGGGAGCTGATTTACAGAGCCAGGACAGTGCCTCTGCAGCTGAGGCTTTCCACACACAGAGCACGGTGCTCTGAGCTGCCAAAAGGATGGAATTCAACACCAGGTACTCCGAGAGATCATTTCATGGGACAGCCCAGGATGGAATGGAGTTGTCCATGAGACAGCACTTTGTCCTGGGGGCAAGGAGGCCAATGGTATATCCAGGGAAGCACTGGGAAGAGCATTGCCAGCAGGTCAGGGAGTGATCCTGCCCCTCTGCCCAGCCCTGTGAGGCACATCTGGAACGTTGTGTCCAGCTCTGGGATCTCCTGGAGCGGGGCCAGTGGAGGCTGCGGGGCTGAGGAAGGGCCTGGAGCATCTCCATGACCAGGAAAGGCTGAGGGAGCTGGGGCTGTTCAGCCTCGAGAGGAGCCCCAGCTGAGAGGGGCCCTCAGCCCTGGGTGTCCCCCTGTGTCCCTGGGTGTCTCCATGTGTCCCCACATGTCCCTGGCTGTCCCTGGGTGTCCCTGGCTGTCCCTGGGTGCAGGGAGGGCTCCAAGCAGGGCCCAGGCTCTGCTCCAGGCCCTGCAGTGGCACCAGAGGAAGGGGCAGGGACTGATCCCAGCAATTCCCCTGCACAGGAGGCAGAACTTCTGCCCTGGGTGGTGCCCAGCGCTGGACAGGCTGCCCAGGGAAGGTATGGAGTCTCCTCCCCGGGGATATTCCAGAACCATTGGGACACAGTCCCAGTGTGCTCTGGGATGGCCCTGCTGGAGCAGGGAGCTGGGACCTGGTGACCCTCTGAGGTCTCTTCCAGCCTGACCCATCCTGGGGTTTTGTGAAAATTTGCTCCCCTTGATACACTTGTCTGGGTCAGGGGGGCCACTGCAATTATCACTAAATGAATACCAATTAACTATCTCAGTAATGAAAAGGCAGCTCTGTAGCCCTTGGTCCTGAGTTGTGCTGAGTTCCCATTCTGACGAAACACCTCGGCACTGATATTTCCATTGCACCATTCAGTGCCCAAGCAGCACAAAGACCCCTGGGAGCGTGGAGCTGGGATGGGGAACACCAGCAGCTCTCCAGGCACCCACCCCTTCATTTCTAACTGGGCCTGAGCCACTGCTGCCCCAGTCTCCTGAAGATGCACCTTGTAAGGAGCTCTGGTGAGGAGGGGGTTAACAAGCAGCCACACACATTTTCCTCCTCCCTAGCTGAGCTCCCCCCAGTCAATGCAACAGCCTGTTTTCCAGCATGGATCTCCTCTTCCCACTCAAGGGGTCACAGATTGCCAGCCTTGTTTTAATGAGCTGTGTCCTGCAAATTTCACAGTCACTTCCAGTCTAATAAGGGAACCCACAGGGGTGGTGTTTTCAATTTGCTCCTCTTTCCTGGAGAGTTTGTGCCATACATCACACGGAGCAGCTCACAGCTGGTGCAAAGAGAAAAGAATTAGCTTGTATTCCCCACGCAGGGGTTTTATAATTCAATATTTATTAAGATTGGGGTCCTCTCATTTGAAAGGCCAAACAGTTTGTTTTACTATGTGTGGGATAGATTATGTTAATATAGTGAACAAGGGCTTCCAAGAACTAATTTAGTGAGGGTGTTGAAAAGCCCTGCACACGATAGAAATATTATGAACAAGTAAGAATCCTTAGTACTTTGTCTAACCAAGCCCTGTGCATACAAATTAAACATAATTGGAATCCCTGTTCCAACCATCAGACTAAGGGCTACTTTACAGCTGAAATGACACCTAAATGTCTAATTTTAATTTTAAATTTACTCTATAAAAGCACAGCCTGATTGTTTTCCTCCCTTTGAAAGAAGATTTATGAAAAATGAGCAAATCTAAGCTTTACTTAAATGTATGTGAATGAACACAGCTCTCAGCTGAAGCTCATTGCAAAGCAGAACTCCTTGAATATTCATTAATTCTTTCAGACATCTGATATTCCCCTGTACACACAGTAGCACTATACTATTGCTCAGTAAATAATACCAGAGTCCCATGAGAAATTCGGAGATCTGGTTTCAACTTTTAATCTAAAAGCAATGTGAAATATTCCATCATTTTGGAATATAGACTATATCAATATTCACATAGAAAACTTTGTATTTAGAGCCACAGAACAGGAAAAACCCTCTAAGACCATCAAGTCCAACAGCAGCTACCTGGCAACAACAGCCCAGCACTGCCAAGGCCACCACTAAATGATGTCTCCAGGAGCCACAGGATGGGAACTCCACCCCTGGAGTGGGGTGGAAGCTGTGGAAGGGCTGGACAATCCTTTCAATGAAGAAGTTGTCCCCAGTATCCAGCTAAACCTCCCCTGGCCCAGCCTGAGGCCGTTCCCTCTCCTCCTGTCCCTGTTCCCTGGGAGCAGAGCCCGACCCCCCAGCTGCCCCCTCCTGTCAGGGAGCTGTGCAGAGCCACGAGGTCCCCCTGAGCCTCCTTTGCTCCAGCTGAGCCCCTTTCCAGCTCCCTCAGCTGCTCCTGGGGCGCCAGCCCCTTCCCCAGCTCCGTTCCCTTCCCTGGACACGCTCCAGCCCTCGATGTCCTCCCTGTCAGGAGGGCCCAGGACGGGACACAGCGCTGGAGGTGGCCCAGCAGGGCCAGCACGGGGGGCCAGTCCCTGCCCTGGGCCTGTGGCCACACCGTGGCTGGTACAGCCCAGGTGCCACTGGCCTCTTGCCCACCTGGGCTCGTGTCCAGCCACTCGCACAGCACCNTCCATCCCCTCACCACAGCCTCCAGAAGGACACTGACCACCCTGCAGCACCCCCACCCCCGGCTCGGTGTCCTCCCCGCCCTGAGGGGCTGCCCTCCATCCATCCCCTCACCACAGCCTCCAGAAGGACACTGACCACCCTGCAGCACCCCCACCCCCGGCTCGGTGTCCTCCCCGCCCTGAGGGGCTGCCCTCCATCCATCCCCTCACCACAGCCTCCAGAAGGACACTGACCACCCTGCAGCACCCCCACCCCCGGCTCGGTGTCACCCCGCCCTGAGGGGCTGCCCTCCATCCATCCCCTCACCACAGCCTCCAGAAGGACACTGACCACCCTGCAGCACACCCCCACCCCCGGCTCGGTGTCCTCCCCGCCCTGAGGGGCTGCCCTCCATCTCCTTACCACAGCCTCCAGAAGGACACTGACCAGGCCTGGTGCCGGGGCTGAGCCTGGGGGAGCACCAGCACCGACCAGCCGCCAGCCAGACCTAACCCCTTCCCCGCCATCTGCTGGGACTGGCGCCAGCCCGGCTTTCACCTGAGCACACGAGCAGAGGGTTTCACAGGACAATACTCTGGGCAGTGGTGGCAGAGGCTTTACCAAAGCCCAGGTACGAGCACCCACAGCTGCTCCCTCCCCCAGCAGTGTGTGCTGGGTCTCCTCAGGGCTTCTCCATGGCTGTGGGGGCTTGGCCACCACTGCTCCTGCCCCTGGCACCAGCTGGGGGCTCCCGGCAGCTCCCTCTGCTCCCCTGAGAGTCCCTGGGCTGGAGCCCCCGTGCACCCCAGGAGAGCTCTGCTTCAGAGCCACTCATCCCAGTGCCTGCATTGGAGATTCTCCCTCCCGGCATTTGGGAATTTAGCTGCTCTATTGAACAGAATTAAAGGATTTAATTTAGTGAGATTTGGCATTAGCTCTTGCTTCTCTGCTGTCCATTAGTGTCAGAACTGAGCTATGGATCCATTCCAATAAATGTTTGTATAAACATGTTTGTATACAGATTCATGCAGGCTATAGATTCAGCGTGAGGCACTTCTCACTGAAACAGGCACCATAACTCACCAAAAAGATGGGGAGGATTTAATCGTTTTGAGGGAAAGATTTTTTAATAAGCCAGTAAAGTTCAGGAGACAATACATCATCCAAGAGTGAACAAAGGCTGCTGTTTATTGGTAGGAACCTCCCAAATGAAGAGCAGCTAATGGAAGTATTTTTTCATCCGTCTCTCGCAAATATTCCTGGTTTGGATGTTTTCTGCGTAAACTGTTTGTGTTAATGTGATTATTCAGTTAAATGAGTAGCAACAAGAGATTCCTCAGCAAAGGGTGTGGCAAACATGTTAAGCACGGCTGGAATACAACATGTCTCCATCATACCCAAATTCCCACCATATGCTCCTGCTTTTTGCACGAACTGGAATGAGAGCCAGCCACTCAAGGACCAGGAGGTGCAGAGGGGCTTTCTAGTGACCGGTGGTCACCTTCTGGTGTGTACAAGACACTGACCCCCGCTTAGACCCTTGCAGGTCAGCAGTGAGGCTTGTGTTCATGTACCCACTTTACAGTTCTCACGGGCTCAGGGAGACATTATTAACCTTAAATCCAGATTTAATCTTCCATGTCCTGCTGGAAAATCTCAGAATGTCAAGGAAAAAAATTCTCCCAAGTGATTCTGGAATGACTTTCTATGGCCTGGAGAGCAGGAGAAGAACACAGTGTGGAAAACAAAGCAAACCAGCTTTATCTCACACCACAGTTAATAAAAATTAAATGTCAGACGGGACAAGAAAAAGTGATGTGGTAACATACAGAGGACAGGATCCATGAGAGACTCTAAGTAATGAAAAGGTCAGGGGAGCCTATAAATAAAGCCTGAGGCAGGCGAGGTCTGGGGAGGCAGGGAGCTCGTCAGGGAGTACAGAAACTCAGGCAATTAATGGATATGTTTTATGTAAATGGAGCAATTACTGTTCCAGGTACGGAACCTGCTCTTGCTCAGAACATTACAGACCCCACTGTCCACCACCAAAACAAGGCAAGGGCTGATCACGGTCCCTGTACGGACTGCACTGTGCAGGGACAGCTCAGCTCTGGGGATGAGGAGCCATTCCCACCTCCGCCAGGCTGCCTCGTGCAGGCATGTCCCAAATCCCACTGGGGATTTAGTTTGTAGACCCCACCTTCTGAATGGAAAATTCTGAGGGCCTGCAGGTTTTGCAGGGGGGAAATGTCCCAAGTTTGCATGGTTGCATGGTCTGATATTCCCAGGGCTTTCCTCCCCCCTGTTTGAGTCTCCAATTCTGCCTCCCCATCTGGACACAGTTTTTCCTGGTTCTTATCCCCAACATCCATGCCCGTGCTGATGAAACAGTCATAGGGAGATGTTCCACCCTGCACTCAAGGGTGCCCTGTGCCAGTGCCCCACTCCACTGTTGTACAAACCTGGATTAAGAAACAGCTCCAGCCTCAATTAAATTGCAGCCATAAAGCCCCAGCTCTAAAAACCAACCCATTTAAAATTCAGGACATGCTTGTGGGCCTTCCTGAGCCGGAGCCTAAACAGATCCCACAAAGCCACACGTGCGAGCATTGAATTGTGCAGGGTCAGTGGGAGCCAGGGACAAATGCAGGGCTCAGAGTCAGCCCCTGGTTACGGTGCCTTCCCCACATTGTGTGGAGCAAGGGGCAGCTCTTTGTGCTGGGCTGGCTGCTCAGGGACACCAGCCAGGACCAGTTCCTCACTGGGCTCACGGGGCTCATTGCTGGGGGTGTACTGCAGGAGGAGCTGCAGACGGGCTGAATTTTGGATATGTACTGCAGGAGGAGCTGCACAGGGGCTGATTGCTGGGGGTGTAATGCAGGAGGAGCTGCACAGGGGCTGATTGCTGGGGGTGTAATGCAGGAGGAGCTGCACAGGGGCTGATTGCTGGGGGTGTAATGCAGGAGGAGCTGCAGAGGGGCTGAATTTTGAATGTGTAATGCAGGAGGAGCTGCCCAGCTCGGGCTCTGCAGACACAACCCCGGGAGCTAAGCTCTCCTGGCAGCAGATGGGGAGAGGAACGGGATGGGTGAAGCACAGGGCAGCAAACAGCCCTGATCCAATAAAACCTGACATCCTGAAATTCAGTGAGGAAAAACGCCTCCTCTCCGCTATTGGAAGCCGTGTCCCAGCAGCCCCACGAGACCGAGGTCCCGGCCCTGCTCCCTCTCCTTTCCCAAGTGCTGTTTGTGTCCCTTTATCCGCCTTGGCAGCGCAGAGAGGCTTTGCCAGGGAAGGACAAACCCCTCCTGGGCTCCCTGGAAGGGTCCAGCAGGCCAAGGCTGTCTCTGCCTGCACCTGGCACTGCCTCCCCTCCTTCTATTCTGGGCGCAGGGAAGCAGCTGAGCCCTGCTCCGAACGGGAGGCAGATGGGGCACGGATTCAGTGTGGTTGTGCTGCTCATTTGTTTGGCACGAAAATGATGGACACGCGATGGAAAAACCCGGAACACACACGGGGCTGAGCACCCAGCAGCTTTCACCATCATTAATTTTCCTGTTACTGCGAGTTTTTCTCCTCATTCAGTGATAAATCTGCAGCAACACGGAGGGTTGGAGTTGTCAGCCTGATTCTCCTCAGGTGCTTTTAGGTGTATTGCTCTGATTTCCTACAGTGCATTTCTTGGACTTTTGGGCTGTGGGAACTGCTGTATCCCTGCTCAGTGAGCTGCGCACCAGGACATGAGGCACTTCTGAGTACTGGGGTAACAAAAGTGGAATTGTGGAAGCATTTGCTCCTCCTTGGAATGGAAGTATGTTTTTTATTAACCTTGGGCTTTATCTGCATTTAGTTTTCATCTCTAAATCCACACAGGATATGAGGACCTGAGTAAAATTAAGAAAGAACAGATTTTAAGATTAGTATTTTTTGACATCCATCCCCAAAACATTCATCAACCAGGACAGTGAATTCAGTGGTTCTCAGCCTAACCCATAGCTGCTGTTTGCACACACAATAAAAACACAATTTCCTTCAATCTGATGAAAATCCCATAAAGGAAAATATAGTGAAAGAAAGATGGGTCAAAAATATGATGCATTTGCACTCCTAAAATGCAGGCTAGTCTTGCTGAATTTGCACATCGTAACTGCAAAAGGCATGAAATACTTAAAATATTCCTGCAATGGTCTTATGCTGAATGAAGAGCTTTATGAATATTTCAATTACAAGATGAGGCTTGAAAGGATAGAGTTGTTTCAATTTTGAATCACCCTTCCTTAAATAACTTGCCCTCTTTGGTAGGAAATGAGACTCGGTTAAATCTGACACACACTGAGTGAGGACGGAGCTCCCTGAGCTGGAACCCCCTCGCTGTCCCCCTTTGCTGCTCAGAACAGAGCAGCCCTGGCTTCATGGAGAAGACACCGAGCTCTTGTCACCCCTGGGGCAAACAAGCCCTGTTTGATGGGTCAAGGCCTCCCCTCCTCCTCACCCGCTGTTATTTACAGTATTTGTTAAATGAAAGGCTCAGCTCTTTGCTGTGCAGCGCTACACCTGCCGCTCTTTGCATCAGGAGGTCATCCTCTTCTTTTGGGATTTGCGAGACACCCAGAGAGCAGCAAAACCCACTCTGCTGCATTGATCAGCTCGTTTCTACTCCCAGGTACAGAAAGGTCCTTGATTTCCTCCTCTGTCCTACTCAGAGATGGACCATGATGCAAATACTTGTGAGTTTTAGCAGAGCTTTACAACCACTTCATGTCCTGGTTCGGATGTCACTAATCCAACCAAAATACAGGTCTAATTCTGAGGAGTTACTCCTGGTTTTACTGGAGTTAATGAAACCAGGCTGTTGTTTTTTTCATTCACTCTTTCAGCTCACCCCACTGAACCAGAGTCTGTACTCTCCCATACCTTCAGTGCTTGCTAAACTGGAGCAGCTCCAGAATTGCATTCACCCCAACACATCAAGCACAGATTTTAGCGGAACTTTGGATTTTACCTTCTTGGGAAAGCAGTTACATGTGTGTGCTGCCTGGTTCCAGCTAAGCAGGACAGCTCAGTCCCTGCAAGGAGAATAACAAACTTCCCTCAGTAAAGCTGCAGAATTAGGTTCTACTTTTCAGCAGAAATTATCCACCAGCACCAGTTGTTCACACAGGACACACCTGTGTGCATTTTCTTATGCACAACAACGTCTGAAAGTGCAACTTCCGCCTCCATTCCCTAAAGCAGGACTTAAGAACCAAGTTCTGGTCTGATAGCTGTTGGCAAAGCTGGGGGACCCACTGGGCTCCCTTGGAACCTTTCCCCATTTCCCCGAGAGAGAATGATCACCCAAAATGAAATCAGAATTCAGCCCTGACTTCCTCATGGAATCAAATGCCAGCATCTGGATTCTGCTGCTCCTCACAGCCACTGAAGTGACCAGGCACCTCTGGAAATGAAGCCCTGACTGGTGTCACTCCGAGCAGACTCTCAGTAGTTCATCACGGCTTCACTGGCCTTTGAATGGAACCACTTTTCTGAAAGCCTGCCTGGTTTCCCTCTGCCTTAATTAAGCATCTTCTCTGTCATCCACCACACTGCTGCTTAACACATCCTGGCAACTTGCCCCTCATATATTGCAGGAGATATGGCTGGCAGCAAACAGAGCTTATCACTGGGTATTAATTACTTGAGCATAAATAACATTGCCTCTTCTCTCAGCTCCATGATCCACCCTTTCTGATGGAAATATATTCATAGTAACAAGAGAGAGAAAACAATGAGGCGGCAAATTTAAGCCTAAAATGAGTGATGAGTCTTGCAATGAGTGAAAATTAAAGTCAGGATAATTAAAATGAAAAATAAAGGTACATTTCTAAGAGGGATATTGATTAACCCCTGCCCAGAACCATCTGCCAAGGCAAGGGCTGGATTTTTCCACGATATCTTCATATCAGTCTAAGAAATTAACTCCGGTCAAAATGAAAAGTCTTAATATGCATAAATATGGGAATTCATACAGGAGAAAGAAGCACCCGAGGCACACAGGCCAGCTTGGCCCTCCATGAGCACCAGTGGCACTGCCCAAGGACAGAACAGCTCAAAGGCTGCGTCTGGGAAAGCAACTGATAAAATAAAACCGCGGGATGTGCAGGGCTCCCTCCAGGGCATTCCCAAAGCCTCCCACAAAAGCCAGCTGAGCACAAAGCCTCCACTGTGCTGCCCCTGCCCGCTCCACTGCCCCCTCAACTCTCCTCTTAGAGAGGTGCTCCCCAGCCATCCTGCACAGGTAGGAAGATAAAGTACAGGAAACGCAGATTTTGGCTGCTCCAAAGCTCTCATGGATGATTGCAGGGCAGGGACACACCCTGGAATCCAACTCCTTCCCTGTCCCACACTGCTGAGGGTGTTTGTGCTGGGCCAGGTGGGGTCTGGCTCTGCGGTGTTGGGAAGTCCTCTCTCTGAAGGTGCAGCTTTGCCTGCTGGGGACACGATGTGCACATTTGTGTGTGTAGGGAGGCACCTGGGTTCATGTTTAATAACCCAGCCCTCAGGTGCTGTGTTAAAACGCAGGATTCAGGTGGAAATGTTTGCACACACAACACTGGCAGCTTCTGAGAGCCCCTGTTGTGCATGAGTGGCTCCTACATGAGTTGTGGAGGGATTCTGCAGTGAATTTGGCTTATCAGTGATACATTCATAAAGCAGATGTTTTCCATGTTTTGAATATGTATTTTTAGCTTGTTTACTGTGTCCATTATAGAACTGTGAATGGTTATTCATGGGTGAATAGCTGTGCTTACAGGTTATAAATGTTTCTTGTGGAGTATTAGTTAACATTTTTTAAGTACACTGATGAGTGTAGAGTTTATATGGGATATTTACGTGGGTGGATGTATCTGTGTGAGCTACTTCAACTCCCATAAGAGATGCAGCTTTGTATTTAAATGTTCATTACAGCAAAGAGTGGATCTATTATGCTTTTATTCCCATGGTTCATTGTCCTGCACATGCTGGTGAGCAGCAAGGAAATGGATCCAGCTGTCAGAGACAACAATTCTGGAAGCGGTGCTGTCCTTCACTTTCAGAAAAGTTCAATACACTCACTAAATTAAATTTCTTTCAGGAAAACAACGACCCTGGGGCCTGCCTGACAGGCTTTGGAAAAGGTCCCCAAACCCCCAGAAGTGGCAGCCAGGCTGCACAACTTCAAAATACGGTTTGAAAATACAGGATTTTCAAATGTGCCTCCAGCCCTGGGGGATCCTGTGCCCTGGATCTGCTCAGCTCAGTGAGGAATGCAGGAGGGTGTTTCTCCCATCCTCCAGAAGCAGGGAAGTTCTGGGCTCAGCCCATGCAGACACTGTTTGAAGCCTCAATTCAGGAAGTCACTGGGGCATATTTGCAGATTCCAAACGCAGAACAAGGCTTGTCCTACCCCCTATGCCCTGTGATGGATTTGCACAACCCATCCTCCAGCAGTTGTCCAGCCAGCAACAACCCAAATTCCTTACATGAGGCTATACGAATTCCCAGACTCAAGAGTCTTAGCAGGAGCAGTTCTGTGGGATGAAATCTCGAGAGCAGTGAGCAGACAAAAGAGCTTTTGGGATATTTGCAGGTGGCCACCTTCTCTCTGTAAGGCAAGAGCCAGGAAGGAGAAAGGTGCAGAGGGAGTCCAGTGCCATTTTCCAGGCTCTGTCTGTGGCCTCACAGGAGGGACCCATCAAACCTTTCTCATGCTCAGCTGAGCTGGACAAGGCAGCTCGTTGGGCAGAGCTTATGTAACATCCCTCTGAGGGCTCAAACTGCCTCTGACTTGCACAGACCCATTGCACTGAAAGTTTTACCTTCCGTTTCCATCTCCTGCATTAGGAGATCACTTCAGCTACAGAGGAAAAAAATCTGAAACCCAGTTTTGATTTTTGACATGTAATTATCTTGCAGAGGCTGGGTGAGAAGAGAAGGTCTCAGAAAACGAACAAGCCATTCTAAGGATCTCATTTTTCTCTCTATTTTCTTCTCTCTGTTCGTCTGAGGCTCAAGATGGAAAAAGAAGAACCTGAGCAGAAAAACAAAAATGAGACCTCTGGAAAAGTTCTGCCCACTCCAAGGCAACAAGATGCTTTCTAAAACTGGTGAGCATTTCCAGTGAAGTTACCTCCCTTGGAAATGTGCTGTATAACTGATAGGTAATAATTGAACCCTGGAGGCCAAGCTGGCTGCTGGCTCCTGACATGGTTTAAGTACAACACAGCCATGTCGTGGTCATTTTTCCACCTCCTCAGAAAACCCCCACAAATTTCTCTTTGACCTACATAATAAGATTACGGTAAGTAAATCGTAAGTAAATAGTATCTCTGACCCCTACAGATTGTATTCTCCTCCTTGTTTCCATGTCAATAAGACCACTGCTTTCTATTTCCAGTTTATCTTGTCTTTGTATTAAAATCAAGAGGCAAAATAATATTTCAGATCCCAAGCATGCAGCTCAGTCCAGACGATGCTCATTTATTCCCCAGATAAAGGTACAGTCCTTTCTCTATGGAAAATAACTCTTGCATATTATGTATTCTTCATTTTATTTTATTAAAGAAGTAATTCTGCAGGTATCCTATTTTTTCCACCGAAGTTTGAGGAGCAAGGGAAGAGATTTTCCCCAACAAGGCCATTTTTTTTCCCTGTGTTGTTGAAATTTGTGGAAATCTTTCATCTCACAGACTGCTTTTCTTCATTCCTTTTCTGGATGAGACAATCCTCTTTGGGAAATCTGGTTCTCTGCTTCTTTCTAAAGATCAAAATTGTTGGCTTCAGTTATGTCAGTGTGTGCCCATTAGCTGCAGGAACATCAGCACCTCAACCTTTGTTTTAAATACGTTCTTTGCAGAAGAGCAGCAGATTTTGCAAACTGCCACTTACCCAGTGTCCCCACTCCAGAGCCTTTGAAATTTCAGAACCTTCCAACCCCCAGGGGACTGCTTCCTTTGTTTTAAATTATCAATTGGAACTGCAGCTGGGACATTCAGGCCGGAAAAAAGCCTTCACTGGGGCAAAATCTAAACTTTCTCTGACCATGGGTAGCCTTTGAAATGTGTCAGAGATTCCATGAAAAAAGTACACAAAACGCTTCAGCTGGAGAAGACAAAACAGTGGATAAACATATTAAAGGTCTGCAGGGAAAGGTGCCCTGCTCTTATCAGACATTTTGCAGGAAATAAACCCAGTGGCTGCGATCCTGGAAGAAAACCCTAAAATCTGTTTGTAAAATTCATGAAGGTAAAACACTTTACTACATAGCAGAGAGGTTTTTTCATTTTCTTTTAATTTAGCTGTAACAATGTCTACAATACATTGACTGACAAATTAAGTGAAGGTATGAAATCACATTCTTCATACTGAGATGGAACATTCTGGACTGGTTAAACACCCTCGCAAAGAGGGGCAGAGTTCAGCACGTCCAATGAACACCTTTTGAAGCAACCAGTGGTGAGAATTTCGGTTTTAACAGTGATGAGAAGAGTGGGCCTTGTCCATGGAGATCAAGATGCTTTGCAGAGCAGGGCAAAGCTCAGAGCCTCAGGAAAAGGGAGGGAAACTGAGGCACGGTGCAGTGCAGTGACTCCCAGGACGAGCAGCAGGCAGCAGAGCTGGACACGAATCCCAGCTCTGGCTCCCAGTCAGTTCCTGGCTGGCCAGTCCAGGGTCCCAGTAGGGTGCGTGGGTGTCTGTGCTCCAGCGGCTCCGGGGTTATACAGGCACCTCTTCCTTCCCCTCTCCCGCTGTCCCGTTGGCTCCGGTCAGTCCCGCNCCAGGAGCTGCCCTTCCCGGCGGGACTGGGCCAGCTCCTTGGCACAGCACACAGGCGTGTGGGTCTCATAGGTGCTGTGGAAGCTGTTATAGTCCACCTCGTAAAAATCCTTCTCCAGGGTGAGCACGGGCGTGAAGCGGTGTCCCCACAGCACCTCGGTGTCCATGTAGGAGCTGCGAGCCTGGCAAGTCATCCCTGGGTGAAAAGAGAGGGATGTTAGAGGCAAAGCTTCCTTACGTGCTCACCCAACCACGCCTGGCACTTAAAAGCACTTTCGTGTCATTTCCATACCTGATTGCTCTGGGACACAGAAAAGTCTTGGCTTAATAAGCCTCACAAAAGCCTCTATCATGAACAAGCTGAACACCCAGAGGGAAAGGGACGCATTCACCTCCGCATCTTCCGCCTCCTGAACCTCGTGCTCAGGGGTTTGCAGGCTGGGACCTCTAAGCAGCTTCTCTCTGCCTTCCTCTGCTCTGCTGAGGTGTTGTTTGTGTGGCTGACACCAACAGCTCCCAGCGGATCCTGCTGGAACAACCCCCAGCCCTGCAAGTGCTGCCCCAGCCCCGACCCACACAGCCCTGAGCACAGGGAGCCACTGCCCTGCCCTCCCCCGGGGCTGCCCCATCCCTCCTCCTCTGCACCACTGCCACAATTCCCAGTGCACCACTGCCACAATTCCCAGTACACCACTGCCACGACTCCCCTGCAGCAGGGCCACAATTCCCCTGCAGCAGTGCTACAATCCCCCTGCAGCAGTGCCATGATTCCCCTGCATTAGTGCCACAATTCCCTGTGCAGCAGTGCCAGAATTCCCCTGCAGCAGTGCCAGAATTCCCCTGCAGCAGTGCCACGATTCCCATGCAGTAGTGCCACAATTCCCCTGCATTAGTGCCA
>VZTG01000762.1:205044-225148 GCA_013397845.1 Melanocharis versteri | reverse complement strand
CCCCTGCAGCAGGGCCACGATTCCCCCTGCATTAGTGCCACAATTCCCCTGCAGCAGTGCCACAATTCCCCTGCAGCAGTGCCACGATTCCCCTGCAGCAGTGCCACAATTCCCCTGCATTAGTGCCATGATTCCCCTGCAGCAGTGCCACAATTCCCCTGCAGCAGTGCCTCAATTCCCCTGCATTAGTGCCACAATTCCCGGTGCACACAGCTGCACTCAGCCGGATGCACAGCCTGGAAGGCAGGAGGTTCCCAGCCAGGCTGGCTGTTAAATTCCCTTGCAGGGTTCAGTCCCTTGTATTGATGGATTGTGGGTTGAATGAACAGTGGCTCACAGGGAACTGATACTTGTCAAGCTGCTTCTCAGCCCCATGGGTGAGAGTTTATTTACTTGGAAAAAGCTGAAAGAGCAGTTTTGCAGAGCAGGGATAAGCACACCTGTGAGCAAATCCTCTTGGAATCACCTCGCAATGTCAAGGCTGACTTCTCTTCCAAACATTTGTCTTCTCTTTGTCCTAATTATGTTTTGATTTCGGAATTAATTTCCAGTGAAAAGCTAACCTCACAAAGTCCTCCCTCTCTTCTCTCATGAAGGGTAAGAGACTGGCCTGACTGGAATACATTCAAAACATGCACTTGATCCAGTTTCTGGCCAATACACTTGAGTCTAATTCCTGCAGCCCAGAGCACACGGACAGAAATCTAAAGTAATGCATAGGCAGAAAAATCTCAGTGTCAGATGCTTCAGGGAAGAGCATATCACATATTCTCACCTTGTGAGCTCGTAAGTGACTGAAATCTCAGAGCAATCAGAAAACCCTTTTCCTTTAAAAAAAACCAAACCCCACCTTTGTGAAAAGAGGAATATTTTGTTCACATAATTGCTACAGACCATTAAAAGACACCCACACAGGCAAGTGCTCTGCGAAGCTGAAAGTCTCTTACTGCTTTCCTTGGTTTAAAGCTACCAGGCCAGGAGTATTTTGCTCCTTGAAAGGGGAAGAAACAGTGACACATGCAATGCTGAGACATCTGCAGTTCTGTAGCACAGACTGAAAACCCAATTTTTCCCCTCAAGAAGATCTGCAGGAGTGTTTGCTTCTGGGCAGGAACAACAAGTACAGCGTTAGTCACAGTGTTCCAGCGTGCCTGCTTCCTGGGCTGGAAGGAACCGGGAAGTGCAGAGGCTGCCATGAAAAACACAGCCAGGGAATTAAAAATCACCCCAAGATTAAGGAGAAGCTCTGTGGAAGTTCAGCGTCTTTTCAGGAAACTCTCAGCTTTTGCTTTAGAGCTGAAGAACGGGGTGAGACCACTCCTGACTTGGGTGGCTCTGCAATGTGCAGCATCACCAGCCCTCGGGGTGAAGAGGGTCAACCCTCCTGCCCTGGGCCAGCTCCATGCTCCCTGGAAGCCCGAGGAGTCCTGCTGATCTCCCAGTCCTGGTGCAGGTTTTCCCAGGGCAGCTGTGTCACTGGCACTGATCACACACTGACCTCCCTGGGCAAGGGCTTCTATTCCTGCTGTTTAGGGCTCAGGGCTGCAGGGCTAATCCCATTTCCTGGTGCTGCCTCATGCCAGGAGGTTGGAAACTAGCAGCTGGCTAAAATAAACCAGTCCTTTTCCCTTTGGACAGAGCTGGTTTGGCACCAGAAATCCCAAAGGCCTCCAAGTGCCTCCTCCAGAGCCAGCAAGGAGAGCAGGAGAGGAGACCCTGCAGGCTCCGGGATCTGTCCTGTGAATGAACCAGCTGATTCTTATCCTGGTTTTCCAAGTGCTGCATCTAGGTACCATGAAGGAGTGCCCCGGGCAAAGATGGGGCGTCCTTGTGAAATGTGGGGGCCTGGGGCTCTCTAAGGGGACTCCTGCCTCATAATCCAGGCCTGAAATAGCTCCTTCCCTGGGGGAGCACCTGGGTGAACCTGAGCTCCTGGGACACCGTCCCAGTCCTGCTCTAAGTATTCAATTAGGGCAGGAACAATGGAAAGCTTTCAGCAACCAAACACTGCTGCTGCCAGCTTCCTGCAGGAGCTGCTTTCTGTAACCCCAGGGGGACACTGAGCCAGCACAATAAGACAACTTGTAATTGCTCCATAATCCCATTCAAATATTCCTTTTTAGCACATGTGCAGTGGTGTTTAATTGCGTGGGGACACACTGCTTGGCAACTCCCACATCACCCAGTAAACAACACCATTGTCTCTGCTTCAAGTTCCATTAAGTGCCTGCTTTGCAGGCTGCCCTGTGCTCTCCAGCCTGGTTAATTAATGCATCTGTAATGTCCCTAGCTAATTATTGCCTCTGTGACTGCGAAAAGATGACAGAAGAGGCGTGGAAACAATAAACCTTATTTTTATTAAGAGCACATGGATGCAGCCACTTGGCACTGGAACACAACGTGCGCCCTCCGTGCTTGGAATATCCTGGTTTCACCTTGCAGTGGGGCACAGCAATCCCCTAGACTCAGACCTGTGTGTATCCCTGAAAAAATCATCTGTTTAATTGCAGAATTCTTGTTTATCTGAGTCTGTGCCGTGTCTTGGGTATAGGGAATCATTTGCCGTATGCTCCCATCCATCAAGTAGAATCAGAATTCAGAATATCCTGAATCAGAAGGAAGCCACAAGGATCACCAAGTGCAACTCCTGGCTGCAAACAGCCCCAGATCTGGGTACCACACCAGCTGTGACATTACTGCTCTTCCACATCACTCGTGCAGCCCTGAAGCACTGACACTTTGGGGAGCACAAGAACTCAAGAGAGATTTCAGACTCTCCAAATTTCTTGCAGAATTAACCATAGTATGTATGGCCCCAATAAAGGCCTTTAATCCTTTCCTTAAAGAAGATATAATTACACACTTTGGGTTTAAATGGTGCAGATATAGAGAAGTGGCATTTGGGGCTTTCATTTAAACAAAATTCATGCCAAAAGAATAAAGAATCCCAGAATGGTTTGGGTTGGAAGGGACATTAAACATTGACACCTTCCACCAGAAGGTGCTGGAGCAGGTTGCTCCAAGCCCCAATGTCCAACCTGGCCTTGGACACTTCCAGGGATCCAGGGGCAGCCACAGCTTCTCTGGGCACCCTGTGCCAGGGCCTCTCCACCCTGCCAGGGAACAATTCCTTCCCAATATCCCATCTATCCCTGCCCTCTGGCAGTGGGAAGCCATTCCCTGTGTCCTGGCCCTCCATCCCTCATCCCCAGTCCCTCTCCAGCTCTCCTGGAGCCCCTTTAGGCCCTGGAAGGGGCTCTGAGCTCTCCCTGGAGCCTTCTCCTCTGAACAATCCCGGCTGTCTTAGCCTTGCCTCATAGGAGAGCTGCTCTATCCCATCATCCTCATGGCCCTATATCCTCATTTTCCTTTTTTCAGTCCAAGTAGATGTACTTGAAGTCACAGATATATGTTTTTCAACTCTATCATATTTTCTGGGCTGTAAGACCATTAGAAGTTTCATTTTCTCCTAAACAACCTGGTTTAAAAATGAAAAAGTATGTTTAATATAAATGTGTGCAGTCTGTCTGTTGTGGAAAACATGGAATGATATGAGAAACCTTCAGATGTCAACTTTTAGTTGCAGCTTTCTCATCTCTTAATGCAGCAGCTAAGCTTCGTGTTGCAAACAAAACTCAATTTTAATAGAAACCAGAGATAAAACTTGTTCAAAGTTAGAGGCAGATGCATCAGGTTTTCAATAAAGCTGGAACCAGTTCCAGGATTTATAGATGCTGGAGACCAGGGCACTGTGTCCTGGTTTCAGGTTGTGCAATAAACATTTCACAGAGTTTTAATGATAATTCATTTAGCAGAATCCTAAGAAGTGGGGTTTTTGTCTGTGGGTTGGAGCCACAGATCAATAACTGAGCTGTGCCTGTTGCTGCTTAAGGCAGCCAGGGATCCTCCCTAAACAGCTCCGTTCTGCTCCCCAGCAGATGAAAAGATCCCGACTAGACTGTGATGTGTATTAGAGCA
The DNA here is from genome assembly GCA_013397845.1 of Melanocharis versteri. Lineage (NCBI taxonomy): Eukaryota > Metazoa > Chordata > Aves > Passeriformes > Melanocharitidae > Melanocharis > Melanocharis versteri. The sequence continues at coordinate 221,170 of VZTG01000762.1, read as the reverse complement.
GAAGTCTCATCACATCTGAGAGCAGAGGAAACGCTGGGGTGTGAAACAAGCGCCAGGGAACTCTCCAGGACAGCTCTTTCCTGTCTCCAGGACAGCTCTTTCCTGTCGTCACAATCAGCGGGATCAAGTCACAATCGGCGGGATCAAGTCACAATCGGCGGGATCAATTCACAATCAGCGTCACAATCGGCGTGATAAAGTCACAATCGGCGGGATCAATTCACAATCAGCGGGATCAAGTCACAATCAGCGGGATCAATTCACAATCGGCGGGATCAATTCACAATCAGCGGGATCAAGCAGCTCCCACGTTATCCAAGAGCTGGGAATGCCTGGCCGTGCTGACAAGGAGCAGCAGGAGCCGGCTCAGCTCGGCTGCTCGGGGCTGCCCGGGCAGGGTCCCCCCGGTCCTGCCCTGGAGCAGAGCTCGGGGCTGCCCCATGCAGGGAAGGGGACGCTGCTCCTGGTGCCCAGGTGAAACCAGACCCCATCTTCCCAAATCTGCATCTGCAGCTGTCTGGTTGCCGCCAAAGGCTCTCTCCAGCTGTGGGAGGATGCTGATTTTCGGCAAACATCCCATCCCAGCCTGGTGACCTCACTGGAGGGTTAATGGGAGAGCACAGGGGACACAGAGGGTGCCGTGCCAACCCCGAAATCTCCCCAGGCTTCGATGGGATCCCATCCCGAGCAGAGCTGAATCTTCCAGTGCTGCTCCATGGCCTGAACCTCCTCAGTGGGCAGAGATATCCCAGCCCCTGGGGCTGTCAAGACAACATTTTTCATCAGGCTAAAATTAACTGTGCTCATTGAAATGCCAGGGAGCTCAGCGATTATCTGCTGGGAAATGTCATGTGGCTGCCTGGGCTGGGCCAGATCTGCTCGGCCCCCTCCAACACGGACATTGCTGGCAGTGATCTCCCTTCTCTGCCCTTGTTTGCACATTCTGTTGTGTCCAGGGTGACTTTTCCCCTTCTCCTGGAGGCTCTGAATCTGTGGAACACCCACACCCCAGGAGCTGATGGCCTCGGAGGTGCAGTGGCAGTGATGGAAGTTTAGGGGTGGCAAGGAGAAGGCATAAAAAAATGTGAGTTCTATTGCGGTAATTAAGCAATATGTGTCTTTCAATTTGCATTAGCATATGGTAAGTTATAAAATTATTAATCCCTCTGTGTTAATTAGACCAAAGAACACTGTAACCTCCAAAAAGTCAGTATTCCTCCAACTTGAAAAGGAATATTAGAAGGTAGGAGCATGGTCCTCCAATTATTTGTGCTTGTCTCCTTTAGAGGACATGGCTGGGCTTGATTCACTTTGATATTTATGCCAGAGGAGAGTAATAGGATTTTAATTTATCTGAAGGCTCTCCAGGCATGCAAAAGCTCCTGGGCACTGGGAAAAAATATAATAAAAGGACTTTATGATGTAAAGACCTTGGATTCAATTGCCATCTCTCTACCAGGCCCAGCCCGAGCCAAGCTCACACCAGGTAACTTGGGGTCCCCCACAAAGGGGTTTGCAGTGACTGCAGGGGCACCTCAGACACCACTGCCAGCCTCTGCCTCCGGAGGACAGTCCAGCTCGTGAGCACAACCACCTGAGACATCTCTTCCTTACAATTTTTTAGGCAGTTTCTGTAACACTTCTGCAAGGTCCTCCCTGCAGAAAACTTCTTTATATGCAAAATGCAAAACAACACAAGACAACCCAAACCAGATGATGAATGCCCAGACACTCCATTCAGTAATTTCACCCTTCCTTTGTTCTCCCATGAAAATCATGATTAATTTCAGCATATCTTTTGTTGTGACTACTCCATTTGGCCCTACATTTACAGCCAGGAAACTGTACTCTGTCCTCTGCAAAGGTGGATCAATTGAGGTGTGAGAACTGTGGTGTTTGCCTACACTCCCACAGGGACAGGATGGGTTAATTACTTCTAATCATTAAATCCCTTTTTATCACACTGACTCTAAGCCAGAAAAATATATACCTGTACTTACATAAGAGTTCATTAAAACTTCATTTAGTGACTGGACTAATCAGGCATCTGGAGTGTCTCTTGTACCTTATTTAATTGTGCTGGGAAAAAGAGGCAGTGAAAAACCAGGGAGGACCAGGGGTGGAGTAGCAAGCTCTGCTACCTCTGTGCCCAGAGAGCAGCAGTGCTGGACGCTGTGCCCAGGGAATGAGGGCAGCAGGAAGCCATGGAAAAAGCAGGATTTGGATAACTGTCAGCAAATAGCAGAGGAAGGGTAAAGCTGGAAGAGAAGAGAGTCCCTTCAAATTAGCTGCCAGGAAGCCTTGTAGGATATGCAGAGTGTGTCAGCACATGGAGTGATGGCTTACTGAGAAAAACAGTGTTTAAAAAAATTGGACTTGCTAATGTTCCCTAATTGGATCAGCCAAATCCTTCATCACAACCCAGCTGACTCTGCACCATGTGGGGAGGGGGGGCTGGACCTCCCCTGCTCTTCCCTGTCCCAGCAGCTTTTGAACACTGGGTTCAGCTTGGGATCAGGAGGGGAAGGGCAGGAGCTTTGGCCAGCAGCAACCAGGAGCTGTCCTGTCACCAGGGTGGCCCTGAGACCTTGGGAAGCAGAAAGGCAGGGAAAGCAAAAACGTATTCACCGTGCAAACAGATTTTCCACCTTTGCTTTGTTCCCTTTTATTGCAGGTCAGATTTGGGGCAGCTGATCTTAACAAGAGTCCCTTTCTGATAAGACAAAGGTAACAAATTCCCTGAAGTAATCCCTGTGCCCAGTTCATCAGGAGCACTGGGAGTGATGCTGCTGCTCCCGAGACACCCACGAAGCGGCCCTGAGAGTCAGAACATTGTCAGCAATATTGATTTTGTCTTCACAGTGCTTGTTTCACCCAGCAATGACCACAACCGATCTGCCCAGAAACTCACTCTACCTTTGGCCTTTTCCATCCACTCGTGGAGCCACAGTGCCCCACCCATCCCAAATTTCGACGGGAAAAGCCACGCCTGGCTTTGTGCCACGCTGGCTCTGGGGGTCAGTCAGTGGAGCAGCGCTGGCTGCCCCAGAGCTCTCACTGGAATAACACCATGTTTATTGTCTTTTTCAGCAAAATAAACCCACTGCATTTTAGGCTGGCCAGTGAGCTGCTGTTCTTCAGTGTGCTGTTACTCAGGCCTTTAAAAAGTCAAGGCAATTTGAACACAAAATTATTGTTTTAAACCACAGTGTTTCACTTTGTAAAAAACCCAAATACTTGAAGGGTGTGAACTCCTCAGAATTTACTCTTCACTTTTCATTTGAAGCTATTTACCACCTTTGCCTTGCACTGGGTCAGAATTAAACTTAAATGTCAGTAAATAGACCTGCTTGTTTGAGAGGAGACAATATCTTACATTTGTAATATGTGTGTGCCTGGTTAAATCTACTGAAAATAGCTATAAAATCGCTGTCCGAAATTATCAGTGAAAAATATTCCCACTTTTAGTCATGCTTAAATTTCTGTAGTCACTGATATATTGCCAATCACCATTCTGACCTGCTTTCCAAACACCTTACGGAAAACAGAGCTGTATATTCTGGCCACTGGTACCTCTGAACTCTGGGGGGTGGATTCCTAATTTTCTGTAGGGGTTGCTAAGGGAACAAATGGTCTGTTGTATTTTACACTGCCCTGAACCTGACCAGGCTGTGACAGTGTCAGGATTTAACAGAAGTCCTGCTGGGAGTAAATATCACACCACTCCTGAGAGCAGATGGGGCTTGAGCAGTGCCATGGGCTGGAAAGGACCTAAAGAATTTGCTTGGAGCAGATTTTAAGGTGTGGAGGGAGGGATTAATAACCCCAAACTGCTTTTTCAATATTCCCAAGTGTGAGGACGAAGCAGGAAAGCACAAACACTGTCTCGGCAAGCCACTCTTCTTGTGACAAAATATCCCACCCCGCTGGCTGCCACAGGTCCCTCGGGTCCCCCAGCCCAGCCCCCAGATCGGATCCTGGAGTCATCCAAGGCCCACTCAGCTCCGAGTCCAGTGCAAAGTGCCTCCTCCAGCTCCGGTGTGGGACTTCCCAGGCTGCCTGCTGATCCCAGGATAATTCATTTCCAGAGATGTATGCTCCTTAATATCGTTACACCGCGGCCTGTGCAGTCCCTCTGGGAGAGGAGCCCATTTGTAAGGCAGCATTATTCCTGTGCCATGCTTTTAATTCCGTGGTTGTTATTGAGAATGACTTCCTCTCACACATCCCCAGCAGAGGCTGAGCCTTCCTGCGAGGAAGGCAGAGCAGCAGGGGTTCAAAGCATTTATAGTGACACTGTGTGACGAGGAAAGAGGCTTTGGACAAACAAGGAGCTGCATTCCATGCTCAGATTAGGAGGCTCCAGCCTCTAATAAATGTTTAGGCTGCAGAATAAGTCACTGTTACGAATCCTTGCCTTTGATAGTCTTTTCCACCCACCCCTTCCTTTGCCAGGTCTCTACAATGCTCTGCTGGGGAAGAACATTTCACTGGAGATGCCAGGTGAATTCCACTTCCACAGCACATATTCCAGCCTCAGTGGAATGCAACTCATCCATCGCCTCCCATCAGCTCTGTTTGGGAAAGTCAGCTGCTGCTGATCACCCAAAGGGAGACTCTGGGACACTGAATTACCTCTCTAGACAGCTGCCTTTAGGAGCAAAGGTTTGGGATGCAGGAATTTGAGAGATTTTTCTTCCTCTGGCTGTTGAGAGACTAATGGTCAAATCTCCAGGAGGGGATAACATTAACAGTCAGCAAGGGGCAGAATCTGTGAGACAGGGTGCTGACACCACTGAGTACTTGTAACAAGCTGAAAAACCCTGCTAATGATTGAGAGAACCTCATCGAGATTGAAAAAAAATCTGACCCCCACCCACAGGAAAACTCTGGGCTCGTAGCTAAAATCCTGAAAAACTAAAGGGGAAAACTGCTTATAAAAGATTTTTTGCATCTCTGACTTGGTTTGTCCATCTTTAGCCAGCAGTTCTCTCCTCAAAGCTGCCTGCAGCCCTTTCCCCCTGCAGACCTTGATTCCATCAAGGCATTCTGCCCATCCCAGGCTGGAAAACCGTGCCTGGAAGGGACCTGAGCATCTCAGGGGCTTGGACACACTTGCTGTGCCACAAAGGCAGCAGGAAGAGCTGCCAGCTCCTCCCCAAACCTGGAACAAAGGGATTAATGCAAGTGAAATGACCCAGGGTGCCACGGCTGCCAGGTGCAGCTCCTGTGGGAGTTACCTGTGGGAAGAAGCCTCTGTGCCCATCCCTCCCTCAGCTGCCTTTCCCACTCCTTGGAAAGCTGAGGCTCACCGCTTTTCCAGACTCACTATACACAGGACACAGAGTTCTTTCATCGCCTGCCACAAATACACCCCTAGGAGGAAACTGGGAATGGGCTGAGGATATCTCCTAATCTCCCATTACCCAGCTTTGTATGAGCTGTTAAGCAGCTGCAGGGCTGCAAGAGTCACAAAAGCAGTTTCTGTATTTTTCCTCTTTGAGTTCCTTCTGGGAATGTGTGTCCTGCACCACGTGCAAGTCATTCAGCCTCAGCACGTGCTGCTTTATGGGATACAGTGAGACTTGGGCACTTCATAGCCCCCATTAAAATCAACACTACAGCAGTACCTAAAATAGCACAGTTACAGCCAATCTTTAATACAGAGGAGGAATGGGGAAAGATTTGCACCATGAATTTTGATCACAGGAAACAGGACCACCAGAGACTTCATGAATTCCTTTAATCCATTGCATTTTTCTCCCCTGGATCAGTTCTAAGTGATCATGGCCTGCTCCAGGACTAACCCCTTCACCTCAATCCCAGACTTATAAAAGAGGGTGAAACACTACAAAAAAAGAGGGTGAAACCCTACAGCATGGGCTAAAGACCCCACCTTTCACTACTGGTTATCTCAGACACCCCACCTGAGTCAGGCACTACCCATGGACAAACCCTACTGTGTTCCCAAGTCCAGGTGACATGGACAGTGAAATCCTAGCACCAAACTACCCGTCATTGTGCCCCTTTCCTCCTCAAAACTGTGACTGATTGCTGACAGATCCTTACCTGTGGCTTCCACCATTCCTTCCAGGATGACCACAATCTCAAACTCCTCCTTCTCCAGCTGGGTGCGGGACATCTCCCAGAAGGGGCTTTTCTCATTGATCTCATGTGAGATGATGAGAGGGGACACCAGGAACAACCTGTCGTCCCCAGTGTCAAATCCCACGTTGATGTCTGTTTGGTTCAGGGGAATAAACTCTCCTTCTTTGGTCTGTTTGGACTTAATCAGTTTGGCTCGAATGGAAGCCTCGACAATGTGGGAATTGCGGAGGTCCCCGACCCGGAACATGAGGCAGAGCTTCTCATCCCTCATGGAAATGACGGCGTTGTTGGAGAACATGAGGGTCTCCGCCCTCTTCTTTGGTTGGCTGATCTTGACGAACATGCACCCCACCATGAAGGCGTTGACGATGGAGCCCAGAATGGCCTGGACCAGGAGCAGCACGATGCCCTCGGGGCACTTCTCTGTGATGACCCTGTGGCCGTACCCGATGGTCGTCTCGGTCTCGATGGAAAACAGGAACGCCGACACAAACCCGCTGAGGTTTTCAACACAGGGGATCCAGTTCTCGTCTTCCAGGTGGTCCAGGTCTCCCCGGATGTAGGCGATGAGCCACCAGATGAAGCCAAAGAACAGCCAGGTGATGGTGTAGACCATGGTGAAGACCAGCAGGTTGAAGCGCCACTTGAGGTCCACCAGGGTGGTGAAGAGGTCGCTGAGGTACCGGTAGGTCTCCTGGACGTTCCCGTGGTGCACGTTGCACTTCCCGCTCTTCTCCATGTACCGCTGCCGCGGCTTCTTGCCCTCGGCGGAAATGAGCCGGGTCCTGTCCGTGGCGATGGGGACGTCATCCCGAGCCTGCTTGGGGATCTTCTTGGGCTCCCGGGATGTGACCCCGATGTCCATGTCCTGGTTCATGAAGATCCGGGAATCTCCAGCCATGGCTGGGCTGCACAACAAGGAAAGGAAGTTTCAGACAGAAGGAAAGGAGACAAAAGCCATTTTGTTTCACTGTCTGGACCATCAGGGTGCTGTTTTTGGAGGGTTCACACTTCTCCCACAACAGCCACTTGTTAAACACAGCCCTGCAGTGACCTGGAATTACAGACTGATTTATAACATACAGGCCCTTCGAACATCAGCCACTGCTGGGGTGACGAGCATGCTGTGGGAGCGTGGAATGGTTGAACCTTGGAACACTTTGGGGTTTTCTTTTTGTCCTTAGATTTTTTTGCACACCAAATTTGCTTGAGATCACAACTCGAAACAAAGCAAAGATACATCAACATCTTTTCAGGAGGGACTGGAGCTTTTTCATGCCTCCGGTTTTGGTTGCATATCAAGAGAAACCTTAGAAATTAAGAGAAAATGCTGAGCCCCACTGTCTACCTAAATCTCACATGAGGCTAAATTATGTATGAAGGCTTCCCTTGCAGTCAGCAGAGAAAGGCGTCTCCAGGGATAATTCAGATTTCAGGAGTGCTGAATCACCTTCTGGAAGTTTATTCGTGAGCCTGGGCTTCAAAGGTGAAATAAACATTTAATTGAGCATCTTGAATCCCACGTGTGAAGGTGTGATGAATCCAGGCCTGCTGTTAATGAGATCTATCAGAGCTCATCCCTTTGCTCCACCTGACATTAGACAAAATCACTGGGCACTTTTAGGAATGCATCAGAGAGCTATTAAAAATCCCACTGTCGACATTCAGAGTTATGTTTACCAGGATACAAATAAATAACACGAGATGAAGGCTGCAATGCTTTCTGCCAGTTATAAAGTAACATCCTGTTTACTGAGATGATTAGATACTCCTTTAAAAAATGAGAGTCTTGACTCTGGATGCAGGGCACAGACAAAATCTCTGTCAAAGACTACCTAAGGAGCCTTAGGGATATCAAAGATAGAGCAGCAATATTTTCTATGGCGTTCATTCCCTGCATTGTCCTCTGCAAATCCTATTAAAACCTAACTAAATCTATTACTGCTCCCTCTGTCTTTAATCTTCTTATGTGCCTGTGAATGAGAAAAGGTGTAGCGATACAATTAAGAGTATCTTGGGAGAGACAATTTTTAAGACTGAGCAAAGTAGCTTCATCTTTTCGGTATTAAAAAGCACAAAGGGTGGGCGGGAAGGAAGCACAGGCAGGATGAATAAATGAAGCAACAAATTTTCATTTCCATTCGTCTGCAGCCAAGTCTGGTTAATGGCAGAGAATTCCTCGTGGCCCTTGTCTAAGTCACCATCAATCACTGCTCCAACGAAGCAGCCGGAGCCTGTTGCTGGAACCAGCCCCGCTGGCTCTGCTCCGCAGGGAGCCCAACCATCTGTGCCCAGCAGAGCCCAGCGCTGCTTCCTGCTGCCACAGCCGCCTGCTCGGCACGGCCGGGGCGCTGCTGAGCCCTGCGGCCACGGCGAGGGGCACAGAACGGGGATTCGGGGCGCTGGGGTGGGAAATCGGGAGGGACCGCGTTTGTCACCCGCTCTGGACATGGGGTAGATGATTCCAGTGCTGGGTGTTCCCTTCCTGCAGTGGAAGCAGCCAGGATTTTGATGGAATAGTCATCCCTCCTCTGTTTCTGTCCCTCCTGAGAGCTGGCTCGGGGTGTATTCACACACATCCTCAGCTGCTCTTCACTGCCTGGTGTAACGGAAACCTCCCGACCCACTGCTCTGGCCCTCTCTGCACTGTGAAGTTTGTCTCTTCACACGTGTGCAGAGTGCTGCAAGATGCTGAAAAATGACAAGGGCACAGCTTGACTCTCACTTCCCAACATGTGAAAGCACATGGCAGAACAATCACACACCTTTTCCCTCTCTTTAATAGAGAAGGAAGCCTCCCATCCACTGAGAATCAGGTAGTGAAGAACCTCCTCGCTTCCTTCTTACAAATAATATTCTTGATGTATGTTTGCAATGATTGATTAATCTAAAATTACTTCATTTGGACTAAAAAGCTTATCATCAATCTAAATGTAAAACCAGGAAAGTGTTGCATGTTTTCAATTTTAGAAGACTTGTTTTAAAGATAATTTTGTTATAAAAGTAAATTTGAAGCTTTCACTGGCACCATGGGAGAGAGAACAATGCAGTTCCAAACATCAGTCTAGAGTGGAAGGTTTCATGTTCTAGATTCACACCAAAGAGACAAAAAGGATCTTAAAACTTATTAAAAGAATGGAATAGAGTAAAAGCAACCAAAAATCCTAAATCCCTGGAAAGATCACTCTGGTGGAGCAGGTTTGAGGAACTGCCCATTAATGAATGTACGGAGGAACCTTTTTAACTAAAAACACTCACAGGACTGGCAACATCTCTAGTGGTGCTACTGATCTCCAACAACAGCTCAGCTGAAACGTCTCCACAAACCTCCAGGAACACCTTCCAAGTGATCCAGTGAAGCAGAAAAATTCCTGCTGGATAAGAAGTTCACTGACAGCTTCAGTGGCATTACAATTCCTACCGACATTTCATCTTTAACTCCCCCATTGTAGTATGAGCATAACCTCACTCTGTGGTTATGGAAAATAATTAAGCATATGAATTTTTGCTTCAGAGCCTTTAAACAGAATGCTCCTGGTTAGCAGTTTGAGCACAGCTTTGGATGGCTGCACACTATCCAGCTTTCTGCTCCAAATGATTCCAGGGTTTTCTAATTCTGAGCAAATCACTGCTTTCCCTTCTGCCTTAATTCCTCAACAGCAAATTTCGTGATATGGATGTGAATGGTCTGTGAGATCCCAGGCACAAGACCCTTCTAGGAAATTTGCTGTCATTCCTTTATGATTTTAACTGCCCTGGAGAACTTTAGCCCAAATGACAAGGCGCTGTGAAAGGAGCAGAGTAACTGTGTAAGGACCTGGTTAACTTCAGTGTGCAGCGCACAGCCACTGCTGCCAGGCATAAACGTCTCTGCCATATCATGGGAAATACGTTCCTGCATCTCCCAGAGATTTCAGCTCCAGTCTGTAAATCCCTGCTCCCTCCAGCACAGAGAGCCATGAGGTGAAATTGCCTCTTATAGTCACAGGCACTGTTCTGTTTCTTTGGCATTTACCATCTTTGGTTAAATGAGGCCAGGATAATAAAAATGTCACTTCTGTACAGAGCTGCCTTCCTTTAGGACAGGCTACTGCACAAGGAGCTGTGAGTCAGTGCATTATCAGCCTTGCAGAGAGGTTTTTATCGGCCCTGCTGATGCTCAGCTCTGCCCAGATGACACACTCAGGGCAGGCGGTGACATTTTGGGGCTGGGATTTGCTGCTCAAGAGTCAGGCTGGGGTTAGGTGAGAATCTCCAGGAAGCAGCGTTTGGCAGAGCAGCTGCCAGCCCTTCCTGACAGAGCTGATGTGCTCCTGGCAGCTCCAGCAATTTGCCAGAGACATCACAGAAGGCAAAACTATAAAACACTTGAAGAAACTTCTTTCCCTGCTGACCTGGGGGCTTTTTCCATTTAAACAATTGCTGATCTGGCTGCAGTAAACACACAAATTTCCACGGGGGTGGGATTTGATCCTGGAAAGGACTAAACTGGCAGGCAGGTGGAGTTTGAAGACACGAATTTGTCATCAAGTTTGTCTAAAAGCAGACTTCTTTTTGTTTCTTTTAAACTTGATGCCTGTGTTTTCTCACATTAGGAGAATAATTGAGCAACTGTTCTTTAGCAAACCTCCCACACCTTCCCAGAAGAGTATTCTTTTTACTTAACCCTGTCATCTTTCTTTTTCCAGACAATGAGTCCTGTACTACTCAACAAGCAGCCAATAATACTGAACAGAGATTACTGAAGAACCTGACCTGGTTCTTTTGCTGCCTGTTGGCCCACACCACATAAACCAGGTTACTGTGCCCAGGTTCCTCTGGGCCACGTAATTCTGCTTTAGGTTATAGTGCTGCAAGGGAATGAAATTCTTAATTGTCTGACAGGAACAACATAGGGAAGTTGGTGCAGGAATAAAGGAAATTAAAGCAGCACCCGAAGAGAATAAAAGCATTGGCTGCTGAACACTGAGTGCTCATGGAAAGATGGAGGAAGGAGAAATCTTAGGAGAAGATGGCCTTTGACAATCTGAAGAAAAATGACTTGAGATTGGCTCTGCCTTAAGAGGGGCTTTGATTTCCCTGAGAAAGGCATCTTTCCTCCATCCTTTTATTCACTGCCTGTGTGTGAGCGGGACTGAACAGTCAGCTCCACCAGACTGCCTTTCCACACATACCTGTGCATGCAAGGTGAGGAAAGGCAGGTGGATTTGGGGTAAACCATGGAATATTCCACCTTTCTGACTTTATATAAATAGAGGTTTGGGGCTTTGGTGGCTGCCTCTTTGGAAAGTGCTTGGAGGTCCACACGTGGAGAGAAGGCTGCAGAAGAGTTGTGCTTGTGAAAGCCAGGGAAAAAGATTCAAAGACACTGCACAAGAAGGGAGACCTGTGGCACTTCATGAACAAACGTGGCTCAAAAGCTCCCTGATCCCAGTAATTGCCTTTCCAAGTGTCACCTCACTCAGCACTGAGGCAGGAAGGTGCCTCTCATCTCCTCTGTGAGTTTTTGATAAGTCTCAGCACCACTTTCCTGATGCTCAGGATGTGACAGCAGATTCCTCTGGGGCTGGAGGAGACCTCACCCCGCCACCAGGACACAACGATGGGTGGCTGCTGGTTCAGTTGAAGGGGCAGAGTGGCTTTGTGCTTGTCACAGAGCTGGGCTGTGACAGCTCCCGTGTGCCCAGAGTGCCCCTGGCTCAGAATACCCAACAGAAGGTGCTCAGTACTTCCAAAGAAAGTCTCTCTGGCCAGGGAGCCAATCCAACCCCAAGGAAGGGTTTATGGATGTTTGCACTTTGCTTTTACCTACGAGTTACCTCCCAATCCATCCTTCTCCTCTGACATCCTGGGGCCCTTCCATTGTCAGTTGTGAGGAAGGAACGTGACTCTCCCACACCCAGAGTATCCAAGTGTTTCACAGCACTCAATACGGGTATCACGTGCTGTAAAATTTTATTTCTGTATTTTCCAAGGTGCCTGGACCAAGGAAGGGCTCTATTTCCTGTATTTCAGGATGGGGGAGCCACTCACAAAGACACTTAGTTCTTCTACACTCAACTGGGAGTCTGTGGCAGGGCAGGAATTAAATTTAGCTGTTCCAAAATCCTAAATGAGCACCTGGAATCACTGCAGAACTCTTTCCTCCTTCCCCCACTCCAGCAGCAGGGAATGCAGTCCCTGTCTGCCTCAGGTGTGTCTGAAGATCACTCTGCAAAGCCTCCACAGCCTGATCCATCAGATGAATAACCCAGCAAGATTATTTCCAAAAGCCAGCAAAGGCAGTTTCTGTTCTCTCAAATAGCTACAGGTTTCAAATACATTTTTTTCCTCAACTATGGATTGAAGTATAAAAACCCCCACACATGACACAAGTTCACAGCTGCATTAAATATAACCACTCCAGACCTATACAGGAGTGGAGAAAAGAGAGGAGAAACTAAACTGTGATAAGGAGAGACACTGGGTGGGGTTTTTTTTTAAAGAAAAAGAAGATGAAAACTAAAAAATGCTTTTTGAGGCGTCATTCAGGCTTTTACAACTTGTTAGGGCACAAGGACTGGAGAATATGGAGTTTCCATAAGATTGGGAGTATCTCCTACGGCACAGGAAGGATGGGAGGATTTAATCCATGTAACTCCCAGACAATTCTCTTGCACTTCATTGCGTTAAAGACCTTGAGCATGACAAGTCACTGTGCAAAGGATGCAACACAATATTGTGCTCTTAGGTGTTTTCCTTGATTTGGAACAGTCAAATGATATTTTCTCTACCACCAGCAAATAAAGACTGGAAATAAATCAATTTGATCCTTCCACCTCCAAGGAAGTGACTGTGCCTGAGGCACTCTGCAGCCTCTCTGTCCCTGGCCTCTCACCCCAACTCTATTTTTAGGGACACCTTATGGTGTCATTGAAAATCTGACCACTGTCTTTCAACCAACACAACTGAACAAAGACAGGGACACCTTTGTCCTGATCAGACACCCCTGTTTCTCCTGCTCCTGGCTGTTTACACTGAACAGCAAACACTAAAGGCTGGGAAAGCAGAATCTCAGTTCTAGGAGAAAATCCTGCCCCAGGAGCAGCAATGTTCCCATTCTCCATTGTTTAGGAATTCACCATCGCAGCAACAGAGAATCACTCTGTAATCTGCAGCTGCTTTAAGAAATACAATAAAACTGTTGAAGCACTTCACACTTCAGCAGTACCTTGCACCCAAAGAGTTCACAGATGGATTGGCCAAACACAGGCTCTTTTTGCCCCAAGGCCTTCAGCAGTGCTTGAACCCACTGCAGAAAGGGGACAGGAGTCACAAAGGGACAAACTGACCTCATACCAAGCTGTTGGACAAGGGCCCCAAGTGGCCCCAAGTGCCTCTCCTGACCACAAACCCAACAGAAAGGGGGTGACTGAAATAGTGGAGTCTGGTTTGCCTTGGAATATTACTCCAAAGCTCTGTTTGTCTTTTTTTTTTGCAAATAAGTGGGCTGTAACTTTCTAGAGATGGAAAATATTCTTCCATGAGAATCAGAAATGATCCTGATCCTTGATCTCCAGGTAGGAGTAGTGAGGCAAAGAAATGAACCCCAGAAGTGAAAAAGCCCCCCCAGCACAAACACTGCCCCACACACTCCCCACCTTCTCTGGCAGATCCTGGTTGCTTGGACTGGTCAGAGAACCAGTGAGAAAAGCTGGTTTGGTTTTCCCCCAAGCCCATATTCCACAAATCCAAGGTCTACTTTAAAGTGAAAGGGTGCAGGAGGAAGGGGCTGCTTGATGACAGAATCTCCAAAAGCCAGAGGTAAGTTTTTTGGGACAGAGCCGGTTTCTGCCAGTTCTCAGCTGGTTCCTGAAACTCCCTGTTCAAACCCTAGGGAGAGATGCTGTGTAAAAGTTATCCTGGTGCTCTCAACCAACATGTGCTGGCACAAAGAGAACCCCAGGCGCCTTTCTGAGTGATGCAACAGGACACTGGTAAAAAAAGCAGTCATGCTTTTACCTCCCAGAGCCATAACCCCCAAGGCATTCCCGGTGCACTGCGTTCCCTGTCCCTTGCAAGGGCTGAATATGCCACTTCCTCATCTGGAGACTGCACTGCCAGGGCTCTGTGACTCCAAGCTGACTGACAAGTATCCTAATTATGAAAGAATTTAATCTTGGACTGCAGATAAGGATTATAGAGTCACTCCACACAATTCAGGGCTGCTCACTGATCAGTCTCTTGGTGCCCTTTGCATTCCAGTGATCTCCACTAATTCTGTATCTGAGCAGCTCCTATTTTTTAATGTCTTTCCCTGCATCACACCTTTAGATCTGACAGTGCTTTTGCCCACCATGAGCATCCAATCCCTGCCTTCCCAAAGAGTTCCCTGGCACCTGTGAGTTAGGCAGGAGCATGTCCACAGCTCACACCCGGGCAGGTTTGGGCACAGGAGCCTGGCATCCCGCTGGCCCAGCAGCTCCGCGTTTGTCCTGCTGCCTGCTGGGCTCCTTATCCTTTGCAGCCAGAGGAGATCGGGAGTGACCTGGAATAACAAAGGAATCGGTAACTTACTTGCTACGAGCGGCTCCGCATCGGCGTGGCGCCGGGGCTCCGGGGCGCAGCTGGCCGGGGGCAGGAGCGGGGCCGGGAGCTGCTGCGGGAGCGGCGGCCGGGCCATGCCATCACCAGGGAGCCGGGATCGTCCTCGGAGCCCCGGGCTGCCTCCTGCCTCCTTCCCGCTGCCTGTTCGCGGCAAACATTGATGTGGCACGGAGGATGCCCACGCCCCTGTCCCCGGGTATCCCTGATTTCCCTGCTCTGCTCCAAGCCCTCACCCTCCGCCGCTGCCGTGCCACTTTTGCCTCTCCTTCGCCTGCCTCTCCCTGCTCCTGCCCTCTCCCGTTCCGGGGGATCCGTGGTGGTCCCGAGCTTTTGAAGGGCTGGGGCAGAGGGAGGGCGCGGAGGCTGCGTGTGACGGCGCCTTATCTGTTCTCAATGAGCGCAGGGGCGGGGGGGCGAGGGAGGGGTTTGGGCGCTGCCGGGAGGGGAGAGAGGGAGGGTGGGCACGGGGAGAGGCGAATCCCTGCCCGGGGAGCTCGGCATCGCAGGAGCTCGGAGCTCGGGGAAGACCTCCGAGATCACCGGGGCGGCCGGCGAGCGGCTCCCGGGCGGCTCCGCCAGCGCCGGGCGCTCCCCGCTCCTCCCGGCATCGCCTTTCCCGGAGTGCGGGCTGGGCTGGCATCCTTCGGGGGGTGTGGGCTGTCAAAACCACACGAACAGAAAGCAGTTCCTAAAAGCCAGCAGGAAGGGAGAGCGCGGGAGCCGCGCGTTTCACACGCGTGAAAATCGTCACGGGCACCGTGGAAACTCCGCCGGGCTGGGCCGGGGTCTGCGGGGAAGCGGGGAGAAGGGGGACAGCCTGGCTGCCCTGGCACCTTTCCCTTGCCTGGCACCCATCAGGCTCTGCCCTGCCGTTTGCTGACGGAGTTGTGGGGTTTGCCTGGGATCCGGCCAGTCCCCGGGAGTGCTCTCAAAGCGCTTTTTTCCTTGTCTTTCTCTTTTTTCTTCTTCTTTTATTTTAGTTTTTCCCCCTTTGTCACTGATAATACCACACTGTCTCCCCAGCTTAGTGCAATATTTCCTTTTCTGAAAAGCAAATGTCAGGCCAGCTGCATATCTGAGACAGATCTGCCTGGTGACTGCAGGTTACCCCCAGGCTTTGTTGCCCTGCTCCCTCAGTCCTGTCCCCCTGTCCTCCCTAATTCCCTGTTCCAGGAGCACACACATTACAGCCCATCAGAAAAGCTTTCACAGAAGATTTGTCTGGTCAGGAAAAGAGAACTGACCCAAACCAAAGCACCGTGCAAGAATGTGCAGGTATTGCTGGAATCTGCAAGCTATTTTTTTGTTCTGCTTTGAATGATTTTCAATTTTTTCTTTTTAAAAGTTACACTATCACTAATGAAATACATCAGCACTGGAATTATATTTTTATTTTCCTATATAGACATTTTGCAATTTATTATTTGCATTC